>OY787672.1:39851081-40227253 GCA_963678985.1 Spisula subtruncata | reverse complement strand
CAGGCCAGGTGAAAGTATTGTATCGCACAGTCTTTTTTGGCACAACTCATCATAGCCCCATACTCCCCCTGGTTACAATAGCATGTGCGTGTACTTCCATCAGCTGTAAAAATATTAAAAGAAATAAATAGAAAAATATGCACTTTCAACTTTTGGAACATTGTTGGCTTAAAGATATGACACTAGGCTATTGTCATAGTTGTAGCATAATTATGATTGGTTTTTCCGTGCACTGTAAAATTCCATGAAGTAACTGTGAGTGGAGTAATCTAATTATGGTGAGGTCCTGACAAAAGTTGTTTTGATAAACCACACAGTATGCGAGCAGTGTTTAAATGAACACAATAAAATGTATTGTTACAGTATTAATGAAAACCCTATATCTTGGCCTAAATGCATGCCTTTTTCTCAGCTTTAACTGAAACTTACTGTTAAGAGATCGTGATCGTTGATCTCGGAGTAATGTCTTTAACTTAGAAAGTTTGCATATGTATCTAAGTTGAACCAGACTGTGAGACATGCATCCAATTTGAACCAGACAAATTGAATTATACAAGATTACAGAAAAGGTTTATGCGTGAAGGTGTTTGCTGATGCTCAGATTACTTATTTCTTTATTTCATGTGTCAATTTGGTGTATCCTGATTATCAAACTTTGGCTCAAGTCTGTGCTCTATTGGCATAATTGGATTTTAATCAAATATATTGGAAAATCCAATGTCTATTGACAGACAAGTTTGATGGACCGTCCAGGACGGTATACACAGCCTTATGAAACATGGGAACATCAACAGTCAACACCATCAGAGACAGTCAAAGGTTAAGACAAGTGGTTTAATTTAATGTTTTGTTTGTTTGTTTCAACTCATTTTTTACAGTGTGAGTGGCGGCGTGGTTGAAGGGTTAAAGTGTTGGACTAGTACAATCTATTAGTCTCAGGACTGCTGCCTGCCTTGGTTCGAACCCTGTCAGTGCAAGTTGTTTCCTTGAGCATGCAACTTTACACACATTGCTTTAATAGTATTGGGTGGTTCCAGAAAAAGATTCAAGAGCACTTCTAAAAACTAAAATCTTTCGACGCAATTTAACTAAAATCAAACAGTATTTCAGTCATACGATATTCAGGCAGGTAGTTTACCGAAGACCATCTTTCTTGTGAAAAATCAGTACCAGGCCACCTTTCCTTCATAACAAACTGCTAAGAAATTACTAGATATTAAAGCTTAAAGATGTTTTTGATAAGAATAAATCCATAATTCATTTTTTTACATTGTACTTAAGTTTGATGCGTTGTGTAGCCTTTAACTTACTTTGACAGTCTGGACACAACCACTGCCCCGATGGCGAGAAGTAAATGCCAACACATGGGAAATGAAACCATCCAATATGGCAATCGCTCTTCTCACAATGGATCATTTCACCCTCTTCTGGGCCCCCACACCAACAGAAAGTCTCTGCTGAGGCTGTAGGTGGATTCAACTCCACTTGGACATCTAAAAGAACAATACTATAAAATTCAAATTACAATTTTAAAAAGGTGTGGCAAGTTACATACATACATGTCAATGTACCTAATATCACAGTGACATTTTGGTTTCAAACTGTATTATTATTTGTTTGTCTTGATAGGTCGCATAACTCTAGCCATCTTCCTTAACAAACTGACAACCTTCTCACATAAACAGTAGTGTTCTCAGCAGGGCTCAAACCCATGACCGTCTATCAGTGAGAGATCACAAGTGATTTATACAAGTTGGCGAATGTGACCTCTTAATTTCTGGACCAAAAAGCAGATCAAACATCATACTATAGAAATCCATTTTGTCAAATATATCAGTATACATGTATTTTAAAAGTAATCTCTTCATATATAGAATAAGAAAATACTTAAGTTTAAAGTTTAGTCTGATGAAATGTAGATTACATCTTAAAACTCAATGAAATCATTATGAAATTACTATTGCTTAAAAAAGTTAATTCAAGGTAAATGTCCTATGCAGCATATTTTTTTCATGACATCCAAGGGTATTTATAATCAGAATACATCACATCAACACATGAAATAAAAAATAAGCAATCCGAGCATCAGTAAACACCTGTGTCAGTCTCTTACCAGTTTGATTTTAGAGACTATTTATCGACACAGGTCACGGACTCTGGCAGCAGTGGAAGCCAACCCACCACCCTCAGACCCTCAATGAAAAATTGTGACCCCAAAATATATAATAGAATGGTGTACTCTTAACTACCAAACCTAAAGAAGGCCAGGGTATCACAAAATACAAGTATGACCTGCATTGAATATCAAGTACGGGGTGACTTTTTACAGCTGCCACACAAGTACTTAACGCAAACCAGCTTTTTACCTTTTTTCTTTCTATTTCTGGTTTCCATGGCTTTCTTAGCGCCTTCTCTTCTTCTCTCGGCAATATCTTTTATTGCATCAAGGTGCATCTGTACTTCATCCTCTGAGAGTAAAGTTTCTTGCACCAATTCTAGCATGCTGGCACCAGTTGCAGAAGCTTCTTTTATTATCTCTGATGGTGCTTTTATAATTTTAGCGTAATTCACAGTTCCCTTCAACGATTCTTCGTAATTTTCCACAGGTGAAAGGTAGTGGCCAACACTATTTTTATCTGGAATAGGTATTGGTAAATATGTTATTGGTGGTCCTCCGGGAAACCAATGAATGTCATCAAAATTTGATTCATCTCTTCCTTTTTTGCAGATTGGGTGTATACAATCTTGCTTAAAACATGGTAGGAGCATATAAATATATTTGCAGAAGTATTGCTTTACAGTGTGATTTTCTATCATTTTTTGGACATCTTCAAAATACTTAAAGAGTTGTGGTTTTTCCAATTTCAGTTGATTTCTATCATTCTTCTTCCCTTTCAAAAAGGTTAAAACATCATTTCTTCTTTCAATTAATTCACTGTCCTTACTTCCTTTCTTCATCAACAACTTATTTCCAAAACAAGGTGCACCATTTACATGATCAATGTATACATCAAGTGCTACATCCATGTTTTCTTTTACTTTCAACTCGTTCAGTCCCTTTTCCCCTCTATTTGACCCAGTTAGCGTTGAAGGAATAAATAAGTTACCATGAGCTTTAGAAATACAGCCATTCATAAGTTCAACTTTGTTTAAATAAGAACCACCACTTTCCCTTGTTGTTACTAATGTACATATTTTTTCTAATTTGTAATGTCTTTCTCCCCACAAGAATTGGATTTCAACATGTGAAGGGCCTTCATCAGATGCACCATCCACTCTTATACAATCTATGTGTTTATCTTTGAGATGAACATTCACATCTGTGTCTTGCTCCAACATATTCAGATCAGACATGTGCTGTGCTGGTGATTTTGTAAATGTAAAATGGTCTTTCACAACTCCGACACATTCTACCGGGGTAGTTTCTGTTTCCATAAAAAGATAAGATGACGTCTGAAGTACGGACTTGTAGCTATTGACAAAATCAGTCCTTGTTGTTAAAGTTGGCTCTGTTGAAATACTTTTTCCCAGTTTATGCGTGCTTGTGGTATCCAGTCTGAAACCTGCCTGGTCATCACGATTCAACACTACTTTATCTCGCCCATCCTTCAGTTGTAACCAATCTAACCCCTTATAAAGAGAAGCGCTCCAATGACTATCTGGGTTAAGTTTGATAGAAAAACCCTTCCTTGCCCTTCTGCAAGTGACGTTTGCGACCTCTTTGTAACGTTTTGCAGATAATTTTCTTTTATTTCTTATTGCACACAGCTGAACTACCGACCCATATCCAATTTTTGTACCGTACAAGTTTTCTAAATGTCGCTTTATGCCCATATATGTAACTTTCAGTCCCCGTTTTCGATTTCCTGTAAATGTTAATATACCAGTTCTTCTCCATTGATCTGCTCCAACGCGTCTGTCTGAAACATACTCTTCAATATCTTTGCCTATGCTCGGAAATTTGTGCAATGTTCTACTTAAGCGTTTTGAGATTTTTCTCTTCAGTAGCCTTTCTTCTGCTATATACTTTGAAATTTCTCTTCTCTTTTTGTGTTTCATCTTTTTAATTTCTTTTCTAACTAGTTCTGGTACCTTTTCTGAATCAAAATCTGTCACATCTATCCAATCTTCTTCATCACTTTCACTTTCTGTATCCGATAAATCTGAATTATTATTTCTACAGTAATCTTGATAGGCCTGTCTTGAAATCTCTACAAGATTTTCTTCTTCCTGTGTAAGATCACTTTCTGGGAGAAAAGAAGAAAAGTCTGTCAAACAGTGATTTGTCACTTCTTCTGTATAATCTTTCAAGTAATTTGAAGTTTCTCTAACTAATGAAAACCAATTCAAGTTATTCTCTCTTAGCCATAATAGCATAACGTCATTAGATACACAGGGATTTGCTAGAGGTTGTCCTTTCAAGCCACTGTCAGGACGAAATGAAATTGATGTTTTATTTCCACTGTTTTGCTCTGGTGGTCTTTTATCATCAGTCTTGGCCAAATCACCACATAAATCAGGTATGACAGACTCTTCACATATACACTGATGGTTCAAAGATCCAGTTTCAACTCTAACTTGAGTTTGTTCTACTACTTCTTCACATTTTTCATCATCATTTTCGTTTGTGATTTCCTGAACATCATATTCATCTAGATCTAAACAATCATCAGAGTCATTGCCTGATGAACTACTGGTGTCTGTAGATTCACTATCATCCAGATATATTCCTACACTTTGAAGTAGAGCTTTGTCTTGTAGCTGTGCTAGGTCCGAGACGGCACTTCGTATTTCTTGAGACTTTCGTAGAGCATCCATAATGTTTTCTTTCTTCTTACCAAAGTCATCAATTCCATACACTTTTCTGGCTCCTTTTGCTGACAAACCACTGGACTCGCATGCAGCATATCGAATCAACAAGCGGTCAGATTCAGAACTTGCAAGTTGACATACTGCTTTAAGTTGTGTACTGGTTAATGTTGATTTGTGTTCTGATTTTGAAATCTTATGCATTTTGCTATACCAATCCACAAATTTGGAATAGTTAATGTTCTTTTGCAATTTTGTCACATAGCTTTTCTTCTCATTGCTGTCTTTAATAACAAATATCACTACAGGCAATTGTAGAGTCCTGCGCACAGCTTTATCCCACTTCGAATAGTTCCCAAAATGTTTTCGATAAATGGTTGATAGTTCAATTACTTCATGTGTCAATATAGCATTTGCAAATTCTGCCAGCTTTTTACATTCTATGCATGAAACTTTGTGAAACTGATGGCAATACCTTTGCCGCATGATTGAATATTCTTCCAACAAAACACACTGTAACTTAGAAATATACAATCCATTTTCAACTTTACATGATTTTACATCTGACAAATTTTGTCTCATATCATTAACGAAGGAACTGAACTTGGAATCCTCAACATCAGTGTCTACTGGAAGATTAGCTTGCACAGCAGACTTTACAGAAAATTATCTGGCTCTTTGGCAGCATTTTGTTCGGCATCAACTGCGCACGTCGCACTTTCAGACACTTTGGTTTTAGTCTCAGAACTATTTTCACTGTCTATCACTTTCTTTTTCTCTGTTTTTTTTTCTGTAACTTCCACTTTATCTTCTGTCGCAAGTGTAGGAACATCTGGCTCCATGGCATCATTTTTTTCTGGATTAAATGTGGACTTTGCACCTTCAGACACTTCTGTTTTCTTGTCTGTAGCTTTTACATTCTCTTCTGTCGCAGGTGTAAGAACATCTGGCTCCATGACATCATTTTTTTCTGGATTAAATGTGGACTTTGCACATTCAGACACTTCTGTTTTCTTGTCTGTAGCTTTTACATTCTCTTCTCTCGCAGGTGTAAGAACATCTGGCTCCATGACATCATTTTTTTCTGGATTAAATGTGGACTTTGCACCTTCAGACCCTTCTGATTTCTTTTCTGTAGCTTTTACTTTCTCCTCTGTCATAGGTTTGAGAAATGACCTTATTGTGATTGGAGGTTTAGGCTGCTTGCTTTCATAGTCTTTCTTTTTTTCAGCATTTTTTTTGGCTTTCTTTACTTTTGCATCTTTCAGTTGCAAGACAGTCAATTCACTCTGTAGTTTTCTTTTTTTCTCTCGTAGATCACTTAACTTCTCTGTAGAACCTATTGCTTTATTTAGTTCATTGATATTCTTGTACTTCTCTCGTTGCTGAGTCTGCAACCTTATCTCCACATCTACTTCTGATAAATCTTCACTCAATTCATTCATTCTTTTCACTCGAATTTCAGAGCTTACATGTTTCTGTCTTTTCTTTTCTGGTTCTGGTTCATCATATGAACGTGACTTCTTTTTCTTGTAGCTATAACCTTTCTCATGTACCATTTTACGTGCCTTTTCAAACAGCTTCTTTCTATCGGCAAGTAATGCTGGATTACTACGACAAAGTTCTTTTGATGCATTGTTGATTGCTGTGTGATAATCAAACATTTTTCCAGGCAGCACACTATAATAGATCTTACTCTTTTCATCAATTTCTTCAACAGCCAGGGCCATGTATCTTTCTTCTTCTGCTCTTTCATCAACAGAATCCTACAAAAGACAAAATGACTATAACAAGAAGATTCAAGAATTTCCAAGTATTTTACACACATGTTTTCCAATGCAAAGTCAGACTTATAATGCATTAATCTACGAACAGGAGGGTCTAGATGACCCTGTATCGTTCACCTGTTTGTCAATGCTGATAAACAAGACAGTAAGTGTTATGAGTTTTTAAGAAGAGTTTTGAAGATTTCACTTATGGTTACCATGGCAATCAGAGTTTTCAAGAAATCGTTTTTGTAACAATATTGGTCAAAGAACATTTTCAAATGTTTTCCCAATATATGCCTTGGTAAAACTAATGTCCCCCAGGGTTGGTCGATTTGGTTAAATTTTATGAAGTTTGTTGAAGATCCAATGACAAATGATTGAGTTATGGAGTTGAAACCAGAAAAAATGCAATTTTTATTTGCATCAAAGGCTGCAACTCTGTAACCTTCCCAAGTCAATTTGGCTGGTTATCGATCTTGACCTAGGCCTTACACTTGTTCATGCAATATGGTGAAGATCCAATGGCTAATGGATGAGTTATTGAGCTGAAATAAAAAAAATGCTAATTTTCTGTGTCAAGGACCATAACTCTGAAGCCTCTAGATCATTTGGCTGGATATTGAACTTTTGACTGATTTCAGTAAGCAACCTACAGAAAGTTCTGGTCCCAAATTTCCATCAAAGGTGAGTGTCAGCTGACCCCATGACTTCCTCATGTTAGGTTTTGTATGACATCCAGATGCTCCTGGTTGAGCATTATCTCCCTTTGCACTTGGCTCTGTGGACTCCTTCCTTTCAGGTGTGTCTGTGTCTACTACATTGTAAAACAGAGGAACAATAAAATTAATATTTCAAACTGTTGCAATTGCATTTAATTTGGTTTAAATATTAAATTTTCACTGCTCTGACATCAAATGGTAGAGATCGAACCTAAAATGTTCTATCAGTCAGAGGTTACAGTGATCATAAAGACAGCACATATGACCGCTGGACCACAAAGGCGGTATACTTTTAAAGGCTATGTAAAACTTAAAAGTAGCTGACACACACAATGTCAAAAAGTTAATGGCAATATTTCTGGTTTAACATCTAGGTAATCGATGAAAGTCCCCTCCTAGAAATGATGTTACAACTTATTTCCAGTCAAGCCCATAGAATGTTTACTTTCCTGACCCTCAGTCTAGGCTAGAACTACTGGCAACCTTGGCGTACTTGTTAGAGTGCTTGCCGTCTAAACTTGTGTCCCAGGTTCGAATCAGTGTGGAGACACATATATGCCTGCCATGTTTCAGCAGAAAACTGACTGGCAAATAAAGGTTATGCTTGACAATTTTTTTAACAGTACCTAATCTGAATCAGGAAACTCAGTCAGTCAGCAGTCCAGATGTGACCGTGATTCGATCTCGGAACGCCAACAATTTCTATGAAAGAGTAATAACTTTCAATTTCTGTCTCTGTATTAACTTACCCATATTCCTCAGGCTCACAACTGCATCCTTTAGCAGCAACTTCTGCCCCAGTGTTATATCCAAACTGTCTATGAGAGATGGACTTAAAAGACAAAGACTCTCCCTGAAAAAAATCTTTTTCATATTAAATATCAGACATGCTTACAATGTCAAAAGTTCAGCATTTATAATAAGTGTCATCACTTAAATGAACTCCATTAAGATTGAACAATGTCAAAAACTACTGCCCCCGAAGTGGTGCTTTGATCTTTGAACAGGGAAAAAATTCCACAACACATTCAACGGAAAGGAGCGACATGTTCAAGTATAAAGTGAATCCATTCAGTGATAAAGTTATGTCAAATTTGATCTTACAAGTCAAGGTCATCAATGAGGTCAAGGTCAAATTCATATGTCATCTTGAAGGTCTTGTCCCAAGGGGCATAGCATCATGTGCAAGTAAGAACTAAATCCATTCACTAATGAGAAAGGTATGGCCAATTAAAATTATCTTCAAGGTCATCCATGGGTCAAGGTCATAAACTTATAAGTAACTTTGGAGGTCTTGTACCAAGGGGTATTGTGTGCAAGTGTGAATTGAATCCTATCACTAATTTAGAAGTTATGGCCAAAGTTAGTTTTCAAAAAAATAGATCTCCAATGTCAAGGTCATCCAGGGGTCAAGGTCATAAATTGGTATGTCACATTGAAGGTCTTGTCCAAAGGAGTATTGTGTGCAAGTATGAAGTAAATCAATTCATTAATGAGGAAGTTTATGGCCAGCAAAAGTTTTTGAAAAATTGGATCTTCAAGGTCATCCTGGGCAGGGGTTAAGATCATAAACTTATCTGTCACATTGAATGTCTTGTCCAAAGGGGTATTGTATGCAAGTATGAATTGAATCCATTCACTGATGAGTAAGTTATGGTCAATGTTAGTTTTTTAAAAAGTGGTCTTCAAGGTCTTCCAGGGGTGAAGGTCATAAATTGATATGTCACCTTGAAGGTCTTGTACCAAAGGGTATAGTGTGCAAGGGTGAATTAAATCCATTCACTAATGAGGAAGTTATGGCCAATGTTGAAGTCTTCTGACAGAATGACGGACAGTTCAAAAACTATATGACTCCCTTGAAGCCTTTGGGTGCATAAAAATGAGTACATGCGGAAAGAGCAAGTCTTCTCAGTCAGTGCTAAATAGTACTTTAAGTGCTCTACACATAGTGTATGCAATGCATGCCACAGAAAGTAGGCAGAAAACGCCAACTGCACCTGTAGTGTACGCACCACAAGCTTTTCCTCTGTGGAGAAGCTTTTTATAGTGAATAGCTATTCTGAGTTTCAAGGGGATACCTTAGACACTCCTTTAGAAAATGACTTGCACAAAACACTTGCCACGGTAATCAAAGCAGACAATCAAGTGACAACATTAACTTTAACTTTTTTCTTGAAAAGCCAAGCTAATAAAATACACTTTAATATAATTATTCAAAACATGACAAAGAGATAATATTATATAAGATATCCAAGGTGTAATCCAGAATTTATCGGAAATGGCTATTTTTTAACAGTTGGTTTGCATAATATATTAACAAGTCACAGGGTGTTGCTCACAACACATTAGTCCCCTACCGGTCCCCCAATAATAGTAAGAAGTTTTTAAGGCAGAATGGCAAAGGAGTCCCAAGATATTGAGTCACAATGAGTGGATACATATTTTGCCTAACAGCCCCTGTGACCTTGATCTTCAACCTAAAAAACAATCAGATTGATCTATTCAGGGAGTCCAATCACCCTGTGAAGTTTGGAAACTCTAGGTAAAAGGAGACATGAGTCAAAGTTAAAAACGGATTTGACCTTCAATGGCACCTGCGTGACCTTGACATTTGATCCCAAATATTACAGGGGTCATCTACTCGAGGAGGCCAACCATCTTATGAAATATAGAGGCTCTAGGTCAAAGGGTTTGTGAGTTACATCCTGAAAACGGATTTGACATTCATTGGCATCCGCGTGACCTTGACCTTTGACCCCAAAATTAATAGGGGTCTACTACTCAAGGATGCCAGAGAGTTTCCGAGTTAGAGCCATTAATTCAATTTGACTTTAATGGTCCCTGCGACCTTTGACATCTGATGAAAAATAAAGGACGTGCATGATCCTCACATTGCCCTTTTATATATTATGTACATCAAGTTTTGTGAAAATATCTACAATACTTTTATTACTTTCGCGGGATCCAGATTTCCCTCCAGTGATTCTCACTGGTAGGGGACTAACAATTTGTACCACATTTTCATGGCAAAAGCAATGTAGAAGATTAATATTTTTTATAAGAAACATTTTTGTAACCATTTTCCTGTTATTTCTTGATTACCCCTTGCACTAAAAATTGAGCTCTTTTAATATTACTTTGTATTTAAATCTTCCCTTTCTAAAACATCTTTCGTTGCTGGCTTCAGCGAAAAACGTGTTAGCAGTTCCTCGAAGGAAAACATGTCTGAAATTATAAAAAGACAAATTTCAGGACTGATTAATACATTGGAAAACTTTTACAAACTTGAGTTCCTGATTATTACTCATTCATGGTTTCATCCAGTACTTTTTCTCTAGACACAATCAGTCACAAGATTTTGTGACAGAGTCTGTGGAGCATGGACAACAGCAAATCTATATACCCCTGCCAGCAGCCACTCTTGTGGTTGGGGCACAAAAACGGTTGACAAACCACTTTAGCAGAAGCTGAAGCACAAATGCACATGTTGCCGTCATACTTTTCAATTTTTTGGATACTATATATATGATTTAAGAACATTGTCTTGAATAGGCATCAGGATTCTCACTAGGATTTAAAAGTTGCAGTGTCGGGGACTAATATATTTTTTGGAAAAAGTTTGGTCAAAATGCCCTTGTTTATAGTTTCAATAGAAAAGACTGAAGGATGAAGGGTCCTGGGAACATTGATGCTGCACCATGCAGTGATTTGATATTATAATATGATAGTGGACAAAAATGTACAGCAGACTTTGTTTTATACACTACAGTCTGTTCAAAATATGATGGTGTTATAAGGATTCTGATTACGACGATGCAAGGTGAAAAAACTAAAAAAAAATTGGCATGTTTATTAAAAACAATGTAACACAAATAGCGCTGCGAGATAAAAGAATTCATTTTGAATCAGCATTAATTTCATGCCGACACATATCAAAGAAAAATATTCATGGCATCATTGCTTGGCTCGTGTCTCTGCTCTATTGGCATTATAAATAGTTGCTTTTGCGTTAAGTGCTTGTGTGGCAGCTGTAAAAAGTCGCCCCGTTCTTCGTATTCAATGCAGGTCATACTTGTATCTTGTGATACACTGGGCCTTCTTTGGGTTTTGTGGTTAGAGTATACCATTCTATTTTATATTTTTGGCTTGGTTTTTTTGTGGTCACATTTTCCAATTTTACTTGGTTACCCTGTGTCAGAGGTTGATGGGTTCGCTTCCACTGCTGCCGGGCCTGTGTCGATAAAAATTCTTTAAAATTAAACCGCGAGTCAATTTGGTGTACTCTGATTATCGAACTTTGGCTTGTGTCTGCGCTCTATTGGCATTATACATCAAAGACGGTATGCGGCAACTTTTCTGTCACCATGATTTGTTATTCCTAGGAGACGACACAGGTAAAATGCAGGCTTAAGGTCTTCTGTATTACCTTTCCATGAGAATATGTGATTGCGACTTCACAAAATAACATAACGAATTTAATGTTACAAATAGAATATTAATGTCGTATTATAAAATGGCGCATGGCGTATACGCGTATACCTTTCCAGAACACTGTTAAATATATCTAGTTCCATTATTGCATTTGTCAGTTTTCTTTAAATCAACTTTAATTTAGTATCTCTACAATCCGCATAATTGCCAGTGCTCACATGTGTTACACTACTTTTGCGCTTTTCTGTCATATACCGTATAGTCAAACACCTTGTGTAGTTGCTAAAAATACACAGACAAGAGAGGTATTAATATAAAAGATCTTGAGCGGTGATCGGCTCATAGGGAAAAAGAGGGCCGGACTGTTTAACTTGTCAATTGATTTTTATATCACTTGCTGAAGTATGCTTCATGTTTTTCGAGCAGGCGCTCAGCCGCTGTTTGATGATAGGCTCTTTTGACTTGTCCCTTTTGAAAACTAGTGTCCACAGGCCACAATGTTGCATCACGGTATGCAGAATCCTTGAGAAGCCTATGCATAGCATAAACAATCTTCCAAACAATGCTATTTTCGGCACAAATCCGGAGGGGAGTCACAAGCTTTTTGTAAAAATATTAAAGTTCTTTGATCTGACCGACAGTGGGATTACATAATAAAAAACATTAGGGACAGAAGGGGCGTCTATGACCAGTTTAATATCTCAAATCACTACTTGCCACCACCTACATGACCTCTGTGGTTGGAATCCCAATAGGGGACTTCAGCTAGCATTATTTCATCAAATCACCTGAGTTGCACCATATTGTGAATTATTAAATGCATGAAAGGGCACCAAATGTCTTTCTGCAACGAGATTCTGATACAACAGGGCTAGATTCCAACACAGGTTCGCTGTAAAGTTCGATTTTTTTCTTCAACTTTCACCCGCGAATACATATGACAAATTGACGACTTCGATTTCTGTTTAAAGTATGGTTCATACAATGTTTGTCCATTTACAATTATCAACGGGTTAATATAAGGACAGAATAATACACCTGTATACCTAACAGATAAAGGGCCCAGTAAAGATTATTTTTGATTTTGGGGCATCTTTTTCGTTTCGTTGTTGTTGTACTACCGCGCTTTTTGAAGACGAAGGTGTAACACCGCTAAAATTGCCATTAATTTTTTAGGTAGTTCGGAACTAAATTTACGAAGAGCTAGGCCTGTCACGCGAAAGGCACATATGTATCTACATCAATAAAAAACAACCGTAGCTATTTAAAAATGCGTCGTGAGTGCTGGATTCAGGATATATATAGTCGTGAGTGCTGGATTCAGGATATGAATCCAGCACTCACGATCCTGAATCCAGCACTCACGATGACCAAACATTTATGGCGACAAGACGGGGCCGACAAGACGACCATACTAGTACTGTACCCCAAGCTCACAATATTAAAAGTGTTCATGTCACATATTAAAATAGAAATAATGTGTGCTGAAATTTAATTTAAGTATCAACGGCAGGTGCGTAGGCAAGTTTTATGAAAAGGAGCCGCGAAAGGGGTGCTGAGATTTTTTGAAGTGTGCCCTGAAAGATCGATTTCTGAGCACTTTTGACCATAACTTAATAGGTCAGGGTTACCGTGGCTTAAAATGTGCTGAATTGATCGCGTTATAATGATGACATTAGGCTGATGTAACAAATCGCATGAACCTACAAACTCTTGCAATAGAATACTCACAAAAAGCACGATAAAAACCTACCTGTGAAGCAGAATTTTGACGTAAAAAACAAGAAAATTATGTGTAAACACAATCTCGGTGACCACGTCTGAATCACTGAGACGCTTTTCTGGTCAAATGAAAGCTGCTGGGCGATTTAGTACGGTAGTTTTTACCTCCCCTTATTTTTCTCGAATGGGTCACACTTGATAGTATTTCTTGTAGGTCTAATATTAAAGGGCAGTATATCCATCGGTGACTGTTCGTACACCCTGGTTCTTATCTGCTGACAAAAGACTTACTTTGTTGGGTTTGTTTACCCTCGGAACCGACTATGCCACATGTCCGAGCATACAAAAGACCTGACATGACTGTGCACTTTATATGTGTTCGAATCCTGCTACCGACCATGTATTTCAGGTACAAATGTTGGTCAATTTCTTTCGGATGACTCATCCGTTTTATAGTACTGGTTCTTTCCAGGAATGTAAATTTCTTATGGAGATCTGGAGGACAAGTTTAGTTCTGCTTTTTTCAGAAACGATGTAAGCTTCTGTAAATAACCGAAATACTGCTGAAAACGATCGTTAAACCCAACAAACTGCCACCTGGAGACTACATCATACAGATATCCAGATGCACTCGAGCGGTTTCATGGGGACAAAAGTAGCTTATAAAACTAAATTTCAGATATAGAGAACAAGTTAATCGTTTCTAGTATATAGCCATATATCATTTCCGCTTTAGCCACATTTTCCTTAAATACATATACCTTCAAATTTTCAAAGAGGGTCATATCATATGCCCTTCAATGTCACAAACCCCTAAAATGCTATTTCAACAACGTCAATTCCAGCGATTTTGATTTGATTTAAGTTTAAGGTATCCCCTACTAAAGCTCACGGTCGACGTTTAATTCCAGCGATGACTCTTCTTCTTTCAATCGTCAAACTTGTTTTCTCGCCTCCAGGGATAGAATTACCTATAGTCGGTTATCAATTAACACGAGATGCCATTATATCTACTAATTGGCTTCCCCGACTCTAATCCTGAACTAACAACGTGACAGCTTCGTGTTAATTGGGGCATTTCAAAAGAATCATTAAGTTACAATTGTGCGAAAACAAAACAAATAGACATTGTTGGCCAAAATATTGGAGCCGCGGCTACCGCGACTCTATTGCATGCGCTACTGCTTCGTTAAATATTCCTTAAAATACACTACTTACCCGAATCTAACTAGGATCCAGTATAGCATAGACATGATTAGACGACGTGTAAATCTTCAATAGAACAGAATACAACGGAATGGTTGAAGCCCGCATACGGTAACGATGTTTCAAAGATCATGTGTATATGTGTATTTCTACACGATCTTTTTGGATGTATGCAATACTGTTGGTCAAACCACGGATAAAGCCCGGCTGTTCTCCGGCAAAAACTCGGTAAAATCACGGGTATAGGCACGGCACATAAATCCCCGCTATTTTGGCGCGAAACAAAGGCCCTGCACTCACACGGCAGTGCGGGGACATCGGAAAGGTAAAAACACGGGACTGTTCCCCCGCTATCCCCCGCCCTTCCCCGGGGTTGGGGGGGCCGTGGTTTCAATTGACTGGTGCATAAAGAAGAAGAAGTTACTTTCGGTTTCGTATCAAATTACGAGAAACCTGTACTGTACCGTCTGTACACGTTCTTTAGGAGAAAATCGTTGAGATTATCAGTTCAACATCGTGTAATTGTGCATTCAACTTGATGAATGATGTCCAAGAATATACCTAAACATAAACATTCATTTTTTTTATTAACTCATAATATTCTGCAAAATAATGCTTTCAAACCACGTGACCGTGTACCGTACGTCAAAGGCCTAATTTAGGTCTTTGCGTACGTGATTAATCTAAGATCGTGTTAAAATCAAATAGTTTTAAAAAATATTTCATTATAAACGATCGATATATTTCTCCACAATGTATTATTTTTTATCGACTATAAACGCAAACGTGATTTCTTGAAATGTATTTTTCGTATTTTTACCGATCCCGGGATGTACGGTAACCGGGAATTTATCTAACCTGATGACGCTCTTTGTTTTAAAATTAACCAATCAGCGGTCGAAGTTTATGTGTTTTATTTGAAAATGGAAATCGTGTGAAAGGACCACGAAAAAATTGCAAATCACCATTGTTGTACGAAAACAGCAAGGTAAGTATATTATTATTCTTGTGAAGGCAAGTATTAGTTTTTAACTTCAAATAATGAAACGGAAAATCCACGATTGTCTGTCTTACGAGTAAACTGTCCCATTTTTGAAACATGTAAACAATCCCAATTTCGAAGCGACGTACGGCAAATATCGTCCGTTGTTAAATCAATCGTTACGAAAATTCCACGCACATTTTCGAAAAAGTGACGATGTTATTTACGTGATATACACATACTTCGATATATTTAACTAAGCAAGAAATGAAATAGACGAGTATTTGACGAAAATCAAGTTCGAAATTGTCACCGGAAATGGCCATTTTGGCGGTGATTTTTAAAAAAATAAAATGTGAACTGCGTTGATATAAATAAATATAAGTAGAAATTAGCTAAGATTTTTTTACATGAATTATACATAGAGACTATTAACATTGAAATATGCAAGACATAGTGCGTATGTGTAGCCAATTTATGACCATGTACCTCAATCTGACTGGTAGGACCCCCCCCCCCTCTTCAAAAGAAAAGTTGCTTGGTGAAGTGTGTTTATGTAAACATGTCTCATTAATTATCAATGCTATGGCTCTGAAACTTACAACACTTGTTCATTATACATGCCTTAGCATGAAAAGCAAGACCTGTAACTCATATCATATGCATTTTGTAAGCTAGTGTTGTTTGTGTATAAATGTTTTTTCTTTACAGGCTTTGAACAGTATCTGCATGATGGATGTGATTTATACAACAAAGTCTGAAGAATGGGGATTTAACACATTGTGGAACATGATCAATAACATTGAACAAGCCATATGCTGGGATAGCTGACACAAGCACAGTAAAATCTACTATATATATAATTTTTGTGTCGCGACATATAGGTGTTACTTTGGCGGCTGCTGCGGCGGCGTCACAAATTGCTTGTCCGGAGCATAACTTTGTCATCTCAAGTTCAAATGACTCAAGATTTAGTATGCATGTTTCTTGCAATAGGCCAAAGTGCAGTGCGCAAAAACTATAACTCTACCTTGCATCGTTTTTGAATTATTTCCCTTTGATTGATTTTATTACAGCATTTCTTGTCCAGAGTATAACTTTGTCACCTTATGGTCAAATGACTCAAGATTTGGTATGCATGTTTCTTGCAATAAGCCAAAGTGCAGTGCACAAGAACTATAACTCATCCTTGCATCGTTTTTGAATTATGTCCCTTTGATTGATTTTATTACAGCATTTCAATTTATAACTTTGTCACCTCAAGTTCAAATGATTTAAGATTTGGTATGGGCTCTAGTCCTATATTCTGATCTGATATTTAATCTAGGTTTCAGTTATTAGTTAATCTTTTATGTAGCTTGTGTTAATTATGTTAAAATGTTTTATTCTCTACAGGGCTTATTCACAATTTTTTCAGGATGGGTGTGATTTATACAGCAAAGTCCGAAGAATGGGGTTTTAACTTTTAACACATTGTGGAACCTGATTAAGAGCAAGCCAGTCTAGGATAGCTGAAACAAGCACAGTAATTCTACTATATTATATATATATAGTATATATTTGCAACTAGGGATATAACTAGAGTAGATTTGTATATCCCCCAAATACACTTTTTAGGGGGGGGGGGGATACTGGTATATAATTAAAATTAAACAAGTGTATAAAATTCACTGAAAAATCCATGAAAGTTCATTACAATATGAAGCTTCACTACAATTGATTTGATGATCTTACCAGAGTGTTAGCCCCTTAATTATATTCTTGGTGAGCCTAGTTGCCATTTGCCGGTCTGTCTGTCTGACATAATTTATTTTGTTCTAGATTTTAACTCAATCACCATAGCAGCATTAAAAAACCTAGTGCTTTAAAACTTATCAGCTACTTGAATTAATTACTAGGGCACAGGGGGTTTGTGCAGTTGGGTCACCGTGCAGCGGGACATTGTGGAACTTGGTCAGGTCTTGGCTGTGTTTCATTTGGTCTCATGCAAGAACCACTATTCTATAATTTCTTTGTGAAATTGGGTCCTGCTGCATTTGTTCAGCGGGGACTTGGACTTTTAATTGTTTATTTGGCTTATGTGCGGTCATTGCTCAATGTAGTTGTGTTGTGGTGTTTCTGATTTCTGTGCTCGGATGGTTAGGTTGAGTGATACTTTCCATGTCTGATTTTCTCATACCTTGTTTGCAAAGAGTTATAATTTTATCCCCAGGGCTTTGAAATTTTGCATGATACATTCTTGTCAGGGACATAACTTATACTGTATCAAGAGCTATCAAATTGAAACTTTCGTTGGTGAATATTAATCATTTAGGTTAAATGTTACATGCTCAAGAACCGTAATTATTGAAGGCAAAGGCCTCCATAGAGAAGTGATTAGCATGCTAACAGTTGAATGTACTTATTTCTGATATACTTTTGATGGGTTTTTTAAGAAATTTCAGTTGAATGTACATGTATATTTCTTTTCTTTTTTTGCAGCATCCATCTAATAACCAAGGACTAATTCAAATATCGAACACCCTATTATGTGTTATGATGATGGCTTGGGCTTCTCAAGATGGTGCAGAGAGCTTGAAAATAGGGTTTTTGTTTCTTAATATTATTTTCTCTTTATAAGATTGTTTAGAAGTAGAAAAAGCTGCATAACTCTTGTGTACAGAAACTGATAGTTCTAGATTTGTAAAAGGCAGAGAGAAAACTAAGAAATATATGCACCAGTGGGTAGGAATGAGACAAGACTTACCGAGCTAGCCTATTGCATATATATGCATGGCCTCTTTTATAAGAAATAAATTCCAAGATTCCCTTCGACATTTTCAATGTTCATTGACATTGAACACTTTTAGCTAACTGTCACAGAGTGACATGCGTTTGTCAAAAAAATCTTGATACAGATGGGAGTTTATTTTAGCATGTTGTATCACCATATATTCTGATTTCATCAGAAGTGCTTCAAACAGGTCCCTCTTTCGAGTGGGGAGCAGTGACCTAGAGGTAGAGCACCAACCTTAAGATTGCGATCTAGTTAAAATTTATGAAAGTTCTTACTTCATATTTTTAATCACTCCATGGCAATTCTAGTTCTTAATTGAAAACAAGATTTTCAGAATTTAAATTACCAGGCACTGGCATGCAATATGTAAGTATAATGCCCCAATCCAATATACTATTTAAGGTTATGATTTAGAAACAAGCAAGAACCAAAACATCCCACCAATATCTCCCCCACTTTAGTCTTACAACTATTTTGTCGGGGTTAGAATTAAATTTTGATGGTAACATGCTAAAAATAAAAATGCTTGACTCAAGATATTTGATTAATGGTAGTTCATATTGCTGTTGATTTTCAAATACTATTGAATTTCTGATTTGTTTTCTGTATAAAGTTATATTAATTTATCATATAAAATTTCTGTTGATTTTTAGCACCTTAACAGCTAATTTATTTGAAAAAAACGCAGCTTGTGCAAAAAGTGTAGCTTTTGCCAAGGGCTTGGTTTTTTTTAGAAAAAACACAGCTTTAGTGAAGCTTTTTGGAAAAAGTGCAGCTATTGTGAACTTACCTGCGCTTTTCTACTAAAGGTCCGCTAAAGCTGTGCTTTAGCTAAGCTAAAAGCTGCGTTTAAGCCGCGTTAAAGCTGGCAGTATTGGCCCCCTAAAATCATAGCTTTAGCGAAGGGCTGCGCTTTTTGTAGAAAAAAACACAGCTAAAGTGCAGAGTTGCGTTTTTTTGTAGAAAAGCGCACCTTTAGCGCAGGGCTGGCGGTATTGGCCCCCTAAAATCATAGCTTTAGCGAAGGGCTGCGCTTTTTTCTTGAGAGCTGCGTTTTTGTAGAAAAAAAACACAGCTTTGTGCAGAGTTGCGCTTTTTTGTAGAAAAGCGCACCTTTAGCGCAGGGCTGGCGGTATTGGCCCCCTAGAATCATAGCTTTAGCGAAGGGCTGCGCTTTTTTCTTGAGAGCTGCGTTTTTGTAGAAAAAAAACACAGCTTTGTGCAGAGTTGCGCTTTTTTGTAGAAAAGCGCACCTTTAGCGCAGGGCTGGCGGTATTGGCCCCCTAAAATCATAGCTTTAGCGAAGGGCTGCGCTTTTTTCTTGAGAGCTGCGTTTTTGTAGAAAAAAAACACAGCTTTGTGCAGAGTTGCGCTTTTTTGTAGAAAAGCGCACCTTTAGCCCAGGGCTGGCGGTATTGGCCCCCTAAAATCATAGCTTTAGCGAAGGGCTGCGCTTTTTTCTTGAGAGCTGCGTTTTTGTAGAAAAAAAACACAGCTTAGTGCAGAGTTGCGCTTTTTTGTAGAAAAGCGCACCTTTAGCGCAGGGCTGGCGGTATTGGCCCCCTAAAATCATAGCTTTAGCGAAGGGCTGCGCTTTTTTCTTGAGAGCTGCGTTTTTGTAGAAAAAAACACAGCTAAAGTGCAGAGTTGCGCTTTTTTGTAGAAAAGCGCACCTTTAGCGCAGGGCTGGCGGTATTGGCCCCCCTAAAATCATAGAAAAACACACCTTTGGCGCAGGGCTGCGTTTTTTTGTAGAAAAAACACAGCTTTAGTGAAGCTTACTGGAAAAAGTGTATGTTTAATGAACTAAACTGCGTTAAAGCTGCGTTTTTTTCTTCACTAAAGCTGAGTTTTTTTTTTAAAAAAACGCAGCTGACCTGCGCTTTTAGGGGGCCAATACCGCCGGCTTTAACGCGGCTTTAATCTAGCTTTAACGCAGCTTTAAGCTAGCTTTAACGCGGCTTTAATCTAGCTTTAGCAAAGCTTTTTTGGCACGGGCAGCTTGATTATTTACAAGAGAATCGTGGTTTAAATGACTGTCACTGGTCTTCCGTACTAACATACAGTGTATATCCAACACCAAATTATATTTGAATTAAGTCCATCCCATCGAGTGGTACTTAACATATCCATAAATTTAAGGTCTTGTTTATATTAACCTTTGTATAGATAAATTAATTAAACCTACTAAAAACAGTATATTCGGTGTACGATTTCTTTAAAATGGATACAATTGTATTTGTTAAGTTTATGCCGCTCTATTGAAGAAGAAATAAATGCTACATAATATAAGATTTCCTTTACAGAGATAAAACAGACTTGAAAGAATTGGTCAAATTGTTTACGTTTGAGATTTTTGAAAGAAATGTCAAATATGTAGGTTAGGACTTTTAATGCCTCATTACCTTCAAAAATCATAATGATAACAGAATAAGAACAATGGAAAGGTACATTCCATTTCTTTGGCAGAAATTACTCATGAGTTTAAAAGGATTGTAATTGAGCTTATACCTCCCTGGTATATATGGTATATAATTAGTACATATAGTTCTATTAGTTTTGCATTATCTGTGAAACAGTCAACCTGACACGGTTAAGGTCACAGGACAGTGTGAGAAATTCCTGACTTATCCTTTAGGTTCACTTCTTCTGTGCCCATTAATCAATGACCAGAGAAAGCCATGGATTTCCTACAGTCAATGAGTCATGTATATATGCAAAAAAGCCGAATTAAAACAATTTCCCAGCACATCGACAAGTCTAAAAGATTAGCACTTGTCTTGGTACTCTTGGATAAGTAATTATTGATTCTGCAGTTATTTATTTATAAGTGCTAAGAAAAACCATTAAATCAAGTAGTTTCAAATTCTAACTGCACAGAGGTTTGCACAAACATTTCAATGGTCATATTTACAACAAAAGAAGGGCGAATATTATATATTACCACCTAGTTTAATGCTAAGTATCAATCAACTGTGCCATTGCAATGTCTACAAGAGATAAGACAGGGAATATCAAAAAGAAGCAAGCATACATCATGAAACCACGGTCACCAAAAGGCAAAACTATGTTAAAATCTGAAAATCCACATTTTCATAGAAATTAAGACCATATTTCCCGTGCTCTGCGCAATAATATGGGATGGAATCATACAAAAGGATAATGATTCAACAGATGGAAATTACAACTATGAACACATAACTTGCTTAGAAAAAACATATTGCTGTGTGATAATAAACCGTCGTTTGTATCCGACGACTGGTGCACTTTCTTTAGGCTTAAAAATAAACACTGTTCTGCAATATTGAACATACCCACGCTTCTTAAGGGGAAGAACAGTGAATCGTTCGTCCATTTATATGATGATTAGTTCTCAGACTCTTCGGGATGTAACCATTTCAGTAAAATTTCGATACTTTAAAAATAAATCCCTCTACGCAAACTTTTTGGTGTGCTTGTTTGAGACGCACCTGTTTGAGAACGGAACGCGTTCCTATATTCAGCGCCAAGTAGCCTTAATGCCAAAATATGAAGTTCGAGCACTTAATTATAGATGAAGTATTGCTATTTTATATTGTACAATTTATAGTATAGTATACTGTATTGTTTAGAAATATCATGTAAAACATTGTCAAATCGATCAGGTTGATTAATCAAAAAATGAAACGAACGCAACCAATCTGCGGCAACAGACCACTAAATTCGAAGAATATTCGGACAAAACGGAGCGAAAGTAACAAGCAAAACAATAGTAGGCCTCATTGGAAACGAAACCGAATCGATGCCTGAATGCGTCAAGCAATGCCAATTGTAAAATGTCTTGCTACACGACCCTCCATAACACCATATAAAATGTTGCCAAGCAGATTGAACCTAATAAAATGCTATAAAACGAGAATATGATGGACAGATTCAAATTTACACTTTCCAATGGTTCGTGTAGCTCGATCTAGCTCTTGTGGTGAAATGTAAAATCAAATAACTCTACCTATCTGGTCAATCATCATTCAGGAATGCGACATTGTCTTTTAAGCCTTTCTATTTCATCTATAATGTGCTGATGTATAGAACTAGTTAGACGAAACATTACGTGATATAAGTTTCTGTGATACCTCATATATTTTCATTATGAAGCTAACGAAGGCACTTACGGAGATATCTTCAAATTAAGCAATTACCACTGATAATGAAAACTACGTTATACGTTCAGTGACAAACATATTTGATATGGAAAAAGAAAAAAAACTTCAATATTTTAGGATATGCACAAAACCACACTTCAACACTATCACGAGAAACTTACACAAAACGACCAATTTCCTTTTTGCCTGGATTGATGTCATCTTCAAAATCAGAATCACTTAAGGAGTTCCCATCAAAGAAAGTAATATCCGAATAAATAGAAACAGACAGACTTGACTTCAGACTTCGCCTATCCGGGTCTATCCATCGAGTTAAATTGTCATTGAATGGTCTTTCAACAGCTTCAGAAATGGATGTCAGAATCTTAGCCGATATGTCTTCAGTTGGGATATCGGTAGGTAACGATATCTTCGATTCGATCCGGTTCGTGCTTTTTGGCTTCCGTTTTGATTTCTTTGCGTTCTTCATGTTTATTTGATTAGGTTTTTTTTATCAAATTATATTTAGTTATATATATATTTCGAGCACGTTTTTACTGTAAACTTTAGTTTTTTCGAGCACCACAAAACAAATAATCCGAGAAATGATTTTTGAAAATATAGTTTAAAAACTATCCATTGTAACTCCAAGCCAAAGTTAGATACAGAAAATTGTGTTTCCATATATACAAAAGTGTGAGTGTGTATATGAATGGTTCTAATGTGGTCGGTAAGATAGGGGAGAACATTTGGGTACATAATGGACGAGCGAAAGGCCAGAACAAACATTGGCTTTGCCAAAATATTCATTAACTGCCTTCAAACGTGGTCACCCCTATCTTAAGCAAATGTTCAAAGTACCATTTTAGAATGAGAATTCTGAAGAGAAATGCTAACCCATATAGATAACACACGCCGTTATCAACACCACTGCCAGTCGAAATGAGGTTTCATTCGCCTACCGACGTGTAATAATATTCTGATTACCTCAGTTTTTATGCATATTTATTTACCGGAGACAAAGGGAAATTGCCGAGCTTTAACGAGTGTAATAACTGTTCATTATGATATCTCAACCTTTGTGCAATACATAGTCTGGTTCCCGGTGCTTAAATCTTGAATTACAATACAGTTTAAATCTCAAACTACGTTAGATTTGAAGAAGGGAACCAGACTATGCAATGAACAAACAGTATGTTTACCGAAGACATACGGAAATTACCGAGCTTTCACGATTGATAATTCTGTTAACTTAAATCTTATATATGTATCGCTGTCTTTCAATTTAAACCCCAGAGATCGTTGTTTAAATTAATCAATTTTAATTCTTAATCATTAGATATGCATAATACTTATGTACTTAAAATTGTTTGTCACCAGGACGTGTGGTTGTGGTTGGTTTAGTTCTTGTGTGTTTCTTTTTTGTGCCTTTCGTGGCCTGTTGTTTTATCTTTTTTTAAATCACACACAAGAAAAAGGAGTGTAAACGAATTTGTATATATCTCTTTGACTATTCTTATATGAAACACTTTACTTTTTAATTTACTTACATGCAGAACATACCAAATGTATAATTTAAACATACATAATCGTTTTGAACAGCAATCCTTATTTGTGTAAAAATGCATATTATGTACATTTCTCATTATATGTTTAACATTTACTTTAATGTATGATATGATAAGATAGGAAAAAATGGAAGATGGACAGGAAAGCAGCACTTGGCACAAAAGTCATAGATCGGAGCACACAGAAAAAGCCACACATATATCTACGCAGTTTTTAAGGTTTAATCACAGAAATAAAGTCTGAACGACTATATTACATTATAAACACACGGGATCCGGACCCCTGACAGCGCATCGCATCAAGTGTGTATAACCAGTGCAAGGACCAACATACAACGAATCACATTATGACAGAAATATTGTAGGTTTATGTTCTTTTTGTTGTTGATAACATCTGAAGTTGAAGTTACATGCGGGTACATCGTCGTTTGTTGAAAATAATGTTATTCAATCCGATGTAACAAGTAAAGTAATAATCAAAAGGTCGCTTGTAAGTCTTTATAGGATTTAGAAAATGTCGGTTACTTAAAACTCATTAATCCGATTTGGTTAATCCCAAAACAATTGAACCTTTTATGAATTTAGTTTGTAGAAAAGTTAAGATTTAACAGACTTAACAGTTTCCTGACTTTTGATATTCAAATAAATGGTATACAATATGTATTAGTATGCACTTTTCCCTGATATATACGACTAAAGTTATTCTTTTTGTGAACTATGTGCCCTGGCTGTATGTCATGTACTTCGGTAAAATTGACCAACATAGACAAGCTCAGGCAAAATGTGTCACGTATCAATATACACATGTAATGTTTGCCACTCCTTTTCAATACAAGCATTTTTCTTGACGAACGACTAGGAAATATAAATTTATCAGGAATCGAGTAGTAAACGCCATAAGGATACGACATGCCCATCGGCAATCACAATAAGATAAAAAGAAATATTGGACATGGAATGCAGCCGTCAACAGAAACAGACAAGCACAAAAGACATGAGCAGGATCAAAAACGACAACTTGCACACGCCACCATGATTGTATACAAACGTTTAAAAGACAAAATGATGGAAAACAGACATCATTAAGTACTATATTCTCTACACCATTTGTTATTTTAGACCATGACTGACTGCGACAGTTTTCTTGATCCCTATATGTACACGATATGAAACATGAGTTTCTATCTATGCTACACCGAATATTTGCTAACAATATCGCACTTTCTTGTTTCTTTGAGTTTTAAAAGACCATCTAGAATATGAAATACTAGTACGCTATTTTATGCTGAGTTAGAATTTCTATTTTCTAACTAATTTTGATCGTACATGTTCATAATTAATTATGTTTCATGTGTTGCACATTCATATTACCTGTGGTCGCTGTATTTAGTTACATGGTGTCGTATTTTGTAACTGTTCAGTTTAACTTGCTCTTTTTAATTGTATGAGTGTGACTTGAACGTGTAATTTGCTCTTCTATTTCTGGGGTTTCTGTTGAGTGTTGTTTTTCAATGTCATATTCTTTATAATATTTTCTTTTAACCTACACAATGCACAATACAAACGCACATGGGCAACTATAATGTATAATGTTAGTTGTTTAGGTTTAGTTGCATGTTGTTGTGATGGTTGTTATAGCATACGAAGGCCTACCAACACATGGTACAGGATGCATGTAGTACATCCACCCTATCATGAACATATTTGCTTTTGGTCTCATGTATTGTCAACATGTAGGGGACTAACATTGAGACAAGGCCGCATTAAAATGAGAGAAAAAGAGATAAGTATGATTATTTATATTTAAACCCTACATTGATAATATACTGAAAGGACATTGTCATATTGTATTGTATACGTACCAGCCCTGTTCCATAACTCGACCCTTGGCTTGTATAATCCCTGCACTACCTAATGGCTTGTAAATACCATTGTCCTGCTTCGCGTATGAATTTGGACGACTACGTTGCAAGTCCGATCGGCTACTGTTGCCATTCTCATGTCTGGCAAATGAGTTCGGGCGGTTTAAGCTAAGTTGAGAAGACACTCTTGAATTAGGTTCAGATCTATTAGTACTGGTACCAGTCCTGTCAGAATAGGAACCACCATTTTTGTCACCATTATTTTGCAAATTATTGCTGGCACTTCCGGATTTTTTCGGCATCACCGTGAATTTTCGCGCGCTTTTTGGAGAGTCTGTTGGTTGAGAAGACGACGTTATTAGTAATTCTTGGGTTGATTTTCTTGAAACAGCAGGACTTTTTTCACTGCCAATACTAGCATCACTTAATTTCTTCTGCGACTGAACGCCGAGTGTTTTATTATTTCCGCTCTTTGGCGACGTTTTTCTAGGAGTGACACTTCCCGTTTCATACTGACCCGTTGAGGTAGATAACATTTCTTGAGTAGATTTCCTGGAAATTGGCGGGCTGTTTTTGTTCTCCACATTATTCAGCGAGGTTGTTCGTCTGAGCGTAGTTTTCGGTCTGTTGTTTGTCGTGGAATTGGATGGTGCAGGTATTGTTTGAGAATTTGTTTGTGGGTGTTTAGGTGTAGGAGGCCTAGGAGATGGTAACCCCACAGGAACCGTGGTCTTTTCCTCTGGAAATTGAGCTTCAAATTGTGACCCCTCTAAAGTGGCCTCTTTGATGTCGTCCATTTTCCATTTCACTCTAGTAGGAGGGAGGGACCCCAATATATCGTCTCCGTCCGCCATTGTGCACTCTTACTTTCGCAGCTTATACTAAGTAAGCTATATTCTTTCACTAGTCTTACTTTTCAAAACTATGTTTTACAAACAAACTGTGTTCAGCGGACGTCCATTTTCTTCTGTAGCAATTTAGCCACAAAACCAATCACAAATAAATCCATTATATTTAAGCATCAATTAGTTATAAAATCCAGTACAGTATATAAATAACACATAGCTTTGAGGGTGACAGTAAAAATGTCAGCCTGAGGAAAGTACTGTTACCCAAGGGCGAAGCCCGCGGGTAACAGTACTTTCCGAGGGCTGACATTTTTACTGTCACCCTCAAAGCTATGTGTTATTTATTTTATTACCCCGAACATTTTTCGTCCACAATCTATTTTTGGTAGATATAGGTACGAATCGTTACGGGTACGAATGAACTTACTTTCAATTTCGCAAGGTGTAATTTACGGTGAACTCTACAGAAGTCGATTTCATGGCATAATGTATGAATAATACGAGTTAAAGACTCTGTTCCTTGTTTCCCCAAGTACTCAAATCGTGTGTAAGTAGTTAATTACCTGATCATTTAAAGGATTCAACATCCAACATCTTGGTTCGGCTGCTGACCGTAAAATAAACAACTCCAATCTACCCAAAGGAAAATATGTAGCGAAAAGTATTAATGTCTTTCTAAGATAGCGTAGATACGCCTAATTCTTGTAATATTTTTCGAAACCCAATACGTGGCTTGGTATAGAGAACTCGAACTAAAACCATCGTTAGGCGGGTGAAATACGCCGCCATGTTTGTTTTTGCATTTATTAATATACCACGTGACATGAAAAGTACTGTCAAAAAAGTACTATCACCCTGCTGACAGTAAAAAAATGTTCAATCACGTGGTGTATTGATCCGGTTGATCGTAACAGTAAGAATACTACATGTTTGTCTATGGGAAATTAACATTACGAAAAAAGTGAGGGGTAATAATATATGATACTAGCATTACACAAATAAGAAACTACTAAGTATACACCACACTGGAAAAATATCCAAAATTTATTCCACTCCACTAATTAAGCATCCATTACTTTTAGAATCCAGTTAAGAATATATTACATAAATAAGAAACACTATTCATCCCACAAAAAACTGTCAATAATATCCGAAATTTATTTTACTTTCCAAAATGTGTTTTAAAAAACTGAATGTTTCACTCTTCTTTAACACTCCTTGTATAGTTTTGTTATAGTAAGTTTTTCCAATACTTTGGTTTAACAGTGAATTATAATCTTAATCCTCTTATGATTCTCTATTTTTTACAAACGACCGAATTATTTCGCTCACTGTTAGTATTTAAATTTTAATTAGTATATCTAGATTCTATATATAGAATTTCAACATGTATTGTAATTTCGAAACAGAAAACAAAAAACTGATCACCACAGCTTATTTGATGAGCAAATTCGCATATAGATAAATACATGTGTACATGTGCATATGTTGTCTTTTAATTAAGTTTTAAATTTTAATTAGTGTATCTAAATATAGATTTTCAATATTCATGCGTTGTATTTTGGAAACAGAAATCATTCATTTGCTCTGCTTATATGATGAGCAAATTAGCATAGAAACAATAATACATTTGTACATAATATTTTTATAGGAGTACATAATTGTGTTGTATTTAAGTACAGGAAATGTGTTATCATAATTTCAACATGTAGATGCATGTATTTGTAAACAGAACTTTAAAAAGTTCGATGAACACATTTGTATAAAACAGTTAATACGTTCATATATACATAACTTTATTATTACTATTATTTAGAAAATGATTAAAACACCATTAAAGTATTAAATATATCAGACACTAGTATAAAATCAAGTTTCCATAAGTATTAATTCTTTTAATGGGTGATAATCTTCTTGAGACGAGGGCTTTCATTACGCATCGAGGGATAATGTCTTCAAACGCTTTATACGCCAACAACCCATTATTACCTTTTTTGTTTTGGCTTTTATATTTCTTAATCTTTTTAAGTGTGTGGGACGCCATTCACTAGCGACCGCACTTGATATAAATATTATTAGAAATTGTTCCAGATGAATTGTCACGTAGCAAAATGTTCTGTTTTGGTTGAATGACCAAAACCGCCTGCGTTTTATTAAACAACGACTTTTGTGAGTATGTCTGCGATTTGTTAACTCCTCGTAAACGATACACCCGTCTTCGCTGGCTTAGAACGAGAAGGTCGTAAGTACGAACAGCGCTATTTTGAGACAACACGAAACACACTGTCTAAAACTACTCTTTACTTCAATATGGAAAACAAGCTTTTCAACTTCAGTACAGTTTGGAACTATACTCATTGGATGCGCCTTGTGATGCAGATTTTAATAACCCGGTGCCTACTGGTCTTTTTAGGTCGTAAGTAGCATTTACGACCTTCTCATTCTAAACCAGCGATATTGAACAGTTTTGTCATTAAAAGTCCGTCTCCACCAAGCGTGAAATAGGAACTAAGTAACGACCATAAAATGCACATTGCTTGCGGTCGACAATAAACTACCATGAGTTACTAACCCGGACACGGATGTTGTGGTTAAAAGAAACAAAAGGTTTGAAACAATAGAAATGGTCGTTATGTAATACCGTAGTCCAGTTTTCGAGAAAATGTTAAAATGCTACATCAAAGACAGTGATTAAGTAAGGCGAAAAACGGTCCAGATCTTTCTCAGTACGTTGACCCCGTCTTCTTTTTAAGACATATAATGTACATTTGATAAAATAACCAAGCTACGCTTTTATTGAAGTATCATTTAAAGTAACTTTGACTTTCAATGTTTTTTTTTACTTCATATTGATGACGATCACTTTGTCAAAGACTCCGCCAAGTGAGTTGCCTCCTAACTGAGAAAATATACCAAACATATTGTACATTTCAATAGCTCAAACATAAATCACATTTATAAATAAATAAAGTTTTGATATGATTTGTATCTTTGGAATGGATGATGTATTAAGTGGATAATACATATCGCTGGCTAAAAATGAGAAGGTCGATACTTAGAGAAGAATTTGTCCGAAAACTTATCTTTACTTATGGTAAAACAAGCTGTTTCAACTTCAGTTTGGTCACTATGATATTTTTATGTTCATGGAAATATGCTCATAAGAAACGCCTTGTGGTGCTGATTTTAAATATGTACCAGTCTTATAAGGTAGTTAGTACTACTTGCGACATGCTCAATCTAAGCCAGCGATATAAATTATGTCATGTACTACAACATTCGGTTGTATTTCATTCAGATAAACCCAATAAAGTTGAATAAACCCAACCACCTGATATCAGACCTAAGTACCTAGCCAACCAAAGGGAGCAAACTATGTTGTTACCATTCTTCAATAGTTCAAAGTTTATACAGGTATTAGAAAAGTATTGAGATATAACTCCAGTTTGTTATTTCGAATTCAACGACAGTGTTTCTCAATATTTTTGTTATATTTCACTGGCTAAGAATAAGAATGTCGAAAGTACTACTTACGACTTTATTTTTTAAAGACTGATACATATCTAAAATTGGCATCACAGGGCGCTTCTTTTGAGCCTATTTACAATGATGTAGTGATAGTACCATAGGAACTACCGAATCAGACCTACGTACTAGTTATGTCACCTTGGTGGTGATGTTTGAAGATAAAACCACTAGGACGATGTGTCCGGTGGTCTTATAAATACGATATTCGTTTATCACAAAATAAACATTGAAATAAGGCAGTATAACTTACAAGGAACCCTACTAACATGCTAGGTCAATTTACTACAATCAACATAATTATGGTGCGAAACAAGGACATGTCACTATTAGGGGCAATACGTGTGGGCTTCTCTTACCATCGTACTAGCAGGGCACTTCGGGACCAATGGGTGCGTTGTTCCTTCTTCTAGGACTAAGAGAGTACTCACATTAACCGATGGTTTACTGATCTGACGTTAAATATGTCCTCATAAGTACTGTTATATACCAAAATGCGTTAGGCCTAAGGCTTGTTTCACAATTTCAAATTTGCATAATAGTAGGCCTACACGGAAACAATGGTACCAATAACAAGTAAGGTCACATTGGTGCATTCAACGTGTGGTCCGAAAGAAGGATACGACACTAACAGGAGCAATGAGTGTGGGGTACCCTCTCAAACACAATAGGAGGACACTTCAGGACCAATGGGTATGTTGTTCCTTTTCCTAGGACTAAGAGGGTACTCACATTAAACGATGCTCTAATCATTTACGTTAAACACTTCCTCATAAGTGCTCTTCTATTGACACCCTACGTCAGATTGAAATGTTATATGGATGTATGCTTAAAGATATTGCATACATAATGAAATATATCACCCATTAAAGTCAGTTTTGATGTATAAAGGTATTGACCTTATGATCTGATAACAATATATTGAAGAACTCTTGTTGATATATGGCAGTTTGACCTTACCATTTGCGGACCAGTTTGTCCTTTTTTCGCGAATTGCCATTTTATTATGTTTTGAGCGATTATCTTCAACCGTTGCTGTCCGTGTATAGTTCGGTCTTTCTAAAGTAAAACTAAGCTTAAACTCAACCAAACTGCAATCTGTTTATCTCGAGACCATTGGAAAACAAAAACATTGACAAATAACATAAGTATTACCAAAAGTCAAGAAAAATAGGCATGTGCGATATGTGAGCATATAAGGCTCGCTTGAAGCATTCATTTGTTGGGATGTGGATGGCTTGTACTATATCTGACTCTTGCGTGTGTGGCTAGGCGCTGCCGCCATAGCTGTGTGGCTTTGGTTTGTAACTTACTATTTACTTATCACTACAGCAGGTGTTATGTGCTGTGTGGCGGTTGTAAAAAGTCGCCGTGTAGTTATCACTTATAATTACCCCCTTTGTGGCTAATTATCCCCATAGTGTGTCATTCATTGCGGAATAAGCATATAAGGGTCGCTTGAAGCATCCATTTTTGGGGATGTGGATGGCTTGAACTATGTCTGACGCTTGCGTGTGTTGCACGGCGATGCCGCCGTAGCTTTGTGGCTTTGGTTTGTACCTTACTATGTACATGTATATTATTGGCACTTGGCATAGATGGATCTTAGGACAGGGGCTAGTTTGAAGTACCTGTTTGCACTGGTACGTTAGGTTCGGTGTCATCTGGCTCTTGCGTGTGTGGCAAGGTGCTATGGCTATAAAATGTAAGTGCATAAGAATAACACATGCCCAAAAAAATACATTTGCCGGTTCGACTGCAGGAATTAGAACGTGTGACATTCAAAACTCTACGATTCATAAATTTTATTGACTGACATGTTTCAAATAGACTCTTATCGTGCTCCAAAAGGTTGTCAAGTGATGTTAATTTGTTATCATTTTTTTGATTGGTTCAATTATTTTTTGGCCTGGTTATGGGTCTTTATAAATCTTGTTTAAGGTCTTTTCCTGTGAGCATTCTAAAGATCGGAAACCAGCCGATTACATTTGCGGTCCTCCGTAATAGTAACGTAATTATGAAAATTGCTACAATTTCATGCGCGTTTATGGCTTAAAATTATCGTCAGAGGTTGGAGTTATATAAATGCTCGACATAAAATAGAATAAACATTCCGTTTGACGGACAAATTACACGACGATTACGGTTTTAATTCACCAGATATTAACGGTTCGTTTAATCCAATGACAATTTCTTCAATGAGTTTTTAAAATTAACAAAAGAAACAAATTACGATTTTGTATCAGATTCAACATTTGAACAATTCGATTTCGTGATGGTTAGTTTGTATATATTTCCCTGGGTGGTATTTATAAGAGACTTAAATGTTCGTGAAGCCTACATGTTGGACATCCAAAATGTCTAGCCTTCTGAAATCACCAAAACCAAAGCAAACATTTGTTCCCCAAAGGCATGGACTACGGGGTTTTGGGGCCGGACTAAAATTTATATTTCAAAAAAGCAAAGACATCAATGAAAGATTTTTTCCAGATCATTGACCAGAGCAGCTTTTTATTATTATGGGTGCGAGTTAAAAAGAAAAATTCCTGTGCAGGAACACCTTTAAAGTTGCGTTTGATCCCGCGTTGTAAAGGATTTTTTTGCCCAGGCATATTTAGGTCATAATTATAAATACACGCACTTTGATGCTTATATATTTTGAAAGGGGTCACAGAGAAGATTGAGCTTGCCCAACTTGCCTAGATATAAATAAAGTATATTATTACTTTTACTTGTTAGTTTATTACCCAACACGCATGTAATTATCGTGAGTGTCCTATGCCAGGACATGCGACAGACATGCGTTTACGAGTACCGGAGATAGGACCCTTTGGTACAATTGCATATTTTTACTTTATTATTTTACCCTTCAGAACAAAACTATCACTGAATAAATTCGCGTCTTAAATCGATCTTATTGATACATTTGTCGTTTACTAGAGGAGCTCTCTATTTATTTACGTCAATTCAAGATACTTTATACTTAAACTAATATGAACTAATGATAAAAATGCTGTCAGCAAATGTACCTTACAACAGCAAGGCAAATATTGACAGACAATCATTTGCTATTATGGGGGTTAAGTAACTAAGGGTCCCTCTAGTTTGATTTAGGATTTTATTCGAGGGCGTTCTTCCAAACGAGGCTTATTTAAGATTTTTTCTTCTGGCCCTATGCGGGTGAAAATTTCCCGACGTATTGATTGGAATTATCTTCGTATAAATAAACAGAACCATGTAAATAATGCCAACACGTGGTATTCACATGTTTGTTAAATACGAATGTATTTATTTGAAAGAAATGTTGGGCCCTTACCAGGCCAGTTTTAAATGAAATGTTCCGAAAAAATAAATGACGCGCATTAGAATTTGTTTTCCGAATTGGGATCGTTTAGTATACATATAATGATTTATCTAAGACAGTTCTACATATTCTTTTAATCCTCCTCAACACCTCATTCGTGATGGTATCAATGGTCACAATTAAGTGTATGAGAAGCGAAACCAACGTTTCCCCTTTACTGCAAAGCTTCTAACAAGGGATTTGCTAATATTTATACAATTTTTATTTCGTACTAGTATGTAGCGAACCGGTACGTCCGAACTTTAGACACGGACGCACTATCACTAGACCGGTCGAATCATTGAAAATAAGAAAACAGTTTTAAATTAATGAAAATGCCATGGTTTTAAAAGATAAAATAATTATTGCATGAAAGTAAATTGAAAGAAAACACATTTAATAATGACATAACTGGTGACATTCTGATCTCCTCGGCCTTAGTGCACTGCAATGATATTTACCGGAGATGAACGGAATTGACCGATCGTTCACGATTGTGTCCATGTCATGAAAATCTCCATTGTCAATATTATTTTATTTAGCTTTGATTGTTTTAAAGGGTAATTGATGGTCAGACAAGATTGTTGCAACATAACGACTGATTAAGTATTGACGGACAATTGCCAACTACAACAATCGGACTGATTTGATATTCAATACCCCAAAACAAATTAGAATGGAATAATTGTAAAATAACATCTTACGAAAACGAAGTCAGATATGACAGGTATAGGTCAATATCTAGTTTGTACGTATAGCCCCCATCCCCGTTTAGCTATTCATTTTTGTTCAATTTTCACCTATAATGTTTCTTTGTTAGAACTTGCTTCAAATTTCTTTGACAAAACCACACGTCAAAACTTTTGTTTTCCCTGCCTGTTGTGCATAGCATGGCATGAAGCGTTGTGCCAAAAAACCACAACATAATACCAGTGTTTAAACAAAGTCAATAAATAAGGAGTTTCATGTGATACTGTTTATGTATCACACATTATGGTGAAATAATAATATTAGTCTGTAGGTTTATGAATGAAGTACAAATCGTGTTTCTTGTCACATGATTGGTTAGTGTGTATTTATTACACTGGAGGTCAATGTGCGTTCGTAAGATTCTGAAGACATTCCGAAGTTGAAATGACAACAACCCAAACAATGCTTCAAACGTTTTTGAATACAATTAACCGACACACAACCGGCTGTCAACGGCTTTTACCGCGTAAATATTTCGATAAGCAAAAACATGCATGTTTTGTTAACAGGCTTTCCTGAAATAGTTACTTAATAAGCCTGTATGCAAACCTTTCATTTTAATAAAAATAAACCTGTGTTTTGACGACTTTATGTTTGGAGTGTTTTAAGATCATATAGTCAGATACATACACCTACTATTTGTATATCTAAATACTATGTTTAAATGTAATGGATCGTTGTACATAGGGCAACAATTATCCACTGGAAACCCACCAAGCGGCCATATCTGTGATTTGATCCTTTGACCAGAGCGTATTTCAAAAAACTAATTGCTGGACACTTGTTAAGACAAGCATCGTATTCAACCATCGAAACTGAGGTTTAAGCTCAGAAGATTCTACTTATTTATCAAATGCAAGTGGTAAGACTAGATTTTCTGGGAGGAGAGTTTTAGTTCCAAAAATGCTATATACTGATTGCCTATGGTCAAGGTTGTAGAAATAACAAAAATGCCATTAGATGTGTCTATCAAAGAACTTGGGAAAAGGTACACCATGAATAAGCACATCTTTCTTTTAATTAATAGTTTCATTTTTATAGTGAACTAGTATTCAACTGTAACACTAGTGAGTCAGAGATTCAGTTCTATTCTGCCCTGTTCAGCTAACTAACATGTGTATAATTGCCGGACCATTTTATGGGCATGTTCATATGAGTGAGTGACCAAAGGGTTCATTATTGAATATACGAATTAATATTGAAATAGTTCGACATGGTCATAACATCTTTGTATTATTTTTATGGTATTGTTCTAAATTCCCAGTGGTACTGCCTGAATGGGGATCGGTCAAGCGGTCAATTGGTTAATTGAACATCACATTAATTATGAATGAAACAATTTGCTCGGTCGGAAGATCAATTCATTTACTACGTTATTATACGAACAAATGTACTAAAAGTTTCCTGGAATGCAGTACTACATATTACTTCACTACAACCTAACTAAAAATTGTGAGAAAGATGTGATGTTTCGCTGTGTACTCTTACGTTTTCTTTGATAGTCACATTGAATATGAATATTTTATTTCTTGTTAGTATTGTTAATATTTTATATTCATTCAGGCCTTTGATTACTTTGATAGTTTCATACTTTGATTATGTAGGTGAATTAAGCCTAAATGAGTTGCACTCGAGTAATGGACTTCTTTTTGTATTTTAACCCCCCCCCCCCCCAGTGATTAATAAAGCAATTACTTCTGATAATATTAATAGTGATAACGATATCATTTTACGACGAAACATATTTGATGCTGAGTTTATATATCGCTGGCTTAGAACAAGAAGGTCGTAACTACCAAATCGATATATAGAGAAAACAAGAGAAAACTGTCTGTAATTTACTCTTTACCTATGGCAAAACACGTTTTTAAAACTTCATTTTGGTCAACATGACAATTTCAGATTTTTATGAAAATGGGCTCATAAGAAGCGCCTTGTGATGCTAATTCTAAATATGTATGAATCTTAAAAGCTCGTAAGTGGCACTTACGACCTTCTAATTCTAAGCCATCGATATGACCCAATGGTTAAAATTTAAATAGGACTACATGCCATAATCAATTAATATTCATTAACTGCTAAACTTAATTAATGTTCATATAAGGTTTGATGAAACAAATCAACAACAAGATAAAACATGAGCATACTACCATAGAGCTCTTTCATTAATTAACGTTAAGACCGTATTCTTTAAAAACTTAGACATCATGCACGCATACACGCACCCACAGGTAACTGTATCGTTGAAAAAAAAAAAACGAAATTGTTTTTTTTTGAAAATTTATATTTTTATATACAGTAGAAAAATATAAATTTTCAAAAAAAATAATATTTTTTCGTTTTTGTTTTCTTTTTCAACGATACAGTTACCTGTGCACGCACCGTGTCTAAACAGCAACAACAAATTGTTGCTTGTTTTCTTGCGCCGAGTAAGCACAAAGTGTCAATATTCTTAGAACATTTTTGTTGTTGCTAAATATTACATGTGTTTCTATCCAAACACATTGGACATGCAATCAACAAGGCCATTAAAACCCTCCATATTCATTTCGATTAATGGTTCAGACACTTTTATGGGCTCCAACATACGTATTGATAATGAACATGACGTGATTTTATTGCCTATGGTAAAGATTAGTACCTATCCTTATATAGCCCGGTCTAAGACTGGTACAGACAAACACCAGTACGCTGATGATCGTTAGAACGAAATTCTCAGTTTAACTGATATATGTACATACGTGATTTTATTGCCACCTTTCAGCGACATCGATCCTGGGACGAATAACGTCATTAATGACAAAACAGAATGAAGGGTATGACGGCTTGCTAGCCTTGGTAACAAGGTTACAAATCCAACGCAGTGATTACTGGACTATGGTTACGACTGTGTCATGGCGTGATTGCTGCGGATGTACCATGGTCGTTAAGTTTACCATGGGTATTACCGTACCATGACCACGGAGGGGGTAACATAGCCGCGGTTTCACTATGGTCGCCAAGACAAGGGATGTCGGTAGAACCATTGTATATAAATGAAGCATCAAGATACTATCTGGTCCCATCTTGACTACGCCCCGTCAGTATGACTTTAATTACAGTGCCGACATGCCACTGCTCAATTATTTATACCATGTATTGGCAACCTAAGGTCTATAGACTGTGATAGTGAGCACAAGAGATCACGAAAACTGGGAGAAACCTCGCATGTTTGTCTGTATCGATATATCCTACTGGCAGTCATATAAATGTTTGTTCGCTTTGTCTGTAACATCTAAGAAAGATACAATGTACTTTGAATGAATCTATGCCTTTCAAAGGTAAGGCCATGTCGTCAGAAAATATCATTAAAGCATTACGAAGATATAACTAAAATGAACATAATCAGTCGGGACCAGAAACAGAGGAAGACCGAAAAGACTTGTTAACGGACCATCGACAATGAGATTACAAATACTGGATAGACTGTCCGAGAAATGTAAAAGACTTAAAAAATGTAGCAACTTTATGTACACGCCTTCACATGGAGGATCGGTCACTCTGTATTACATTCGAGAATTAAATGTTCCATCGGTAACCATGCATCTTAGCGAATAAATATAGTTTTGGGTCAGTATATGTACATAGGCTTGCTCAAAGTATACTGGCTACAAATATACAACGTATAGTAGCTGTCTCTCGTATAGTTACTAGTATACTGATTAATAAAGATACTAACCCTGAGGACAGATCTTGGTTCGAGCTTGAATGTATAATACCCGAGCTCGGACCATCTATCCTTGATCCCTTCAAGTGTTTTGTATTCAGTGCTGAGTCCGTCTGCGTACGCACCATCCGTTTCTCATTAATCTCCTCCAGACTCCTAGAAAGTTTCTTCGTATTCTTAAAATTATATCTTGATCGCTTATCCACGTATTTACTTCCATTAAATGCCCTCGTTTCATTTTCTTCCGTCTCACTATCATAATTGTCCCGGTTTCTATTAGGGGTAGCACTTGCACCTCTTGGAGTGTTTTCCAACGAAGCAGTACCCGTTATGTTAAGTTTAGCAAGCGCAGTGCCGTTTAGAACATCTGGCGTACTTTGAGTTTTCCGAACTCTTCCATTAACTTTCTTTCCGTAATATCTTTGAGCTTGATTCGAAGGGCTTCGTTCTATAGTACTGACATGTTCGGTTAACTTCGGAAGTGCCGACTCCCTCCGAATTACTCTGTCAGGTTTTCTCATGTCATGGTTCTTTTCACTTAGAATATCGTGATTATCGGGTTCAGTTAGTTCAGAAATTCTTTCCATTCGAAAATCCGAATCCATTGTTTTAGAAAGATCCCTTGCTAAGATTTCAGTAAATTCAAAGAGTAACCACAAGGCTTTACTAACTACAATCAAAGTACTCGTAAATCCAAAAGGAATAAAAAGAGTAAATCAAAGGTTTCGCAAAAATCATGTAAGTGAAAATCCATAGGGACTCTAAAGAGTAAAACCGAAGTTTCGATAAAGGTACACGTAAATCCAAAAGGAATCCAAAGATCAAATCCCAAGTTTCGCAAAATACGATTAATGTAAATCAAAATGGGGATCCAAAGTGTGAATTCGAAGTTTCGCAAACTTTGAGAAAGGTACACGTAAATCCCAAAGGAATGCAAAGTCTAAATCAAAATTTTCACAAACTACAAAGGGGATCCAAAGAGCAAATCCAAAGTTTCACAAACTTCGGTTACGGTTCAGGCAAATGGTAAATCCATTGGTAAAAACATCTTCCTCGGCGAACTATTTCATCAGGGTTTTTCTCATATCTTAAAAACCTCTAGTAAACTTTCATTCTTGCCCAATTCCTTACTATCTATTTAAACAACTCCACATACAATACGAAAGTTTTTATATAACTTGGTACAGCTGTTTTAACTTTTCAGTATTTTGTATGTGTTACGGATTAAAATCTGTTTGATTTTTCAACTAAAACACAGTTGAAATATTTATTTTGTGCATTCAAAAAAATCAGCACACAATTTAAATTAAACCCCTATCGTTGTGGGCCATCTAATTTCTGAAGTGACCGATCTTTCCACATTTTTAGTCCAACTAATGTGTATTATTTTACGCGTTTCTTAGCTAAGTAGCTCGGTTATGTTCTGTGACCATGATACAAAAAAATAATCACGCCTTTATCATTAATAAAAGTAGACTACCACATTATATAGATCACGATTTGTTAAAAATGACACATTTTTACGAGAAACCTTGAATTTAGAGTCATTATTGTTAACTTTTACAAGAACGACAAATACTACTTGTGACCTAGGGATTCGAAAAGTGTCGTATTTAGAAGTAATAGCATTGCTACCCCATTGTACGAAAACCAAAAGTGCAGATTTTATCAGGATCGTGTAAAATGACTTTGTACAAGTCAAAAAACAGGTAAACTATCAAGTGACTTATATTGTTCTTAATAGTATTCATAAACACATGTCTGAAGTCCGTTGCCTAAGCAAAGCGCTACGTAGCGCTTTCCATGGGAGGTAACCCATGCATTCTGTATGTTATTGAACGGGAGATTACTGACTGAAGGCGCTCGGTAGCGCTTTGCTTAGGCAACGGACACCTGTCCAAAGTTTTGGTATCTTCTTACATAATGACACGTAACAGGGGCAAGATTTTATGAGTGCAATCGTTTTACTATCTTTCTAGTGACTAGTTTCACGTGGTTCTGTAGTTCAGTGCAAATATTATATCAAATTTCGTTGTATAAAACTCGTTTTGCTGTACTTAAGTTGTCATTGAACATACAAATGTAATTACAACAATTTGTAGTTTAATGTATTCGTTGGGTGTTTCATGTATTCGTTTTCAATGACATAATTGACCCATCGCACCTGACGGAGAGATTTTGCAAGGTGGATTCTTTAATCCCTAACGTCTTAATGATTCAGAATAAGGCTTCAATTTCCATTTTTAAAAACAAACATTTCAATTATCCTGCAAAAACCTAAGCTATAGTTTACCTTCAATTTCAACCTTGATAGTTTTGACTAATGAGTTTTCTGACGTTTACAATACGAGGTGTTGTAATTTTGTTACTGAAAACTACTTTAAAATGAAATGTTATATTTGCTTAATCTGATAGAGCCATTTGTTAATGTGTTTTTATCAATTTGCACTTCAATATTAGCTTAGGTCTTGAAAAGATATTTGTTTCTTGAGGTATGCTAAAATAATAGGGTAGGTAGATTTAAACCTTTAAACGTATAAACTAACGTGGAATATGACTAACGGCTGTGCAAATATGTAAGAACACATTTATATTTTGGCAAGACCGAGTCGTGAGATTTATGCAATGGAAAAAGGTCTGGGTCTTGGAGACCAGTAACACGTCTTGGGACGATAGAGGCACGCATCTCCATGTAGTCCTTTGGTGGCCGCAATATTATAGTTATCACACGCTTTTCAAGTGCATTATTTCAGTTGTTGCACACTTGTTTCTGTATTTACTTTGATACAAACAAATCAAGCCAAACATTTAGTTGCTACTACCAGTGTATCCTTGTCATTAATTGATTTCAGATGAACTGAATTAAATTAATTTTTGAAACAGACCGCAGAACGTTGACACCAATCGCGATAAGTAACCAACAACTCGTTCATCATTTCATTTTTTTTCTTCAAATTTTACGATTCGAATTTACGATTTCATTTTACGATTTCAATAAACAAGGAGTTTAATACTAGCACTATTGACCTTCAGTAACAACCTCCGATGTCCCCAGTAAACGCTCTCGTCAAATTAATTCGATAATGTGCCTTTAGATAATTAGTGTATGTCATTATGATTTATGGCATAAATTAAATTGAAGATTTGGCACAATTGTTTTAATCAGTAAAATCAGCCATCGATGATACGTGGGGTCTGTATGATTAATTATGCCGATAGTTTAAGATATTATGCTTAGTGGTCGGGGGAAACGTACTAGTTGCCATAAGCCAGTTGCAAAACTTATTTCTGAAACTGTTGTATAAATGAACGTATCGACCAACCGACATGTGCAGAAAATATACTCCCTCTTCTCATAAACAGTAGAACACGAAAGGATGAACAACTACACTCCAATGCAGACAGCCTTCTGCGTCATACAAACAAATACAGAGCAAGAGCCATCAGATAACAAACACACAACACAAGGACCGTCCACAAAACAAAAACTCATAGAAACAGTATATGACCTTTTGAAGATGCAGCTGGATATTTGATGTTTGCTCATTGTTGTTGAATGTTCTTCAAACAAATAAATAACGATAACACGCGCTTCGTCTTGGATTTAAACGGACAGGGACCAAGTGGATGACCATTCAGTTTTATCCCTCTCTAGTGGACTCATGACCTTCAGCTTCGAGGGAATAGGCATAATAGTGTTTGTGAGTTGTGCAAGGAATCCGATTGCGCTGTCCTAGCAATTTTCAAAATAGACGCAGTGTCTTGGTTCTTTAACGAGACCGGTGACTAGCAACACCGGTGCTAGCAAACACCGATACACGAGCTATCATGGTATGAATGTATGCAATAAGTATTGAGAAAGCACTAATTCCAATCCATCATCGAAGTTGACGTATGACATATCTCGTAAAATAAATGCGACACGTACAAACGAATTATGAATGAAATGTTTTTTCTTGTGACCTCAGATACTATCTGTCAATATTTGAATGGTTTTGCCTTGAACAACCTTCACGAAACTCTTCGAGGTAACAGAGAGATTGAATCTAGATGGCAGAGATACACTTATAATTGGTTTTGCGGATAATGTCGGTGACCCACATACGAAGTAAGGTCTAAATTATGTGCCGAGTAAAAAACTGATTGTACTCTTACTATACGTGAATAGTACATTGCACCTTGTTGTAAATAAATAAACAAACAACACATGATCTAATTGAGAAAATCAATTGATAAGATATTTCCATATCACCAACTAAAATCACACGTGAAGTATGCACACGCATCCCTTATGCAAATACTCAGTGTTTTTAATTACAACTGCGTTGTTAATTCCGACCTTCGTATACTAAACCTACATGCACATAAAGTTTAAAGTACTTTCATACATTTAGGAAATGAGAGTAGCCACATCTCGGAAAAGTAGTTCTTGTATCATAACAATGAGTATGAGAAACCAAGATTAAAATAGAACCGACAACTGTAGTACGTACCCCATGCTCCAACTCGTACTCCGTACTCAAATTGGAGTATTTCTTAATTACAAAAACTGCTGCAACTTCTTAATTACTCAATGGAAACATCTGAAACTGTGGTTCATTTTCTTAATTAGATAATTTGCTACAAGTTGGTTTTGGTGCAAAATTATAAAAAAGCTGTTGTTTTTTTCAAGTTGGAACATGGAGTATGGATTATGAGTAAGAGAAGTGTTTATAATGACCGGGCCAAACCTCCATATCTGGAGGACATAAAAGAATCTACATCTATCCATCAGTGGTCAGGACCACACAGTAAATGTCGGACTTCCTTGAACTATTTTATCCAATAGGGTTTTGCTGCTTTCATAATTAGCATAATTTGGTCAACATTGCAAAATAAAATGCTCATCATTACATTTAAGATATTGTCTTACGTAATCGAATACAACGCTATTACCGGAAGTAGATTATTTGAAACGGAAGTAGAAACGACAATCCCTCACTCGGTGTAAATTGTTATCGGCTTTTATCGTTGTTTGTTGGACGTCTCAAGGTTGCGGTTACTGACAACAGTTCGATATTGTAGATTTTTAATACCACAACAAAAACATGTAAGTGAATCATATGATGGTTCAAGGTTTGTTAACCTTAACATGACGTCACTTAATCAATTATTACTTAATTAACAAACAAACAAACAAATATATTTCATGAAAAAAGGGGGTCGATTAAACATTAACCGAATAATTAAGTAAGTAATGGCATTGTCATGCAACTTGAACATTTATCAATTTTCGTTTTTTTTTGCCAGTAGATTCCACTTGTCAATCACTACGCACCGATAACTGTGTCTGGTTACGTGCAATCACTCAAACAGAAGTGTAGATACGAGGTATCTATATTGTTGCTTGTCATTCTATTGTAGTTTTGACGGGCAATTAGAATAATAAATTTTCTAGAACAAACATTCCGACTGCGCAGATTGGGTTAAACTAACACGACCGAAGTTTTAACAAGTGTAACTGCTCTGATGGGACAAGACACGAAATGGTGTGGTTTTTTTTTGAGAATTATCGAAATGATGGGTAGATAGGGTTCTTCGGTTGAGATTTGGTTCAGAAAACGGACAATGGTAACGCCTCACTTATTACGAGGTTTTCCTGAAAGACTGTCGTAACTGCTTAAAGTAAAAGAAGGACATAATATTATGACAGTCTTGCAGGCAACCCTCGTAAATTAAAATAAACAATTAAATTAAAAAATATTTTTATATTTAATTTTAATTTTATTTTAACTCGATTGAATCAAGACATGTCACATGTTCAAAGTATTTGTAAATGTCCTAGGCAACAGAGCAATGGAAACGAATTAAGGTATTATTGAAGTCTTAAATGATGTTTTGGTTAAAAGCTTGATCATTTCTCGTCCATTGTTACTTTGTTTAGTCATGTACTAAAACAAGAAAGGGAGAGAAACCTTACGACTTTGATATAACAAGCCCTGGAATCGAACCATAGTTCCCTTACGCACGTACACTTGAAGCTTTACCATGAGGCTATCGAGGCGTATAGAACAGTAACCTGTCCTGTTCATTCGGGATTTTGACCCGGCTATGTCATAGCTCTAGCCCGTTCAACTGAGACAATGTCCTTGTGACTTCCATGTTCGGCTCATGTGGCAACTGTCACTATATCAATTGATAAACAAATAATAATAAAACGGCACACGTATTCCAATTAAACCCCGATTTGCAATACATATCATTATTACTATAACTTTTTAATCCTCTTAACTTAAAATGTTAATCCACACTTTACTTTATTCACGATATCGTATTTCATTATTCAGGATCATTCATAATTTTTGCGGTCTTAGTGTATATCTCTCAGCTTTTTTTATGTTTGTAAACAATGCATTGCTGTCATGAAAAAGGCCAACGGAAGATTCAATAAGCAATACTAATGACGGAAATATCCCATTCGATAGAATAGTGGGAACTACTGTTAACTCCGATATACCCATTAATTAAACCTAGATAAACATAGTTTACCTAACCAACGAGCTAATGTTTACAACCATTATCATTTAACTTTGAACGAACTGTAGTTAGTATGCAAAATAAATGTGATGTAAAACGCCAGATTTGTTTTTGATTGGAAGCTCGAGGGAAGAAAGAAACTAAACCTAACTATGGTAATTTTGCCGCATGCTTATAGCATATGTACTTATTTATTTGTTATAGAGTTCTTGATATTAATAAATTAACTCTTCTAATAATACTAGAATAAAAAGAATAACTGACATTTAGGTCTATCATCGTTCATAAACGCTGTGTTTCTATTTGTGCAAAATGTTGCAATAATAATGGTTGCTCGAGAAGGCCTCGTTATAGGACACCCATTTTATGTAAGTTTGCTTGATTTTAAATGTAAAGCGTTCATGTAAATTACTGTGTCCTCTAAATGACGGCTATCTTTAAATATACTTAGATATTGGTAATAGTATGCATGACTCAAACAAAACATAATACATTCAGCATGAACTTGCAAGTTGTCTTTGACAAAAACCTAGAACAAAGTTCAACTTATCCCTTTACATACGATGTATGTATGTACTTAGAGATTGGCATTATTACGCATGCCTAAAAAAATACACAATAAATTCAGCATAAACTTGCAAGTTGCCCTTGACAAATACCTAGAACAAAGTTCAATATATCCCTTTAACGATACTTAGAGATTGGCATTATTACGCATGCCTCAAGCAAAACATAATAAATGCAGAATGAACTTGCAAACTGTCCTTGACAAAAACCTAGAACAAAGTTCAATTCATCCCTTTACTGTGTCATGCACTTTGATACAATATCAAAGAACAAAAGGTTTGGATTATCCGAATAAGTGCTACTTTGCATTAAATTATTTTGATACGGTTCATTATTAGCAGGTTTATCATCAAAATTAACCCACTATTCATTTGAGGGTATCTTCAAGTGACACAATAAGCCGGCTATTATCTATTCGGATAAATGTTATCAAAACCTGCAGCAATCAGAGACGGTTTTCTTAAAAATATAAGATATACAGAGATTATATAATACCATACCGTAGCTGGCACTTAATACAGGCGTGTAGGAATAATCTGTATTCTTTTATCGGATTTATGGTCTTACTGACCCGATTTCAGTAATATGAGGACGATACAGTGTCATTGGCTGGGCTTTTGAGTAGATGCAGCACCATCGAGTGATCTTCGAGTGTCATCGATAAAGTGGGGTTTCACGCCGATGCAGCGTCATTGACTGAGATATCGGGACAAAGTGTCGCCGATTGAGTAAGCTATGGAGATGATGCAATGAGCTATTGAGGACGATAACGCCACCGAGTGAGCTTTTGTGGTGGAGCATCGTCCTCGAATGAGTTTTGGGACGATGTAACGTCAAGAATTGACAATACGCCCGAGCATAGATCGCTCCGCCTTATTGTTTGTCGAAGGTTGCTTGGCGAAGGGTTTCAAGTTAATCAATTGCACCATGTGATTATATGACCGTTAACTAGTTAAAATTGATTTAAAGGGTGATGATTGGCACCTGGTGTAAAGTCAATTGGGCAATCGGGAAGTTGCAGCGCCACCGAGAGAGCTGTTTTGACGACTTAGCGCCATCGAGTGAGATCTACCAGTACATTTGTACCAATTTAATAAATTTCATATGTCGCAGCCAAGGATCGAAAGCCACACCCTATGTTTCCACTTTCTGCCCTATAACCCTTGCATAAATGGTTTATAAAGCTTTAACGACATCTTCTAGTTTATTATTTCTGAAATTTTGTTAAAGTATTCAAACGCAATAAAATAAGACCATACGGTATAAGTTTCATGGAAAGTGAAATTAAAATGTGTAGTGAAATTGAAAGTTACCTTCAAAGAATTGAGGTTGCACTTAAAAAAGATTACGCAACTTTGACGGATCCCTTTTTCTACAATTTTACCCCTTTGCATCTAACATATTAGAAATGATTTGCATACCTTCCAGTCTTTGTCTTTATAAACCAAAAACAGCGTTCAAAGGTCCTATACAAATTTTCTATTTTGAATTTCGTGCTGCAAATAATTGTCTTCGATGGGTCTCGTGATATTGCATATAAGTTTAGTTTCTAGTAATTTTGTTATTGTAACAAACTGAAGAATGTCAAAACGTTTTCGTGTAATTTATTAAAACAACGCAATAATGTAGATTTAACTGGATTTATAAAAAAAAGAGAAAATTATATTCATGAGTAACTGTAAAGTTTGGCAGAATTGGCCTCCGACTGAGTATACTTCAACACGGACTTCATAGGAAATCATCGTCATTTGTTTTTATAACACGAAGATATGTTTATTGTATTGAAAATATTTGCTGGTGATTAACGAAAACATGTTACGGAGTATAGCCCTACCAGATTAAACTGAGACTCCTTGCAAAATTCGTAAAAGTCCGGAGATAACGGTTTATAGTAAATTAACATACAAATCGAATACAAGCGAGCATGGCCGGACGAGCTTTACGGACTTTGATGAGTGTCAAATAAATCTGGTCAAGCTATAGTATACAATGTCTAAGGCAAATTCTGTCAAACTGCACTGAACGACAAACGTTTAGCAAGTTAATAAAATATGACTTATATGAAACTATGATTATGAAACAACTTCCTTCAACTTTTGACGTTCAGTATTTATTATAAGGTACACAGCACAACCTCTGTTAAGCAACACCGTTTGAGAGCTGCAAATATTGGCAATTGTATAGATCTACAATGACCTCTCGGTAATGACCCGTTTAGAGATAGAATACTAAAATTATTAACTTATTACTAGTCAGGTCTCGAAGCTTTTTGTACATCTATACAGATGCTATTGGTTAAATTTTAGTTAATATCAGCTAAGAAGAGGATTTGAATGAGTTGTTATAGAGAGGTTGTTGCTCAACAGAGAACCGCTCTGGAGAGGTTGTACTGTATGCATAAAAGATGTAAAAAACTTGCTAGATATAAGAAGTGATAAAGTGCCTATGAATTTAAAGTAAATAGACTGCAAAAGTTTTTTAACAACAAGCTTCAAATTGTGACATAGCAAGAATTAGCTTAAAGAAATTTTAAGAAAAAAGTGTGTTAGATTTCAAAATGGGTAAGTTAGCAAAAAGGATAGATGGTAGCATTTAAAAGTTCAACATACCCAAAAGGATTACTCTTAGTAGGATTTTTCAGAGTCGATTTTCCGGTAAACCGTTTCACCTCATTTAGAGATTTGGACCCCGGTGTGTTAAATACCCTGTCCCCAGGGGAAAGCATAGAGTTTCGACTCTGTCGTTGACTTAAGTCGTAATCCCGACTACCGGGTGTTTCAATTTCTTGCTCATTTGGAACGGGTGTAATGAGCTTCTCACCAACATCTGGTGACCGGTATCCGTTCACTCGAGCCTCCACACGACCGTTTTGTTGACCTCCTTTACTTCCCATAATGAATTCGAGAATTATTCACTTTTATTTATTTTAACAAAAACAATATCACAGCCTTTGCAACAACTCAATTATTTGTCAAGGAAACTGACTAACAGAAAATTTCACTTTATGAAGGAAAAATGAGTTCAATGTTTTGAAGTGTATTGGGATGCAAATGCTCACGTACATATGTATTATAAACATCAGAACACGTTTCCAGTTCCCGGTTTGTCAAACAGCATAATTTCCAAATAGCATCTAAGGGATGATTATTATTTCAAATACCCTTACTGTCCATTTCTTATACGTAAAATATAAGGTATATGTCTAATATCTAAAATCCTAAAAAATATCACAATTCCTTAATTAAAATCCACGATATTAATGCACACGTTTGAGAATGTATGATTGTAAATCTATCTAAACAATCCGAAGAGTAATTCCTTTATTTCCCATCACATAAATTTATATCAGTTATTTTTTTGAAAAACTTTCCGTATGAAACTAATCCATCTTTGAGTGTATCACTCCGCGTGTGTTTGAAAATAAGTAGTCCGTCTAACGAATGAAGCTTCCGCTGAAATCACCGAGTGAGCCATCAAGTGTTTTAAATCGTCCTAACATTGACACAATAAATTTATGAGTTCCCTGCGTTCAAGTTGACGAACATTTGTTTATATAACGGCTTCAACTCCTTGTTTTCGTCCTCCCGAGCGTGTATTGGTATTTAATACATGTATTAACGTTATTAGTTATTTGTTCTCGTATATTTTTCACAAAGTCTGCCCTTAATCCCAATAATTGTTTATTACACGATTAGAAATAATATCGAAAATTGTTATTCCATATGGTTTACACAAAAGTCCTTCCGAGGATTAACTTGTTTAAATAACCTAGCATCAAAATTTCGATAATCGCAACACAATCTGACTAAACATAATGCGACACCCTTATTTCTTTAGTATCTTTAATCGGACCCGATTTTCTGACTGTGCGAAACGAAAACCCAAACTGTGCTTAAAGCCTAAATCTAAATAAATCCAGTTTTCATGAACAAAAAAATCCGCCGTGGTGTATTAAATTTCAATCGTTGGATGATAACATCATTTTTTGTAAACGCATTGTTGAAATCACGCCTTGTGTTAGACACCGTCGCGGCGATGAATGTAGGTATCTTTCATTGTATGAGTAAGGTTATACATAATTGGCAAATTGATCCGTGTGCCATTAGTTGCTTACAAGTTTACTATTGTTCTAATTAAATATACAATTACCTACAGGCTACCGCTTGTAAACTGTGTTTAATTATTTATAGCACACCGGACTTCTTCACAGCAACTTGAATGCGCGTTCGGATAAATATCCGGAGGCAACTCGGAGCACATCGGTGTGTCTCGGAACCATATCGATGTTTTCCTGTACCACATCGGTTTTTTCCGGAGCCACATCGGTGTTTTCCGGAACAACATTGGTATTTTCCGGAACTAGAAAGGTGATTTCCGAAACAGCATATTTACTTAGACAGCACAGAGCGAGGCACTGCGATAAACTCGAAGGCAACCAGGCAACATCGGTGTCTCCCAGTACGGTGATTTGCTTCAGAATCTAGAATTTATTGAGGTACACCGTAGGACACGAGGGAACAGATTTCAGAGCATATTTGTACCTGAATGTACATTTCATCCATTTGTGGTCGATCTATTGATTTCAGTGTTGATTGCTTTCCTCATGGATTGTGGGATGTAAGTAAAAGTTTAATTGCACCACGCTTTTATTGCTAATGGTCTACCGACAATTGTATATTTGCGTGACAGCAAATCGTTCCGCCTGTGAGGACTTCTTTGCTTGGTCTTAGGCGACTCATAAAACCGAGAACGTTGGATAGTTGTGCCAACACAGAAAATAGTTCCTCGTTTGTTGTTGATGATTTTTAAGTTGGCAGTTCATTTTGCATTTAAAGTGAACTGTACTTAACATACGTGCAAAATGACCAGACGATACATATTTCCCGGTAAGTAGCCTAGTGCATCGCTGTGTTTGAAGATTAAGGGCGTAAGTTTAGAGAAATTAAGAACTTAACTGTCAGGCTATTTAAGTGACATATTTCGATTTTGATGAAAAAAAAATAGATTAATAAAATACGCCACATGGTGCAGATTTTATATATTTATTTGTTTGTGAATACGGATGGTTTGTTCTTGACACTGCCTCCAATTCTGCGTTCACTATAGTATTAAATAAGGTATTACTAAGACACGATTTTATTATTCTAAGTCGATGGTATGTTTTATTTCTTTCTAAACAAAATACAACCGTACTTTTTAAACTAACATTGGTAGCTTCCATCGGATCGAGAAAAAACCGAACGAAGCGAAACGACCGGAAGGGAGGGAACGTGACGTTAAAACGCGAAATGGCAATAAAAGTAACTCATATTAAATTTTGATAGATGGTGCGTGCTACGGGATAGTTAGAGAGATCTGTGATTGGCATGTCTTTTGATATCGGAGATGAGGGTGGATAAACAGAATGAAGTTATCATATAAATAATTCGAAAACATCTGGTATCGGACAACACAAGCATAATGTTTATCATGAAAGTGACACTGTTTATGAACCATGTTTTATTGTTTCACATTATTCAATAGTATTTAATGTTTGATATTTAATGGAAGGTTCGAGTGCAGAACATTATCAAAATCATAGGAAGAAATCAGCAAATAATACGAAGCACCGGCAGGCAACTAAAAGAAAAAGAGATATGTGTGCCATTTATCATGCATTGAATGCAAATCGGCTCATACATAGACGTATATTTAGTCATGTACAAAAATCAGATAACATATGACCTAGGCTAGAACATCCTTTTACCAACTTCAATACTTTATGTGACGAAAACATTATGTGGTATGTTTATAGCCAATTCAACAATTTTTCTAATTGGCCATTTTCAAGCCCAAAATTTATGACCACATTTTGGCAACATTTTCCTCATATGGCACGTGACGAAAATGCACAATTGATCGCATGACTGACCACGAACATGTTGTTACGTCATTTTGACATGAATTAATACGTCATTTGAAAAATATCATCAAATTACTTCCGACCGCAGTTAAAAGTATTTGTGGTTTCAAAAGTGACCAATTAGAATATTGATTGATTGTATAGACACAGACAAAATGATAGAAACTATCAGAAATACAAACCAACATCAACATTGTAAATAACAATATTCATATCTTATTTCCATCAAATTACAAATAACTGAGCTGCGTTGCCGCTACTTTTAAGACATTGAACATTAGACGTTCAATATTTTGAATTTAATTTTCACAGCGTGACATCTCATATAAACTTTGGACATAATTTCACGATATTTTTAAACTGCATGTTGTCAATCGAACATCTATGGTACATTAGAATCAATTTAAAATTCTTCAAGAGGACTATCTCGTTTATTTAAAGCCAATGTTTGAATTTGAGTATATTTATAATGTTTATGCGTCAATTAGTATAATACAAATGTTGCAAAACAAAATAATGTTATCGGTAATTCTCAATGACTATGTGTATAGGTTAACAACGGCTTCTCATACTTTACGTCTATTCAAAAATGTGATACGTCACGAAATGTCTCAATTTGTCACAACAGGGGTTTATTAACTTTATCGGGTATCACAATTAATCTTCGACCCCTTTAAAAGCTCATCCCCAGTGCTCAGTGCTTATATTCGGGCGTAAGACAAAGTTTATCGACTCCAATTCTCGCGAGCTAGGGAGAAGTTGTTTAAGTTGATCCCTTTGTCGGCACTACGGAAGGTCGGTAGAACTATGCTATTGATAAACTTCTACTTGGCTAAGACCTGGTTAATATTCATGTAGTTAGAGAAGATATTGTAAAATAAGAAATCTATATTTTAATTTACTTAACAGATAGATACCCAGCTGTGTTGACAACTTGTTTTAATTTGAGAATCTCGATCTATTAGAACGACGATATACGCAGGTAATTTATCCAGTGAATTATGGCAATGTTGCATTTCTGTAGAAGTTCGAGATCATGGGGCTTGTGTTCAAACTCGATTGGAGGCACTCATATACCTAAAATGTTTCAGCAGAAGCAGATTGATAAATAAAGGCTATGCTCGTCATTTTAAAAAACAGAACAATCCCCTGTAGTTAGAGTCATATCGATGGCACCGTTTAAAAATGCCGAACCTACAATTTTGTACTTTTTCAGGAAACACAAAAAACATATTGATGGCAAAGTTTAAAAATGCCGAACCTACCATTTTTACTATTTCGGGGTTTTCGTCCTATAATAAACATTTTTCAGTTTGCCGCCTTCCTGCTAATACCGGACTTACTAGCCAATAGGAAATTGCCAAAACAGTCACATGAAAAAATACCGAACATTCATTGGTTAACTGTAAAAAATCCCACTGCTCAAGAGCGAAATGAAAATGCCGGAGCTGCAAAAGCTTTTACAGTTAACCAATTGAAGGTTCGGTATTTTTTCATGTGACTATTTTAGCAATTTCCTACTGGCTAGTAAGTCCGGTATTAGCAGGAAAGACGGCAATATGTAGCTGCATCATTGATAAATAATAAAAAGTATATAATAACTTTTACAGGAAAGTATCAATAATATTGATTGAATATTGCATTACTATGATTAACAAAGGAATAAGCAGGACAAGACCATAGATTTTCAAAGTGATATACAAAGTCTCATCAAAATGACGTCAACGGAACACAATGCTATAGAAAGATTCTCTTAAATTTCCTATATCTGTATAAATTAACGTACATCCGCCATTTTGATTCTAATTGGCTACGGAGTCGTCCATCTATCAGATGATGCCAGACCCAAACTATTGTTAGATTCCGGATAGGAACGGAATGTAGTATCGTGATATTGGAACGCTAATGCTACCATAAACAATGACGTCTTCATACATGCCCAGCTTCTATTGGGCAAGGAAAGTTTTTTTATTTTATTCTAATACTACATGCAATCATGCCTCACACGTGAAGACACAAGTAACTGTTGCTTCCAACAGAGTAAGTTGACTGTTTATTTTTTTACGTAAAACCGTTACTGGATAGGTCAATTTGAAAAAAAACCCGGCTAAAACACTCGATGAAAACACCCAATGTGTACAATCTGCTAATTGAATACATTAATTTATCAAAGTCGACAGTTTTGGACAATCGTCGCAATACCAAATGTGCGTTCAATAAATTAGCTATTACTAAACCAATGACGTCATAGTTGATAACACGTCACCATGCAATATTTCATAACAAAGTTGAGTGATTTTCGCAGTTTTGGTACGATTACGACACTAACAGTAATGCAGTTTTTGGAAGTGACTTCAAATTGAACCCAGATTTTGAACCTAGTATACGGTCAATAACTCGGACATCGTTTTGATGCAGGATATTGGACACATCGTAAGAACAAGGACCTTTGGTAACCCGAACTGTATTTTCCACAATTTGCTTACATGGTAAATGACTGTAACGAGTCTTACGTTTGGGAAAGGCAAGGATAAATTTGCTTAAAGGTTTTTATTTGCCATCCATATTTTTCAAGGACCGATATCTCCCTTTGAAGTGCTAACTAATTTGTGTTTAGCATTTAGCTCAGCGTCGAATTCTTATTTTATTGCTGACGTCACGTCAGGTCACCAGACCAAGCATAAGATATAAACTTCTTATTATGATAATATGTAACATTCATATAAAAAACATAAACCAGTATAGCTTGGCTATTTTGACCTAAGCCTGACCTTTATGCAAGAATATATAACAAGGTTCTTGCTTTGAATATATCACTTACCAGAGATTTATTGCATGCTGATCAGTGGTGTAAACTTAATCAAATGTCTATTAATTCTAAAAAATCCAAGGTTTTATTTATAACAAGTAAACGAAATAAACGAAATAAACATCAAATTGTTGAATCCAATATCAACATTCCTTTTCAAGGTAATTCAATTGAAGCTACTTCATCAGCAAAGCTATTAGGTATCACAATTAACGATAGCCTATCATGGGCAGACCATATCAATAATGTGATAAAGAAATTTTATTCCTATTTGTACCTCTTATCTTGAATTAAAAACTTTCTTTCGATTGAAACTAGAAAACGTTTTTATAATGCATACATTCTTCCCCATTTTGACTTTTGCTGTATTATATGGGGAAATTGTACTAGCAGTCTTGAAGATAAACTTACAAAATTCCAGAAAAGAGCGGCTAGAGTAATTCTTGATAACGATTATTCTACTCCTTCAACTGCTCTATTTTCAAAACTTAAATGGATGACATTTCATGAACGTGTCATTTATCAGAAAGCTATCCAAATGTTCAAGACTCTCAGAGGAGATGCACCAGATTATCTTCAGAATGCATTTACATTTACTACAGATATTCATTCACGATTGTTACGTTCTTCTTCTACATACCAATTGTACAGTCCAAAACCCAACACCGAGTTATTTCGCCATACTTTTGTTTTCTCTGGCACCTCAATATGGAATTCTATTCCTCTTTACATCAAAAACTCTACTTCTATTCAACATTTTAAAACTTTATATCTACGCTGGGTGAAGCCATCATACTTTGAAACATCCCATGCTATTGCTACAACCTAATGACTGGCTAGCAAACTTCATGCAAACATTACTATTGCAGGTATAAAAATCTATATATCCGTCTGCAAAATTATTCCTTTGTGTATTATGTTTTTAAAATGCCATTGCTTTAAGTATATTGATTATGTCGTTCACATGTATAATGATACGCTGGCTCCTATGGTGTGTCTATATCGGATTAAGCGTTTTTGTTTAATTACAGCTGTAGATATTGTCTTGATAAAGTTTCTATAATTATGCATAGGTATACCTCAGTTTTTCACTGACACTCTTTTATGAATTTTTCAACTTATATTGTGAGACATCATAGGGGCCAAAATATCAAATATCATTGTTTTCTTGGCATAGTTATTTTTCTAGTTCATTGTTCATTGTTGAGGATCTTATGGAAGATTGATTGTTTAGTATATTGTCAAATAAGTTTCCTCGTAAAATAAAGTCTTTATTATTATTATTATTATTATAATTTCCGCAAGCAAATATCGGTATTTTAGATTTGTGTTTGTATTACATCTCGAGCGTCTTCGTGATACACTCGGTGTTGTAAACGTAGACATTATATCGACTGTTAAATTATGCTAATCAATAGGTCAGGCTCATGTCAATGTGGCAAAGCTATATGAGAAAATATAGAACATAATGTGCTTGAATTTATACTAGTAACTATTTGGATAATTAACAAGATTTCAAAATGATAATCTATCAAAATAAATCTGAAGAATTTCCGTTGACATCTCTCCAAAATATCGGACAATTTCGCCATATTTATATTGGTGGCGTAATGTGCCGATTACTTACGACTGAACCCGGAAATCAAACGACCATCAAACCATTGATCCTGATGAAATTATAAACAAACTTTGGACTGATGGCACCTGATAGTGTCACGGACCAAAAGGTCGATGTTTTCCGAAAAATAACGGACCAAATGGCCAATGGGATTTGCGAAACTCCAAACCGAACTGTCCCGAACCAATCACCGATGATTCCCGACAATGTCCGGAGCCAATCACCGATGATTCCCGACAATATCCGGAACCAAAATAACGATGATTCTCGATAAAGCTCTTAAATGAAATAACAATTATGCACCGTTGGAATATTCAAACGAACGATAAACGCTGAGCCCTGGCTATATTCCAAAGACGCCTTAAGATTACCAGGTCAGGAATCTAAAATGCATAATAAGATTATCATTCAAGATGTTTTGATTTTCTCACCGCATGCATGATGTGGAATCTAGATTCCATTCAGTAGACTAAGTGCACATACACGTATTGAAAAACGCATAGTATGTATTTTGTATTAAAACTTAGAGCACATATTCAGTTTATGCTTGGATGATAATAATGAAATAAGTAGCCTACATAGGCCTACATCACATGGTCAACAAACAAAAATACAAATACGCACGTACACATAAAAGAGGGGCGCGAGCAGCACACTGTACACATATAAGTTATATAAATGTACATGTCAATAAATGGGAACACCAAATTCCAAACGACAAACCCCCTTTATTACACCATTATCGCACATGGGGAAAAAACATAAAAAAACAACAACATGAAACTGCTTAATACACCACAATAATCTGCTGTACACAACAAACGACAACAGCAAATGGCAAAAGAAATAACGTTAGAAAATAGCTCTTGTTTTCTACTTAATGATCAGTTAAAAACTGATTATACGATGAAAATACTTTATTGTTGAACAAGGAAACCCACCTTTTACGCTGCGCACGGTATTTGTAATATACATATCGATGGCTTAGAATGAGAAGGTCGTAATCGATATTTTGAGATAACACGGAAAAACTGTCTGCCATTTACTCTTTACTTATGGTAAAACAAACTTTTACAACTTCATTTTGGTCAACATGACAAGTTCAGATTTTTATGAAAATGGCCTCATGAGAAGCGCCTTGTGATGCTTATTCTAGATATGTATGAATCTTAAAAGGTCGTAAGTGGCACTTACGACCTTCTAATTCTAAGCCAGCGATAAAGCTGTACTGCTGACGGAGTAGTAAGGTGAATTTCCAAGATAGGCAGTGCCTTAGTTCCTATTTAGCCTAAACATATTCAACCAGCGGTAACTGTCAATATAAACCAACATAAACTATTCCTAAAACATTAACCCAGTTGCATTCTGGTCGACTTAATATCCCTTTTTTCGAAAGTACACAGCCTACACTTAAATATGATAAAATAGCACATAGCGTGCTTGTTCTATTAATTGAGACGTTACATAAAATATTCAATAAAAAGATCTAAAAAACTAACAAGCTCAATATCCGATGACAGCAGTCTTCTTGATTTGATAGTTACTGTAAAGTGTTTAGTATTCGCGGTGGAATAACTCTTGCTGATTTGAAATCGATCGCGACAAATTCTTCTCTAATAATTGACTACAAAAACGAATCATGTTAGCTTTCTTCCTAACTTTTACTTGTAAATCTACAAATTTAAGCAACCAAAAAAAGCCATATTTTGTTTTTTTAATCCTCGGTACAGGGTGACCCATATGATATAAGCGATGCCCCCAGAAGAGCTTAGTTATTTAGGTTTCTTTTGAATAGTGCATGATACAAAATATACCCCTGCATGCAGTTCCAGAAGCATCCCTGGTTCTTTTACATGCGTTTGCATAATAATAATAATAATAATAATAATAATAATAATAATAATAATAATAATAATAATAATAATAATAATAATAATAAAGACTTTATTTATAGAGGCAACGTAGTTAGGCATTTGCCCAATCTTCCCTACGAGCCTCTGAAATTCAACACATTTACAAAATATATACAACAACAGTCACATTAAAAATGGCAAAACGAAAAAACTAAACAATTCAATAATAAGTGCAATATATAATAGTAATGTCATCTTAAAGAGGCGTTTCCTACAACTCCGCTCTTTTAAATCGATTCAGGAATACTATACATTAAATGAGAATCATTATTGCTTAGACTTCTCAAATTTTCAACAAAAAGCTCCCACTGATTAACATCATACACAGTACCTAGTGTTTTGAAGTCTTCTGTAAGGCTATTACTACATGTATAAGTGATGTGAATGTTAGTTGGGAAACGTACCATACGTTTCTGTTTATTAGGTCAGCCTGGAGGCAGGCTCGAACCCATAACCTTCGGATCAGAGAGTCGGTAACTTGTCCAGCTATAGTACCATTTTGCATAATCTGCAACTTTTATACTCGCGAAAATTATAACTCGCGAAAACTTATGATTAAACGTCATCATCATTTTATTGAGGTGTGACGACCTGCTTTGAAAAGATGTTATCACATGAAACGACTAACAATAACGAGGGAAATCTATTAATGGATATAGCCATTGATCGGCCTCAAATGCAAGAAATACCGGGTACCATTTAAACTATGGTTTGATAACTGTGTCACAATCGGTTAGCCTGACCATATGACTTAGTTTTCAGCGGTATTGGTCATTTTACTTTTTTGCCGAGCATAGCCTTGATTTGATAGTCAGCTTTCTACTTAAATGTAGCATGCATAGTTTTATGAGTGCCAGATTTGAATCTGGGTCGCCAGATTACTAGTAGTCGGCATTTGTTCATTTATAATAAAAAGAACTTTAACTCTGAAGAAATATCACAAAATTGCAGTGCAACAGTAACCTCCCTTATTTGTAACGTTATTATATCGCTGACAAAGAATGAGAAGGTCGTAACTTCGTTAGTACTACTTATACACACAAACACGAGCAACATGGGGACTAGTATTGCCCTGTTATGATATGATATTCAAACTAATGAGGTGTCATGAAAGCTAAGAATGAGGATGAAAACCAGCCCTTCTTTATTGGTGATACCTCCCAACACCGTAATAATACCTGGGGTCACTAATTATATACTCTTATGTGTAGGGACATCTTCTTTCGCGTGAGAAACTTTATTCTTGACATTGTAACCAGAGTTTTGTATGTTAAAGTGACGGGCGATCGTTCGTGAAACGAATCGGGATTATTTTATTAAATTTGATAAATAAACGATTTGCACGTGATTCACGCATCTCCGATGAAGCTGAATACGTCAAGCCTCGATAATGTCCATCAAATTGCGTGAAAATCGTGCGAAATCGTGCAAAATCGATTATGTTTGCTTTCAATTGATCTAGAACAGGAACAGTCTCTGTTATGTTTTATATAAGAAAAAAATTACTACATCGAGTATATCCCTTTTGGTCCGACATACTCGAAGTATATATAAAATACATGTACTGGATTGCAAATTTACGCATTGTACTCTTCGACCTGCTGGACCCGAGTGTCCGTTTCTGTAACAGACATACTATATCTGACAGAAAAACTTCTTCAAATATTTTTGAGACTGACTATGTTGGAATTTAAAGGGACAATCGTTAGCTTGCCTAAACTGTATACTTACAAAACAGCCAATAATCACCACGCAACTAATCGCAACCACAGTTCCAATAGACCTACTTTCATATTATATGAATATTCATATCTGGACAATCGATTTAGAGTCAGAAATGTTTGCAAATAAAAACAAAACTAGTCTTACTAGGACATGTGCATTTAAAATCAGGACAAAACCACCTTGCACAAAGTTCCAAATGTCATCAATTCGGCTAGTGCAAAGAGATTACAGAAAAACCGACACACAGCATTGTATCAAGTATTCCCTATAAATCAACATAAAACACCAGCGTTCGTTTTGAAAATATAAATCATTTTCACGCAAATGAATAAATAATGTCGATTGCGTAAGTATTCCATTTCATGCTTAACAGCTTTAAGTACACATATGGGAGATTTCCAACTCGGAGTACATCGTCGAGGCCAAATAATGCTCAGTGGGGCCAAGACATTAATGGTAAATCATAAAGCCCCGTTTTTATTTCAATCATTTCAAGTGGCGAAATGTCATTAATACACGATCTATTAGACTTTATTTACCCCAATTGGGACATTTTCATAGTTATCATTTTTTTGTTTGAACGGGAATTTATTAAATGCTTAATAATGTTTCTTTTCATGGTAAATCATAAAGTCCCATTTTGTTTCAATTATTACAAAAGTGACTAAATGTAGCGAATTTTAATGCAAATACCACATTAATACACAATCTATTAAACTATAGTCATCCCATTGGGGACGTTTTTCTATAGTTATAAATTTGTTGTTGGCTAGGAAAGACTCATTATACTAAATGCCTACTTTACTGGTACTTTACTGGTACTTTACTGGTACTTTACTGGTATATTGTTAACATTCAGATTTTTTTTACTTTCAATTATAACAAAAAAGGTCTATTCTTCCTAATGAGAGCATTATTTTTAGGAAACATTTGTATTTATATAATTATAACCAACTAATGTAATTAATCATTATTATTTTATTGCGTTATATATTATACACAAAGGGATTGGATACAGGTTATTACAACATTATTAATGCCCCCCCCTCTCCTCACAGAATTAATAGTTCAATGATTGGGTATACAGAGACCCATCGCTTTCGCTTTTACTTAATGGATACACATTCGTACTGTTTCTTTCATTTACATGTATTGTATTTTTTTTATTTCATTAAACATGTTGTCCATTAATATATTAAGGTATTCCCTGAACACTATCCCATTATTTCCATCAGTTGATATGAAAACACAATTCTTGTACTAGTCAATTCGTAATACCAGCTCACGACGCACCTATTGGAAATATAGAAAGTGACCGATATTTATTATCGTTTCATAAAACATTCTCCCATGTAATTTGGAAAAATGAAACTGTATGCGAGTTTTTCAAATATACTTCCCTGGCAATCTCCTACCAAGCCTTGGATCTTCCATGGACCTTATACATTGTAGGCTACATGGAAAGACCATTGCGTTATTCCGATGCTTTTTTACGTAAAGTCCAATTGCATTATCTCCAATGACAATGTTATTTCATTTACTGTATATACTCGACGATAAGACAACCTTGACTATAAGACGCGTCCGGCAATGGACCGGGAACTATGGATTTTGCCAACTCGCCTTATACGCGAGTATGCTCGTCGTTTTGATATCAATTTTGACCAATTATTGCAAATGATGTGTTGTTTCTGAATGTCGGATGTTGGTCTGTCATTGTTGTATAATTGCAATTGATCCGCAGTAGTTAATGATGTATGATAACTTCTGGAATAATATGTATTCACTTCCACGTGAAATTACCGATAGCAGTTGTAAACACAAGTTCTGGGCCGGTGATTATAAACATTGCTCATTCTTACACCCAAACTCCATACTCCATGTCCAAACTTAAAATTTTGCATCAAAACTAGTAGCAAATGATCTAATAAAGAACATGAACCCCCATTTCATATGTTTCCTATCAGTAATAAAGAAGTTACAGCATTTTTTTGGTACTAAGAAATACTCCAATTGTTGTACGGAGGAGAATGAGTTAGAGCATGGAGTATGTACACTAATGTTTATAATCACCGGGCCTGATTTTTTACTGACATGTAAAATCTAAGTAAAAAGCTTTGACTAAATACACCAGTAATCCATGAATATGCCACTTCGTTTCTAGGGTTTACATATGGTTTCAAAATGTGTCACATGCCTACCTCCAACTTCATAAAAACGAATACGTTTGGTGACTTTTGAGACCATGACTATAATTATTTGGAAGGTACAATGGACACATTTGCGTTTCAGAGATGAATTATACAGGTATGAAAACACACGTTCAGTAAGCTTTCGTAACTAAAGGTTTCCAGTTGATTTTCAAATCGGATCCTTTTGAAAGCATGCAACCTATATGGTACCCTATATAAAGAGAAGGTTGTACCGCGTACACATTTTTTATTCACAACGGATATGACGTCACAAGAACTTGTATCCGTGTTTGCTGTAACAACTGTAGATAAACTGGGTACCAGCTTTCGTAACGTCATATCCATTTCCGGTTAACATGTACAAGTGTTATATCATCATGGCATTTAAAGATTAAAAGACTTATTTCTTGACAAATACTGAAATCGTATGTACCTATGATGCAGCCCGAAAGGCTTGTGAGTAAAAAGTCATGAATTTGCACTTTGGGGAAATCCTTCGTTGTCGCAGTACGTCATCCTCATACGTAAAGCAGTGGTTAGTCAAGTCCCTAGACTATAAATACATCAGAGAAAATATACGGTGGTTGTACGAGAATGTACGAGAATGTACGAGAATTTACGATAATGTACGAGAAAGTACGAGAAAGTACTCGAATGTACTCGAATGTACGAGAATGTACGAGAAAGTACGAGAATGTACGAGAATGTACGAGAATGTACGCGAATGTACGAGAATGTACGAGAATGTACGAGAATGTACGAGAAAGTACGAGAATGTACGAGAATATACGAGAATGTACGAGAATGTACGAGAATGTAGTACGTCAAAGAAATGTTTAATATACGAGGTATAAAAAATTAAACAGTGTACTTCTACTTACAATGCAGATACGGTATTTCTGGACTTGATTATCGTCCTTGCTGACTCGGCTGCTTCCTGTTGTTTTTTGTCACGGAAGTTTCCCGCGTAACTCTTGTGCATCATCATTTTTTTTAAAAAGTAGTCCGTCACTCTAAATAAAAGAAAATAAACCCACCACGAATGTCTCTCACAATATCATTTCAAAGCTTAATCCTTTCAATCAGGTGATTATCTGACATTTCTAAGAAAATCTATAAATCCATGAATTGTAATACGTATTTTTTCTCACATCAAATTGGCACAACACTATAAAATCACAACGCCCAGTACACATAAGATAAGCATCACTTTATGTTAGACTTATCTAGTGGCTTATTAAAACCCTTCACGGTTTGAAAACTGCAAACTGTATTAAAACAGTTTAAAATACATTCATGCACATGTTACATATTATTTTTCCCAAGAACAGTGTTGATTTCCGTAATAGCACGTAGTATACGTTAAGTTAACTTTAGATAAAGCGTTAACTTGACCCAAATTAAAAAAGTGTCTCCATTAACACGTCTTCATTAAATCCAAATGTTTCGGTTAATCCTATTGACCACAAGGCGGAACGGGAAGACGCTGTGTGTTCCTTTTGTCACAGACAATTAAGAAATTGATACAATTAATATTCCTTAGAAAAAGATTGATCCGGAATCGCGGAAATGAGATTTTTCTGTTGTGTTTTTTTTCTGTTCAATGGATCTTGCTCATTTACGAGTATGTATTATCTCATGTCCTGATTTAGGTGAGTTATTTCAGGCGTGGAAAGTAGAGCTCATAAATTCACATCGAAGTGGAAGTGTTGTTGTCAATGACATACCTGAAAATGCAAATAAATGAAACGTGATGACAAGTACTGACATTGAAATTGATCGTGAATGGGTAAAGTTATATGACAACCGACCGAGCGAACCGAGGAAATGGTATGTGAAAAGTGCTTTGGTATATAGAGGTCCGGGTTCGATCTCCATCTGAGCCTTATTTTACCCAAGTTTATGATAGGTACCTGGGGAAGGGGCTCCAAAGCCAATGCGATGTGTTTTATCAGTCGTTTGTGTCTATTGGAACCTCCGACTTGCGATTCGATGGACGTGTTAAATGTGCAGTTGGCTGAATGGACGCTTGTCTAAAAAAAGGTTTAAATTGGTTTTGACTTCGCCACATATTGATAACCAGAACACAACCAATGTCACGGAAGAACATACCTGCTAAGTTAAAAGCCATACCAACTGTGCTATAAATCATAATCAAGGAGATATAAATAATAATACATTAACATTTTGTAATGCCTTTATTTCTGAAATAAACTGTACAATTTCGTAAAAATTGTTACAATTTTAAAGCATTCCAGATTTGTTTGACAATTGCGCTACGGTAGTCTCAGCAATGATTAGTATGTCATCATACGCACAATGGGAATCCCCAACATGTCGATAGATGACACATCCAACACGAAATGTAAGCCATATTTGATAGTTCTGTATGTTTTTGTCGGTTGATAAGCGGCATTTTCTGTCAGTGTCAAGTAATGAAATGGGCATTTTGTAACAATTTTCTGTCTGTCACAAAATGGTTTTCCAGCCTAACATCCACGTCGTTAAACAAAAATACGTTAATCAACGTAATCAACATCAGTATTGTTTTTATGTGTCAAGTGTCAATACAGGGCATGTGGAGAAATTGCAAGGTGCGACCGGAACAATTTATTGAAATTGGTCAGAAACCGAACTTAGATAATCATCGCAAAATGACGGAAAATGACAGAACGGTCGCAAAGGTACAGCAAAGGTTTGTTTTGCACGAGCGTGTCATAGTTTCAATATTATCACAATTTCAAATATGACGGGCGCTGTTTCTTTTTGTTTTATTTTACATCGATGTTCAAACCTTTTGATTTGGGCTTCTGTCATGTCCTAAACATACAAATGTATTGAGATACGGTCGGACACCTTTCATAAGTATAGAATACATGTACAGTTTTGCATTACTTTTCATGAGCTCAAATGCACACACAGTAGTCGTTACTCTTTTGCAAAATGTAATACATTTACTAGTAATATATATGAAATGAAACATAATAATTACATGTGCATTACATGTGCAATATCCTATCTATGTATTTGGTAGATTCAGATGTTGAATGCATTTGACATAAAGCTACACTATTCATGTTAATGACTTTCATATTTCAAAAAGAACGTCTACGTTTCTTGTCGTTTGGTTTATTATGAACAAAAATAATAAAACATCAACAACTAGAAAGTAATTATTATTAGTATTTAATTCACAATTTTAAGTAACTTACGTCAGAACTGAAATGTAAATAATGTTCACATTCCAAATAAAAGTGGTCCATCCAAAATAAGGCGGTGAATTTCAAAAGGTATAAAACAGCTAAATTTTCAACTCGTGAAACGCCAGATAATGTACGTCTTTATAATGAATGGCAAGATTTTGTCAACAGACGAGCGTTATAATGTTATCTATATTACGTGTTGACCTTCGCCGGCTTTAAGTCATTGTGCTGTTATTAAAAACCTTCTTTGCAGTTTAATTCTTTTAAAACCATTTAGAAATTTACACTGAATAGTTCAATGATTTCGCGAGTTTCTCAATTGTTCTCTTCTGAACTCTGTGTCATGCGCATTAAGGCACTGGTACAAGCAACAGAGAGTGTACACATATCGGCGACACAGGTATGCAAATTGCTAAAATTAAATGATATACATTTACGATTAAACAGAGGACGAACCGGCACGCCATGCACTAAATCAGATATTTTTTTAAATATTCTTTTAAAAGCAACACATGACTCGTTAGTTAATCATTTAGTCGATTATGTTCCATAGAGTTAATTGGTAAGATATTGTATGCATATGCCGAATCAGTTGGATTAACTACAAATGGCAATCACAATGTACTTATGACTGAGAAAATGAAACTGTAAGAATTCTACAATTTCAAGAAAAAATGAACCAACTGTCATGTGCACTGTGCAGTGGTTAAAAGCAAATATTTATCTGACTATTTAAATACGTTATATAACTATTATGGGTCAATAACTCGAGTATGTCTCGAATGGAAATATGACGTTACGTGTAATTCAAAATGTCTGGAGCGGAGGTTGACCGGAAGTGTACACAATATTTTGAAACCTGATACAAGAAATACTAACAGAAACATGGAAAACATTATTTGTCTATTGAATAGTCGTCTTTGAGCGGATGCATGTTTAACCGACATTGTATATTTAGTGAGAAAACTACAATTCCATCTTTATTGACGTGAAAATCGATATATATTCTATAAAAAATTATAACACCGGAAGTCGTGTACGGCTCATGTACCGGAAGTCGTGTACGGCATATGAGAAAATAGGAGAAAATAAATGAATGGAATTTAGCAAAGAAGTGAGTAGCTAGTAAATCAATGAAGATGCCGATTGAATGCTTTAAACAGTCTTAGATACTTAAATAATATCGAGTTCAGATTTGATTAAGGTTATCGTTGCTATATCGGTCAGTAGACACTAAAATCGATACAGTACCGTCTTTTTACGTTCCGGTCTTAGACCGTTCATTCAACTTTAACCACACCATTGGGCATAAAATTGTATTGTCAATTATATAATAAATAATTACGCATATCCAAAAAACGTACCTTCAAGATTTATTCCGGTCCTAAAGCAAAACTCACATTTTCTTAATCAGAACAAAACATTAAAAACCCAGATATTTTCAAAATATCCGCACCGTTTCAACCGAAAATCTAAACCGAAAAATACATAAAAATAATATGCTTGTATTCTAAACAGAGTTATGACACTGTGTAGCACAGTTAGACCATTGTTTGACGTGGATTTAATTACCGGACAAATACAATACAAAGAAACAAGATATACGTTCTTACAGACATTTTCCTGTTGTATTATGGGTCGTGGTTTGGAAACCTGATACATGTACCGATTTCTGATCGATTTTGCGTATTTCTTTTCGTTAAGTGTTTCAAACTGAATCCTTTATTTTCTTTTACAACCGTATAGTAACGTTAGTTTTGACTTTTAAAACAATAAGGCAGTTCTTATTGACTTCTTAGCGTTAAGCGCCATGATTCTATTGCAATTCCACCCGTCGGCAACTGTTTAAGTTATATATTTCGGTCAAGCTGCTTACACAATGGTACAAGTCAAACAATTTTATAATTTAACTGACAAGTAAATTAGGCAACAAATTTTTTTGAACGTTTTAATTATGTTCGTTGTATTCAAAGTTTTGTTTCAACAGGGAATTAAAAAAAATTGTTGTTCTATTACCATGATAGGTAGAGCCTGTTTAGCACCTGATCTCATTTAAACCAAACAGAATCTTTAAAACATATTGAAACAAAATTTTATTTGCGCTAATTCCAAAATACTAGCAATCCATATAAAGACGGTACTTTATGTAAACATTGTTTGTTAAAATAGACAAAAATGATAAAGAATATACTGAGTAAGCTAGGTATTTTCTAAAATACGTTTGACACACGGAAACGTCCAATTCCCATGCATGCAGTCAACGGGTGTCACACGCAGCACTGTAGAGGATTGACAAGATACATATCGTAACTACCAAATAGATACATTGAGAAAACAAGAGAAAACTGTCTGTAATTTACTCTTTACCTATGGGAAAACACGTTTTTAAAACTTCATTTTGGTCAACATGACAATTTCAGATTTTCATAAAAATATGCTCATAAGAAGCGCCTTGTGAAGCAGATTTCAAATATGTATGAGTCTTATTATGTCGTAAGAGGTAGTTACGACCTTCTGGTTCTAAGCCATCGATATTTAGCAACCTTCGACAAACAAATGGGTTATGCGTTGTCTACACTGGCAACAGCTGGTCAATTGACGCCAATATTAACTTGAGGTAGGGCGCGCGCTTCGGGATCGAGAGGTCCCTTGTTCGACCACCTCTGGACCACAGGTTAATTTTTCTGTGCAAGAATATCCCACATGCCCCACTTCACCAAGGTGTAAACTGGTACCTGAGAGGACAGTGTCTATTCTGCTGCAGATCGATGTTGGCTGTCATTCCACAGGAGAAAAATAGTCTCCCCAGAGAGACACGAACGTAGGTTTCCATAGTATAGGTAGCCAAATGACCACGGGGAGTTAAAATGTCAAATTGTGATTGAGCGGCTTAACAGCTGAAAAGATCCCTAGAAAATTGGTAACATCCTTGTAATGCTCATAAGTACTTACTTTTCCTTCTATTCCGATCAAATAAATTGAATTTTATTCATGATATTATATCACACTTAACGTACAATTCATAACAAGTAGTTTTATTGTTTCCATATGTTTCATTTGAATTAAACATGTCACAATATCCACTCACTGTTGTTAATAAGAGAAATTCCTTTTATCTCGCACAATTACACTGAAATCACTCCACGCACTCAGTGTTAAATGACTCTGCACGAGCGTAGCGTGGAATAGCTGGGGCGCATGCTTTTCTCGTGTAAAATACGGAAAAGTTGCAAATTTCATGCTTGAAGAAATTGGTACATATATAGCAGCGTATCAATACCACGTGACTTTGGACTTCATGGTCAAGATGAAAATTGCTTCACTTCGAAATCTAAAATAGCCGTACATATTTTATTTCTTCGCCACTTTCTACGAAACATACACCAACTTCACCCTTAGGGTAAACATGTAAAGGTGCGTAACCACAGTAAGTTTTCGGGTATACATCTTGATATATAAGTCAAGATGTACTGTGTAGTTACATGAAGTACGCCTCTACCAAACATTTTCTCGAGATGTACACCTTCATTGTTACCAAGTGATATGAGGGAATGTATGGGCATGATGTACACGTGACAAAGCGTACATCCTCGATTTATACACCAAAACTTACTGTGTGTACGCACCTTTACCAGCTTACCATTCCACAAGAACCTGACAACTTCTCCACAAAATTAACATTGCCGTCGCATTTTTATAAAAGGGTGCTTTCTAATTTTATTTCTTAGTTGGCTTACTTAAGGGGTCCGGACTTTTTCGTCTTGGACACAAATTAGCAATCTGACAGATAAAACGTTTCTTCACATTTCCACAAAGAACCAGCTGCTTCTCCACATGTGGAGGAAAATCAACACGATTGTCAAATAGTCAAACAAAAGTATCTTGCCTTGATCAGGGATCGAGCAACAGTAACAAATTGACTATATCTCTTTTGTAGTAATCGTCATGTATTTTGACCTTGCCTAATGCACAAGTCAGTTGCATCCACGCCCTCGGGGTGGGCAGTGGGTAGCTGGGGGAATGGCCGTGATTTAACTTTCCAGCTTCCCCCGCACTGTCGGGCGAATGTTGGAATTTTTTCTGAGCCACTATCCCGGCGACAATATTTAGTTGTCAGGAGTCGAGGATATAACGGATAGTTTACCATCAGTTGTCCCCTGCAGAGATGTGACAAAAAATTCCCGACCCATCCCCGGTGTACGGGCCGTCGATGCAATTGTCTGGTGCATAAGACGTCCTAGCGACCGTTTTTTCCTTGGATATTACTATACAACATAAAAGTAACAAATGAAGCTTTTTCTGTACAAATCGTCAGCTACGCAGGTGGTTGTACAGATTTAATTACACATTCATATTGAATATTCAATAAGTATCAATGATCAATCATAACATATCGTCGATATCTATAAAGAATATCTAGTTTAGTCTAAAGGCCAATAAACCGGCCGTCAGTTACTGATGTGACAGCATCCCAATCGTGAAAGTTCGGTCATTTCCGTTTGTCTCCGGTAATTGCAATCGGCTGGTACATCAATCGTGAAAGTTCGGTCATTTCCGTTTGTCTCCAGTTATTGCAATCGGCTAGTACCTCAATCGTAAAAGCTCGGTCATTTTCGTTTGTCTCCGGTTATTGCAATCGGATGGTACATCAATCGTGAAAGTTCGGTCATTTCCGCTTGTCTCCGGTTATTGCAATCGGCTGGTACATCAATCGTGAAAGTTCGGTCATTTCCGTTTTTGTCTCTGGTTATTGCAATCGGCTGGTACCTCAATCGTGAAAGCTCGGTTATTTTCGTTTGTCTCCGGTAATAACAATCGGGATCAGAATGGTCAGCATCCGTATAATTATGTTTGTAACTCTTTCGCAGAAGCTCGGCAATTTCTGTTTTTCACTGGTAAAACTAGTGCAATTCATAAAGTCCGAGGGGATCCGAATGGACAGCATCCGTGATGCTGATAACTTGAGCGTGAAAGATCGGCAATTTCCGTTTGTCTCCGGTAAAACTAGTACAATGCAAAAAGACCGAGTTGATCAGAATGGCTGGTAAATGTCTCTCAAACAACTCGGCATCGAATCCAATAAATGAGACTCAGCTTCATAATTGTATCCATTAAATATTGATTATGTTAAGTATTATCTTTTTGATGTTATACAAGTTAATAGGATGAGCAAATATGTATCTTTTTGTTGTGATTTTACAATCAACAGTTTAATTCCGGTTATACCGAGATCGGTATAACGAAAAATAAATACAGTAAAACGTGAAAAGGATTAATTGATATTTTAGTTTGCTTTATAGACAGTAAGACATTCGATTTGTTGATTATGTGACTCCGTTTAAAGTCTGGTATTCGGTTTAAATCATTTCATTGGACGATTCTGTGCGCCGACTATAAACTGACTGATGATATGAGTTTGTTAAAATGCTGGTATTCGGTTCAAAGCATTTCATTGGATGAATCTGTGCTCCGAATATAAAACTGACCAATGCTATGTTTTCATTTCAGACAGATGTTCGGTTAAATAAACAGTGAACGCATTTCATTGGATGAATCTGTGCTCCGAATATAAAACTGACCAATAGTAAGTTTTCTTGCAGAAACTGATATTTGGTTTAGTAGATAGTGAATGTGTTTCATTGGTTGATTCTGTGTTCCGAATTTAAAACTGACCAATGGTGTGTCTTCATTCTTAGACTGATATAAGACCAATGAAATACCTACATAATGAGACTTGTATTCGATTTAATATATAGTGAAAATATTCGATTGGTTGATTATAGGTTATTTTCTTTAACTGACCAATGACATGTCTTCATTCTGAAACTAATATTCGATTTAATTACCTTATGTCCAGATAGGTGCATTTTACTCAATATCTTATTTTAGATCTGTCTGAAGATATCCCTATACGTTTGTGGTTAGTCAGGTTTACAAACAACTTGATAGTGTTGTCAGAACAATACGCTGGGGGTCGTGAATGCCTAAAGCTTGATGTTGCATTTCAAGTTACAGTACGTTTAACAAGAATTGCAAACTTAAGTAAAATCAATAGTAAGATTATGTTGGGACAGGTGATTTGTTGAACGGGTTGGCATTAAATATTTAGTTTGGTTAAAACCTATTTACCTTGCATCAGTTGAGAAGCAGAATTTGTAATATTGTTACTCGAACATTACTCACGCTCGATGGTCGTTTACTGTGTACATGCATTGTAAATGAATAGGCCTCTTGAACTTATTGCATGTAATGGCTAGTTTATTCATAAATTATGTAAATGTAGGCCTACCATTGATAAACGAATAAAAATGATTGAAATACGGTACAATACACATTTTCTATGTTCGTTATTATTGATACAATTCAATCGGTGCCAAATTCGGCTAGCTACCCACGGTACATAACTACATGTAGCATAACGTAATAGATTGAACGTGTTCATGATAGATCCGAGACGTAGAAAGATGTTCAAAAGTTCTCTGTTACAAGCTGCACTACAAAAGATCTCTCCTCCTGACTTGCTAGCTCAAAGAGTATAAAAACAAATATCCCATAAGGGATACATTCCATCTATGGAATTTCACATTTATATAAACAGAATAAACTGTAATGTAATGAAAATATGTTGTGTTATAATTTGGCTGTTGACTTGTTAAATCAGACGTGCGAATGACAATTTTAACTATTTAAGTGAAGATAGTAATGTTTCGCCAACGTTTTTATCATTTTAATGAATTGATTTGATCATCTTCCTGATTGAATTTATCATCAAAATAATTGACCTGATCGTCCTATTCAACAGGAGAGGCCTCCAAGAGAAAGGGGGAACCAACCAACAGAACAGAACAGATAGCCTATACTAGTTTCCTACAACTGATATTGGTTATGTGTGAATTGTCCTCGACACCAAATTTAAAAAGGAGACCTCTGTGCTCGGCTGGTTAAGTTGTGTTCTGCCTTCTCTACAGTTTCGATTTCCTCATTTCTTTTTTACACTCTTTAGTATTGTTGATGCTTAATTCACGGAAACGGAATTTTACAAAGTGTGTTGGAGGTAGGTCAGATCATATATCTATTGTCCAAGAAGGGATTGAACACATGACATTTATATCAGTCATGAACTCTAAAATATATGATACCTTAAACATAGTTGTTTTATACGAAATCGCAGTTTCGTGGGAAAGTCAATATTTATCAGACCAACTGAACCTATATAATAGTATAGAAATAAATCACATACAACTTACCTTTACACAGATAGTGTCCTTTTTAAATAGTTATCAAATTCCGCATTTTATTAGAAATTCAACATTTCCGTTAACACATACAGTACTGCAAACTAATGTCGTATGATCGATTAATATGTCATAAGAAGCACATACTAATGTTCTAGCAATATCATTAAGAAATTCAACGTTTAATTATTCCGTGTTCCATATCATTATCAAGAGCCTGAATTATTATTCCAAATTCCACAGCCGCTATAATACTGTATAAGTCGATATTTTAGCGGCTTGAAAAATTAGCGAAGTTAAAATTAGATATTCATACACTCTAGAAAAGCGTAGCACACAGTTTCAGCTATGGAAATTCCTTTGTTTTTCCATTCGGTGTAGTGTTTGAATTGAAGTCCAAAGGTTGCTCTGGATGAAAATTGGCGCATTTGATCAATTTCACTAAAATCGCCAATAATTATGCATCGCTCAATTAACCACTGCTATGGCATATGCACGTAAAATTCGAAACTTTATATAATTTAATACACTATTTTGCTATAAGTAAGTGGGTGTCTATTATCACCACAGATTTAAGGAACAGTTTCTTGTTTGCATAAATACATAACCCTGGTATTTCTTGTACGAATGTAAATATATTACCATAATGATATTATAATGTTCTGGTTTGAGGCAAATATTGACCCTGCATTCACATTACATTGACAATTCAACCCCAACCTGACAATGAAAAACTATTGTGTAGAGTACATTTCAAATTCTCAACTTAGTGTACACGTACAGTGGGTAAATGACCACCCATGGGAAAAGCAAAAATGACTTTGTTGACAGATGGTCTTTCTCAACAGGCTAAAATATTAATGAAAATTACACCTCAACACCACCTTACATTAAACTATATCTTGGCAGCGCAGGAATTCTCAACTTAGTGTACAGTCGGTAATTAAGTGACGACCCATGGGAAAAGCAAAAATGGCTCTGTAGACAGGTGGTCTATCTTAACATGTTAAATATTCTAATTTGTTGAACATGGTCTGGTAAGATATGAATTTGGTGGTCTTTCAATCTAGCAATAACACGTGACTTTAACATAATCTCAGCCGCAATTTGCTTCCCCAAAAATTAGCCGTAAATATATTCTTTATACAGGATCTTTTCCTGTACAGTGTGAACCGTTCGGACAATCGGCGCATCTCGGACAATTATAGTAAATAATTACGGAAATACCCGAGTAGTTACGATCGCCTTTCGGAGTGATTATGCGATCGGACAACAGTTTTAAGTCGTCTTCTTGTCAAGTTGGCTGGCAAAGCGACCCAGCGGGCTGATGCTAACATTTCGTCTTGCATGGGTAGCATGTGTTGATGTCAAATTCAGGCGGTATTGATACACTGTCTTTAAAGACCTGTTTTGCAACTTTGATCTTTATTCGCAGGCGGTATAAAGATATTTTGAAATACACATTTGACTGCAGACATGATGGTTTTTGTGTGGCGATAAAGCCACACAATGTAATAACTATCTTTCATTTTTTTTTTATTTATATATACTATGAAGTTAACGCCTTTATGCCTACACTAATAAATAGGTCTATGATTTGAACAATATTACAAGCATGCTACAAAGGTTACACGTATCATTGAACCCGATTTGTTTACATTACCAACATCTATTAATATTAAGACCAACAATTACATCAGACTTTTATTTTTTGAGGATATTTTAATTTTATAGCAAATCATTCCGCATGGACTATATTCCTACTATCAAAGGCCTGCGAACCGCCAAGGACCGTCAAGAAGGTTGAGAAAGTAATCCCACGGTTTCATGTTTACATATCGGGGCATTCATATGCAAATTGATATACAACGAGCTATTGGTCAGTGACTAGTTTGTATTGTTTATTCAGCCAATAGATTTCTGGTGGAACACGGGTGAACTGAAATGTGTCTATTAAAATCACTCCGCCGCTGAACATTTGTAGACTATGACCTAATTATGTTGTTTACAAACATTGATGCTATAAATAGAAACAACATGTTTTCACTGGTAATTAGTTCAAGGACAGTATATACAGTCTATCTAACCGCTAGCAGACGATCGATACACTAACTTGATTATACTATATATTAATAGATCTCTGGTTTAGCAGTACTGTCACGCAATATTCAATTAATTGCAGTTCCGTCAATTACTATCGGATTTTGACAAAATAAATTTTGTCAATACCATGAGATATTTCAATTTATTAATATCAAATTAAATTTAAATTATAAAATAATATGAATTCACATTGGCGAGTTAAAAAGCGAGTCCCTAGATTTTCTAATCGCGAATTGCGCAAATTTTCGGAACTACCTGAGGTTTTAAATCGTCAGTAACAATTTTGTTTTCTAATTTACATAAACAAATAATTCCTCACTGAAAAGACGAAACTTTCAACTTCAAGAAAATGTGCAACATTTATATCGGTCTCAATTAATAAGCACATGACAGCGAGTTAAACGCGCATCGTGCGAACTAATTGTGCTATTCATAGCGGCTATTTTCAACACGTAACGCTATTTAGGATTTGAATAGAGAAAGAATAATTAAGCAATAAACGAGAATTCAGTAAAGTATTTTCGGATTAAAAGAAATTGTCAATACTATGACATATTAAAGATCACTTATACCAATTTAGTTTGCGGTTATAAAATAAATGAACTAATGCTGACGAGTTAAACAGCGAGCACTTACATTTTCTATTCATGAATTGCGCGATTTTTAGCAACAACCTGGTGTCGTAAATCACCAATTATATTTTTACTTTCCAAGTAACATTAACAACTAAAAGCTATTTTAAAGACGATACGTTCAGTTTCATTAAGATGTGCGACTTTCATATAGATCTCATTTAATAAACACTCTACGGCGAGTTTAATCGCGCAACATGCGAACTAATATGCCTTTAAAAGCGGTAATATATTTTCACAAGGTTTCGAATTGAAAAGTTAACGGTAATTGGATTAAAAGGCCGTTAATTAGTATAATACACGTTGGGCAAACCAAATTACAGGTCTTTGGGCAAACATACTTCAATAATTATAAATAATTGATAAGCTCCTCCCACTTAATGTGCAGTTATAAAGCCCATTAATGCATATCTAATTAGCTCCTCCCACAAGCCACGTTGTGCAATATTATCTATGCATTTTTTAATTAGCCCCTCCTTATTATGTAACATTACATAATCCAAGCTAGATCTATATTTTGACAAGAAATTTGTAATCAATTATTGAAGCTGCATGAGACAGAAAATTGATCATACAATCTGGTAAACTTCAAGGAGTTGTATATTGGTAGGTCGTTAGTAACTTGTTTTGGGACAGTTGGGGGTCATGTAACACAGGGATCTATGTTTTTACAAGGGATTGAACATATTTTATATCGGGTTCTTGTTAGTTGATTTGGAGACAGCTGCAGAAGTTAGGAATTTAGGGTCATAAAATTTACTGGTATAAAAAAGGGTTTACAACTTTGATACTCAGAATTTAGAAGTTAAATACATTCTTCTTGATATGGATTTAATAAAAAATACTATATTTGAAAACTATCAGCTATCCACTGCCCATCACCTGGGATGGGACCATGGTCGCACACTGACTGGTGCATAAAAATATGCTAAATACAACATAATAGCTATAATAAATATCACCCGCTGATTAGCGCGAGTTCATATTTCGGAACAGAATACGCAATATTTAAATAATAACCAATACATAAATAATCGTCAGATTTTCAAAAAATAACTTGTAGTATATTCCAAAATATATAATTGACCTGTTTTAAATACGATTGTATTAACATATCGGACAGAATGCTATAGAATTTACGCTGAGTATGGTCCGAAAGTCTGTTCGTAAGTTTAGTTATGTTACTCCGAAAAACATTTCTGCTCTTGATCCGGCGGGAGTACGGACAACCTTCATTATAATCATATCAGTAGTCAATAGCCCTTACCACTGGACCACTTGTCCACCTAAATTCAATTGATCGACTTTAAATATATATATATATATATGGCATCTAAGAGAAGTGATGTGACATGAAACCATAATTCTATCTGGTTCCGTTCTTAAATTATTACATTCAACCAAAAAAAAGTCATGATATTACCATTGATATCATTTTCTTATATTTTCCTTCTACTGAAATCTGGTTCTATCTTATTAATTACCTCCCTTTATTTAATTTTCCCAACATATTTCTACCTAGTCCTGTTTCCATAGCGGGGGGGGGGGGCATCTCGTTTGTTGTGTTTTAATTCCCAGTTCATCAGTTGTATGGAGACTACCCAGTCACTCATCTTGACACTGACGCTTGGTGTCTTGAGAGCAGCACAAACATTCGAGTGAGTCTGGGCTTATCAGAACTCTGACACAGCATGTTGGTGCAGTCTTTATTTGAATGGTCAAAATGACATCAGTTCGCCACACATCAGTACTTTCAGTGCTTTGATTTTTAACAGACGACATTTGAACATGTACCATATTATCAAACAGAACAATACTGACCTCTGCTACTACTTAGTTCTTGCACTGACTGTCATAACTTATCCAAGGGAAGCAACACATCTTTGGATTGATAAAATGCGACAGTTAAAGTCAGTAAAAGTTGTCTTTCTTGAATAGATCACGTAGATATTGGCTGTTGTGGAAGTCTTGACTGGTGCTCGCTTGAATAGCTACTGTGTAACACTAGTAACACTACAATGCAAACTCGGAATTGGATATCTTTAAAAACATAGTGTAAAACATTATCCTCAAATTCTACCCCTCTCATCTCTTACTTACTTCACCTATCTCACCCCTCTTTCCCACACCACTCACTCACACCTTTCACTCGCATCTTTCACACACCACTCACTCGCACCTTTCACACACCACTGTCTCACACCATTCATACACCACTGTCTCACATCTTTAACACACCAATCACCCAGACCTTTCACTCACCACTCACTCGCACCTTTCACACACCTCTCACTCGCACCTTTCACTCACACCTTTGACTCACCACTCCCTCACACCTTTCACACACCACTCACTCACAGGGACGTTTATGATTCTAAACATGCAGAATAACATTAAACTTATATGTACGTATCGGTCTAGTCATGTTAATTAAACGTCGCGAAAACTGATTACAAAGAAACAAACATTTCAGTTTAGATTTTTGAATGAAAGAAATAGTAAATATTTAATAAAAAATACATTCATGTGTTTGAAAATAGACTTAAACGTTATTAATTTGATAGTTAATAAATGATGCGTACACATTTAGGACAATGGTGTTCTGGACATTTAGAGGGCATAGCATGACCGTGCGACCACACACACGCATTATGCGGTTTGTTTCTGACAAGAGACAAACAAAAATAAAAGCGTAAAGGCGAAATCCGCTGAGACAAAGGTGAGCTCAATGGCCACCCCTTCTTATAGTCTTCCTTATGTAGGAGGGCAAAAGGGGTGTAGGGAAACAACCACAAAGCAAGCCAAGCAAAGCAGAAAACGCCCAAACGCTTGACAATAGGACCATGCATTAGCAACAAAACACACCTTTTATACGACTGCTTAGTGACAAAATAGAGACTTCCATTATTTGTGAATGCAATCACGTTTATGTGTGTCAATCAATTCTTAACATGCAGTGATCGTGATGCTTTTTAATAGACGGCTAACGCTTATATTAATGACTATTTTGTGAAAGTTTCGTTACAAATGGTTACATATTTAAATAGATAATTCAGAATATCTTCTTATGAAAGTTATATTTTTATTTTCCCATTGTTCGACTTCGTACCCCCGGGCTCATGCTCGACCAAATGCAGTTTCCAACCGAGTGTAATAATTTGGTCGAGCATCAATTAAAAACAGCTAAAGATAGAGCGAACTCGGTATCTTCCGGGTATTCTTACATATACGGAAAGTACTTTAGGCTACATGATATAACCATATTAAATGCACGATCGTTATAATCAAGAAAAAACTCACCGTTAGCAGTTGAAATCGCAATAGTTTTGAGCGTAAAACCGCATTCATTTGATCACGTGATTCTACACACTGTTAAAGGCTATACAATACATAATTATAAAACTTATAATATAACCATATTAAGTGCACGATTGTTACAATCAAGAAAAAACCTCACCGCAAGCGGACGAAAACGCTATTGTTATTTCATTTGATCACGTGATTCTCCACACTGCTAGAGGAAGATAAATTGAAACAAAAACAATCAAATATTTAAATACCGAAAACGGCTCACGGTTTTGCAAAGTTCATCCACTTTTTGTAGAAAAGATGTTTCCGATTTTTTTATATAAATTTTTAAAATCGACGAAACTACGTATCTATAAGAAACGGCTGTCAATCGTTATTATCGGTTTCTCAGCACAAATCATAAGCCATGAATAAGAAATACGAAAATTGCCACAACAACATTTTTAATACAAAGCTTAGAAGCTACTATAACTTCACCATATCCGAAATGTGATTCTATGTTTAAATCACAGAATCAAAGTATAATAATGAGTGTGTTTGCCATACAATGTCTTATTTAAGATTCAAATTTGCATATTATGCAAGCATTGATTTTCGATGGGCATTTAATTTCGTGCATTTTGTTAAAGGCTAATGTGTATTCGTCTTCCGTCGTGGATACAAAACATTAAACAGGCGAAAACCAAAAAACGACATGTTGATATCCAGTTAAGAATTTTGTCATGATTTGTTTACAATATTTATGTTTCTCCAAAAAAAACTTTTTCGAACTTCAATCCAGGCTATCTCTTATCTCGGTTTATCACGGCAATGGATTATGATCAAACCCAAAATCCTATCAACAAACAAATTGCTAATAATATATCTGTTCAAAAAAAAAAAGAAAAAAAAAGAAAAAGAAAAAAAAAATATCTGTTCAGGCTTTCTTTCTTTCCTGTTAAATGCGTAAGTATTTTATCAACGATCAAAGATTTAGTCAACAGTATGTGACGGTTTTTTATAAGTGCATGAGCATCATGTGACTTATTATCCTTGCTTCCGGTTTACCATGCGTAACACATTAAAGTGTGAAAAGATTAACTTGATACTCGACCTTTGTGCATTAATATATTATAAGCTTCCTGTGTAGAATTCCCTCTACACATTCGTGTCCTGTTTAGGAGATTAAGATAAAGCTGACTTAGACTGAGAAGGTCGTAACTACTACTTACGACTTTATAAGACTCATGAAGGCATATTTAACATCTGCATAATCAGGCACTTCAATGAGCCTATTTTCATGCTACTCGAAACTGGTCATGTTGACCAAAATGATGTTGAAACAGTTTGTTTTACCATAAGTAAAGAGTAATATTTGGGTCAGTTGTTCCTGCGATGTAAAAGGGAAGCTTGAATGTACTACCCGGCAAAAACCAATGCAATCGGTTGTAGGTCATCCTCATAAATCAGTGGTTAGTCAATCTCAATTATTTTGGACGAAAATATACACCGTGTGAACAAGAATGGTAGTAGGTTTGAGGACCAGGTGAATTCATTCGCACTATGCACAAACAAGGAAGTTATGTTCACAGTTTGTTTTTTATAGTAAATTGAAAACTTCTTTGTATTGTTATATATGAAGGAAGTGAATGTATATTTGTGAATCTCAGCAGTTTTTGTCGAATTTATGAAAACAAAATAATACAATTTTATATTCGACTTGGAATAGACCTCTTCAAGTAGGTACCAGTTTTATTACATACATATTTCGATGGCTTAGTATTAGAAGGTCGTAACTATCAAATCGATATTTTGAGAAAACACGGAAAATCTGTCTGACATTGACTCTTTACTTATGATAAAACAAACTTTTACAACTTCATTTTGGTTAACATGACAAGTTCAGATTTTTATGAAAATGGGCTCATAAGAAGCGCCTTGTGATGTTTATTCTAAATATGTATGAATCATAAAAATTCGTAAGTGGCACTTACGACCTTCTAATTCTAAGCCATCGATTTATCGATCATCATAAGCAAATGATAATAATGATTATAATATAGTTTATACTATTTTAGGTCGATTGTGAAATGAAAAAAAAATTCTTACTTATATCAAACACCCTCGACACCTCATTCCTGATGTTATTCATCGCTACGTAGGTTTAAAAGAGAAGCCAGTTCCTTTTGATACTGAACGTATAGCAAGGGAATAATGGGTACACTTTTTATTTCGTCTTTGGTATGACGCGGCCTGGGATCAAAACCGAGACCTCTCGCGCTCGAAGCGGATGCTTTACCATTAGGCTATCGATATGTTTGGTACATATTTTGTCTCTGCTTTTTCAAATTCTATAAAAAATATAGTTAACACTGCTGTCAATTCCTTGTGACTTATCCTTGTATGAAAATAAGATGTCTGTTTGGAGATGCTATCCCACTACTTTATGTATGATCTGTGCCCAAGCTATATGTATTCCGTTCAGATGCTGGGATTTGTGAGGTACCAGGGGCCTTATTCACCAACGTCGTAAGTCTAAAATTCAGACTTAGACTTTATATTGCCAAACATTATATTCGCTCTCATGTTGATATAAATGTACCGATTTTGATATAACTTGTTTGGTAGACTTGTTCAGGTGGTAACAGCAAATGATCAGATAAAAATCATGGTTAAACCGAACTGCAAAGAAATGACAGTGATCATGAATTTTGTCAATTTTAAGTCTAAGTCTGAATTTTAGACTTATAACGTTTGTGAATAAGGCCCCAGGTACTGACAGTACTAAAGATAGGTGTCGCATAAGTCAAAATACTAGTTAGCAGACTGTTAAAGAGTTTCAATAGGGGTGAAACTAATGAAGAAACAATGCTTTGACTTTTTCATACATATTCTGAACTGCATGCGTGACGCATGCAAGTAACCGAAAGTAAACATATTATTATGTACAAATTGGTGGGTGACTTCATAAAGCATGTGACCGGACATAATATTATACATTTGTATACTTACATATTTTGCGCGTGACATTGTGTTATTATATTGTTTTCATTGTTAACAATTGACCCAGCATGAGTGATGATTCAACCTCTTTCACTTGTAATCTATGTTTAGTACTGAGAACCTGACCTGTGCCGATGATTATAAACATTGGAGTACGTACTACATGCTCCAACTCGGACTCCGTACTCCAATTGGAACATTTCTTGGTAATAAAAAATGCTGTAACTTCTTTATTACTTGATGGAAACTTATGAAATTGGGGTTCATTTTCTTAGTTAGGCCATTTGCTACAAGTTGGTGTTGGTTTTGATGCAAAAGTCGATAAAAAACTATTTTTCAAGTTTGAGCAAGGAGTATGGAGTTTGAGTATGAGAATGGTGAATGTTTACAATCACCGGGCCTGATTCTTATTTACTATGGTCAAATGACCATTATCCGACACTACTCTTTGTACATTTTTCTATTTATAAGTATAGTTCGAACAAACTTACTTGGTACTTGACCCTTCTACACTACAATAATTTAACAGTTAATGTTTGGTTACGTAAGGTGAATTTAATTGTGACGATAGCTTTCGGTCCGTATACGCTACAATGGCTGAAAAGCTAGTCCAAATAATGTAATAGGAGACTCGGTGATGTAAACATTTCTTAATCACTGTAGTGTAGATGTATAACGAATTTGATACACCCAGAGCTTTTAATTTGAATTATTTTACAACCGACTTCTCGGTTATATTTATAACACCGGTTGTGTCTTTTCATACTCATGGAAGGCGCTCGAGATCTAATACATACACAAATTTGAAATACCGAATATTGCACGATTTGCTTGCGGATATGGATATATTCAAAACAAGAATATTGTAATAATTATGTTCATGCATAAAGGCCAAGATCAGGTCAAATTCTCCAAGCTATATAAACACGCAATTGTAATGAATAAGGGGGGAATAAATCAAACTAAACATAGAACAAAGGGTGACAATTATACTTTAAGTACTAGTACTATTTGCTTCCCTTAGACTAATCAGTGTGCCTTTATTGTTTAAGAATCGTTGTTTTGTTAATGTTCAGCAAGTCAACCGGGTTATATTTTGTGTTTTCCTTCTTATCGTGTTTTCCACCTTAGGGACCCCGCAAAAGTGCTCAAATTTCATCATATTGCAGATGTTTTACCAGGCTATTGTTAATTGAATTGCCGCTCTTTGGGACATAATGGTGCTTAATGACACGGGTTTCGCTGCAGTTGCAATTTACGATATCCATGTGATCGAAATATACTTTCATTAAAAAGTTGACTTATTTCTGTTTCAGCCGATAAACCATGAAGGTCCTACTAGTGGCTGGCTTATTAACTATCTCCATCTCGGCTATATTTAGCATCATCAGCGCAGCAATTCCATACTGGATCGATATTGAAAACGACAGCGGGGGTATGCATTCCGGTCTGTGGCAAGTATGTATCTTAACGGACACAACTATTGGATGCGTTTCTATCGAAAATGCACAGTGTAAGTACATATTTATTTAATCGTGATAAATCGGCAATTTCCGTTTTTCTCCGGTCTATTGCAATGCGTAGGCTAACGATCGAAGTGATCAGAATGTAATTTACTCTTATGCCCTTATATAGAGGATCTATCACGAGTTGTCAATTGAAATAAATTTATATTAAACGAGTTTTGGAAATTTTATTAAGCGAGCCTCTGTCGAGCTTAATAATATTTCCTGAACGAGTTTAATATAAATATATCAATTGACAACGAGTGATAGATTCTTTATATCATATGACACTAAAAACGCAAAATACGCATTGAATTATTGGAAAAACTCAATACCTATACTACACGTGGTACGTATAACTTTATACGTACTGGCTATACTAACCTGGATACAAGGCAAGTCATGTGATATAAACTTATATTAAACGAGTTCAGGAAATTTTATTAAGGAAACCTTTATATACCGAAGAAAACGGATATAGTCCAAGTTTCACGACTGCTTACACTATATGAGAATTAAAAGAATATTATATGCATGTCTGACTGACAAGGGAAAACGACTGGTCACACATTTTCGACTCTTTAGACTACGACACGAAAATATACGTACAAAAGTGACGTAATTTGTAATATGTAATCTCAAATCATTTGTGTTTTACTATTTTACCTGCACTAGTACTTTGCAAATGGGATCATTCATCAAAGGGATTCTACTCCGTATGTGTTAAGATTATACATGTACAATGTAATTCATAGTTTGATTAACTCCATTTCAAAATTAACTATAGCATACCATTTTCTTTCAACTGTCGTAATGCTATCGTGGAGTTGAATTGCCCGTTAATATGATGCCTTCAGGTCACAAACCACTAAATAAATTTGTTCTTTAGCTCAATGTAAAGTTACAATAGTCAGTCCCAGGTTGATACATGTTAAAGTCTATGGCCAGGTGGCAGACATATATCAATGAAAAGAAGGGGCTACCAGCTTTAGGAAAAAACAAAAAAGGGGGTCACGTATCATATAAGAAACATTTTGTCCGTCCAACGCGGTGAACATATTTTTACAGGCCCGCGGACCGACCAAATCCGGGTTTTACCCTACCCTACTTTCGCTTTGGTATTTTGGCCAAAATCTCAAAATATGTAAAATAAAACAGTTTCAATACATCACATACATGTATACAAAGCCTGTAAACCCAATTAGATGATTCCAGTTCCACCTTGTCAAAGCATACTACCATTTAAACACAATCACAAGTTTATTTAGGGAGTAGTTGAGTATCCTATTTTGGTTCGCGGAGGAGGCATTTAGAGGTTTGTAACCTTCACAACAACTTTTCTGTACAAGTATATTATCAAGTCACGTTACATTATAAAATATATGTGTATTTTATTTTAAGCACCAGGATGGTTTAAAGGTGTACGTGCTATGGCGATACTTGGTGTGATTTGTTTATGTCTTAGTGTGGTGTTTGCGTGTCTTTTCACTCGGTACAGCAATACTCGTATCACTGCTGCTGCAGCAATAATATTAGCCATTATTGGAGGTATGTATATACCCTGACCCCCAATCTCCCGATGCATCTCAAGTAGAACTCTCAACTCAAATTGAGAGTTTGCTAAAATCATGAGTCGCAAAATCCTGGCCCCAATCTCCCGAAGCATCTCATTGACAAGTAGAAATCTCAACTCAAATTGGGATTTTGCTAAAATCATGAGTCGCAAAATCCTGGCCCAATCTCCCGAAGCATCTCATTGCCAAGTAGAACTCTCAACTCATATTTTGCTAAAATCATGAGTCGCAATATCCTGGCCCCAATCTGCCGAAGCATCTCAAGTAGAACTCTCAACTCATATTTTGCTAAAATCATGAGTCGCAAAATCCTGGCACCAATCTGCCGAAGCATCTCAAGTAGAACGCTCTACTCTAATTAAGATTTTGTTAAAATCAGATTCGCACTATGTTTGCCGGACAAAATCAACGATATTAGCCGATGAGCATCCGATGACTGGTCGATATTGGCCCGACGTTGGCACTCTACTGGTCGGCGAGTAGTTTCCGACATTGTTGCATGTTTTTTCGCATTTATTAGAATACTAGACTGTTTAAAACGAACTAACTTGCATATTTGTAATCCTGAGCTTAATACCGAAATTAAAATCACAATTTGACAATTATGACGCCATACAGTGCATAGAATTCGGAGCGCAGCAGTATCCGACATTTCACAATTAATTATGTTTAATATTCCCTTTCCCCGTTTGGCCCTAAACTAAAAGGAAATTATCACCCGTTGACTGAACATAGATTTTTAGAGTTGTCCCTCTTTGTTTGTTTACACACCGGTAATGGTACTGAGACCTAATAGTCAGTGCCTTTTCCAATAAGTAAAAATCGCTGACGTCATTATAATGACTTCAATGATGACATTTTTGTCAATATTTATCTAACATCGAGTTTCGAATGGATCGCCGAAACTGCTCATACATGTTGTTGAAGTTTTAAAATTGCTTTGTCAAAGACTCTAGCAAACCAGTGGCTATTAATAGATGAACTCGTTTGTTTCATCACACATGCATATATTTCGTAAACAGATGATCCCACAAGGGAAAGAGGTGACGATTATCATTTCATTGCATGCATTTCTTGATAATTTCTTTTTATTTCCGTGAACTGTAAATTTTCAGACACACAATTGTTGCTTTGGCGTAGGTCTTTAATTATACCAAATATATTAATGTTAGAGCTAGGCAAAAAACGAAACCTTATCAAATGTCGAATACTGCTAGCCATTGGGAACTGCTCGCCGACCAGTAGAACAATGTTGCATCATGTACGCGTACATAGCCTGGTCTCTAGTTGATTCATGACCTGTAGGGGCGTCGTTAGTCATAACATATGCTTGTCGGTCATCAGTGATCGGATTTGATTTGCTACCCAGACATAAAGTAGGTTATTTTTTTATTTGCAGGTGTATGTTGTATGATAGCCATTATTGTTTTCGGGGTGAAAAACAAGGAAATGAAATCACACTTCGGAGCAGCATTCTGTTTAGGAATTGTAGCGGCAATATTAGCATTTGTGGCAGGAGTCATTATAGCGTTAGCACAGAGGCTAACAAGTGGTTATGCATCCTTCTAAGTGGTCACTGACAAAACAGACCAGCCTCTCACACAGTAGTCCACTGGTAAAATATTAAGACACCGCTATCGCAACTCTCTGAACTGTACTCGGTTGTATTGTTTGACATTTATAACATGGATATCAAGATGGCTTGTCTTGCGTTTTATCACTCGTACAGAGTGTATTTTGATAATAAATTGTCCAACAATCACGTTTAATTTCGAGTAAACGCACATTGGTTCAATTGTGTTTTTGTCATTTTTTGAACCGAACTCTACAACATTGTGTACGGTTTAAACTTAAAAACGATGTTATATGGGTGAAATTACTTCAGTGCATGATAATATTATTGCATTCCTTTGAAAATGAAGATATACACCCATCGATTATCATTTGATTTAGCGACACGTCATGCAGCCATGATATAATATACTCGTTTTGCATTGTGTAGCAAAAGGCAATCGATGACACATGTGTGGCTGCTGGTTTGTTTGGACTAAATCAGAAATATTCTTAATGACAAGCACATAAGTATAGATAAAAGTCCATGGAACCTTGTTTTTAATACCAAACTTTATTTTGATTTCATAAAACAACGACATAATAATATAAAATATTGGTAAGCTACGTCACCTACACGGATAATTGTATCATGAAAAAAAGATAAAAAATAAAACTAAAATAATTGTTTTTTTTTGTAAATTGATATACCTAAAACATCTTGTTATAGTTTATCTATGTAAAAGTGATACATTATAATAACTAAAGCATCTATCAAGTTTATCTATGTAAAATGTTTCTATCAATGATACATTTACCTGTTATAGTTGATATCCGGAACTCTGTGCAAAGAGGTTTTCCCCTTAATTTACTTGTAGGTACAAACAAATATGGCCTAGTTAGACTGTTTTTGTATTCATATGCAAACACAAATGTCCCGAACTCCATTGTCCAGATATGAATATTCATGTGACACAAGGATTATAACGGTAAAACTTTATTTGTACCTACAGATTAGTGGAGATCCGGAGTAGGTCTATTACATGAATATGCAATTTTATAAATGTATGGCACAATGTATGGTAACCATATGGCAAAATGATGAATATGCGAAACAGAATAAACATGATCGTTGTAGACTTCTATAGAGTCTCGTCGTAGTCTCGTGGAGTCTTGTTGGTTTGAAACCCACCTGTGAGTGAGGAATCGTTGTTTCACCACCAATGTATTTATTTGAAGAGGCACTTCAGGAATTATTACTATGTTTGGCTAACAAGATAAAAAGTCTAACATAATCACACACGTCAGAAAAGAGTAGCTGTCATTTAGATGCGTTTTTAGATTGTTCATAGTATATGAAAAAGACCCTGTGTAGGTACATAATTTTCAGTTATTCAAACACTATGTAACCAAAGATCAGGGCTATTTTATCGAAACGTTAGGGATATTCTACCCTAAGTTTGGGCTATTTTTTTTTGCAAAAACCGCAACACATTGTAAAAAGCTTCTTTGTCACAGATTTGTAGTCTACTATACAGTAAGAACATTTTATTGTGCGAGCGTAGTGAGCCCGAGAATGCAAATTATGCATTTAAAAACAAGTTATTTCCTATAATCAGCTTAACATAAATATGAATGTGAGGTGAACGTGGTGATCGAGAAAAAGTGTTAGCTTCGTGTGTAATATATTGTTCAATAGTATCGCTAATATAGTGTTCAATTGTATTACCCATTAGTTGAATAAACTGTTCACAAAGCTTATTAATTAAAAATAAAAGGAAAGGGTGTCTAATGAAACAATGATCTAAGAAATTTAGCATTTTCGATCAAGAACTGAGTTGAAGTACACTTGTCAATATAGAGCATTAAAGTGTCATCTATGCGACCAAGTAGATATGAGCTTGTCCCTGGTAACACCATGCAAGTAATTCCTAAGAGCGGGATTGAAAGTCCAGCTTAGTTTCAGAAAATAGTTCGATCGTAATATAGTAATATTAGGACCTAAACAATCAACATTAGGTGTTGTAGTTCGTCTCTAAAAGATGAGTCACACATATGGCATACTGTCAGTTCTTGGTTTTTAGTAGCACAACATATCTTGACCAGATGTTTGATTATCCCAAGATGTTCAGGTTTGGATTGCGCAACTTTCCAAGCACTACAAACAGGTCAATATCGCGAAATCTAAACCCCGCGAAATAATCACCAAATATATACAAAGGGAGACAATGCATCAAGGAGCTTTAAGAAATATTCCATCATTAATTTGCAAGACGTACAAAACGACACATTGTGTCGCTTTAGTAAACTACGGTTATAATAAATAAACAACGAAATTTATAAAATTTATTGTATGCTTTCAATGGATTATGGCGATTTTCAGTGAAAATAACAATGACAAATAACAGTGAAATAACATTTTTGATAATTCACTGTTTTTGACGGAACTACTTTCTTCAATGAAAGAATAAATTACCTCCCTGTTTTGCTTGTTTTATTTTGCTGAATCTGACACCAATGGCTTTGAATTTGAAGCCTTTTTTGGCATTTATTCGAGCATCATTCACAGGTAACTGTATCGTTGAAAACGAAAAAAAATATTTCCCCGAAAATTCGTTTTTTTTTCTTTTTTACGATAGCCTAACGTACTGTTGACATACTGCACCTGTGTGACCTCATTATTGTGAGGAATAAAATGAACCTAGATCTACTGCAAATCAAGAACCTCAACAAGTGACAGTCAGGTGAAAGTACCACTATTTAAAATTATAAGTGCTTTCCTAGAAGGGCCTTAAGAAAGAGAATAGATCCTTCTTATAAACTTCAATTTATTGGAGAGTTGGAAGGCTTAAATTCATGCCAAGGTCTCGGAATGAAATTTAAAATGCGAATCTGAACGAGCTTTGAACAATTCAAATAAAAGCAATAAACACAAACCTACAATTTATCGAAGCATATAGAATCCACTGCCTGTAAATGATCATACTAAATGCATTTTGAGATTCAAAATCGCATCTCGTCAAAAAAATCAACATGTCGTCCTCGTTTTTCGATGTTGTGAACTTGTGATGACGTCAAAGCACATGATAAAGTCACTCTGTACGTCGATTCCCGTTTTTAACTGTCAGTACGAGTATTTCCCCTTACTAATCAGACTGGCGACATAGAAGAAATACGTCTATGACGTGATAATTATTAAAAATTCCCGGCATCGTGACTTGAATTCACAATGGTGGATGACAAAACTGTTTGTTGACAATGAAATTACTCCGCGATCGAATTTAATAAATGCCAGTTATTTCGCTTTCAATAAAACATTAAAATAATTTTGTGTTCGTCAAATATAAATATATTTTATTTATAAACTTTACACATAGAGCTCTATCTTGTTTTATGTTTTGCAGTAAAATACTACAGTAAATAGTTGCACTACTTTCAGTGGAACTTCTGTTAAAAATGGTGAATAGGTTTAACTGAATTTGGGGCGCCTCACGGGTGAGGTTTCAAGAGGGAATTGTAAAATATTAATAATATGATTAATTACGCATATAATAAACAGAAAATTTGTTGATTTTTGGTGTAAGATTGAATTTTATTTCACTCGTGATCACATAAATCTATATTTTCACTCGTGGCTACGCCACTCGTGAAAATATTGATTTCTGTGATCACTCGGTGAAATAAAATTCGATCTTACACCAAAATCAACAAATATCCTCTATATTATTAGAAATTGGAGATTTGTAAAGAACGTGTTTAAATCTCTATGCATGCATATCAATTTCGTTTGAAGGTTTGAATTGTAAGCCGTTTTATCACACTTGTTCAATTTTAATAACAGTTTTGTTTGGGGAACGTGTAAATGTTTGCAGAAATAATTATTTGTTTGTAAATAGATCTACATATATTTCTTGTGTTAGCAGTTTATGATCAATAGGTTTGGTTTATTGCGTTTCTTTATCTTCGCAACCGGATAATCCTTATGAGCGAGGCCTACAGAAGACTTTTAGTACTTTTAGTGTTCGGGGGATAGTGCATGATACAGAAGATGCCCTAATTCCAGAAGCATTCCCTAGTTCTGTTTGCATGCCATATGCCATATGTATAGCACCCATACATTGGACCTCGGTTTAAAGTCTCATCTGAAAGACTATTAGTAATTTTAGTTGGCCAGCCCGGGATTCAAAACCACAACCCCGAGATCAGTGGCGACTATTATACTCGTACTCTAACCTTTACCTCCCCTTCCATGTTTACCAACAAGGTTTCAATTTCGCGGTCAATGCCGTTAGCGCGAAATCAAGACACCGTGAATTCAAAAGGAACCAATTAACGCGAAAATTGGACACCGTAAAATATACCAGCTATACAGTATGTAAGAATACACGACAAGTACCGAGTTCGCTCTATCTTTAGCTGTTTTTAATTGATGCTCGACCAAATGCAGTTTCCAACCGAGTGCAATAATTTGGTCGAGCATCAATTAAAAACAGCTAAAGATAGAGCGAACTCGGTACTTGCCGGGTATTCTTACATATACGGAAAGTACTTTAGGCTACATGATATAACCATATTAAGTGCACGATCGTTATAATCAAGAAAAAACTCACCCTTAGCAGTTGAAATCGCAATAGTTTTGAGCGTAAAACCGCATTCATTTGATCACGTGATTCTACACACTGTTAAAGGCTGTACAATATATATAAAACCTATAATATTACCATATTAAGTGCACGATTGTTACAATCAAGAAAAACCTCACCGTAAGCGGACGAAAACGCTATTGTTATTTCGTTTGATCACGTGATTCTCCACACGGCTAGAGGAAGATAAATGGAAACAAAAACAATCAAATATTTAAATACCGAAAACGGCTCACGGTTTTGCAAAGTTCATCCACTTTTTGTGAAAAGATGTTTCCGATTTTTTTTTAAAAATGGTTAAAATCGACGAAACCACGTGTCTATAAGAAACGGCTGTCAATCGTAACTATCGGAGCACAAATCATAAGTCATGAATAAGAAATACGAAAATTGCCACAACAACATTTTTAATACAAAGCTTAGAAGCTACTATAACTTCACTATATCCGAAATGTGATTCTATGTTTAAATAACAGAATCAAAGTATATTAATGAGTGTGTTTGCCATACAATGTCTTATTTAAGATAACAAATTTGCATATTATGCATGCATTGATTTTCGAGTGCATATAATGCATTCGTGCATTTTGTTAAAGGCTATTGTGTGTTCGTCTTCAGTCGTGGACACAATACATTAAACAGACGAAAACCAAAAAACGACATGTTGATATCCAGTTAAGCACTTTGTCATGATTTGTTTACAATATTTATGTTTCTCCAAAAAAAAACTTTATCGAACTTCAATCCAGGCTATCTCTTATCTTGGTTTATCACGGCAATGGATTATGATCAAACCCAAAATCATATCTACAAACAAATTGCTAATAATATATCTGTCCAGGCTTTCTTTCTTTCCTGTTAAATGCGTAAGTATTTTATCAACGATCAAAGATTTAGTCAACATTTTGTTACAGTTTTTTATAAGTGCATGAGCATCATGTGACACACATTGAATTATCCTTGCTTCCGGTTTACCATGCGTAACATATTAAAGTGTGAAAAGATTAACTTGATACTCGACCTTTGTGCATTAATATATTACAAGCTTCCTGTGTAGAATTTCCTCTACACTTACGTGTCCTGTTTAGGAGATTAAGATAAAGCTGGCTTAGACTGAGAAGGTCGTAACTACTACTTACGATCTTATAAGACTCATACATAATTTGAAATCTGCATAATCTACGCTCTTCAATGAGCATATTTTTATGACACTCGAAACTGGTCATGTTGACCAAAATGATGTTGAAACCGCTTGTTTTACCATAAGTTAAGAGTAATTTTCGGTCAGTTGTTCCTGGGTCGTAAAAAGGAAGCTTTAATTTACTACCCAGCAAAGCCAATGCAATCGGTTGTAGGTCATCCTCGTAAATTAGTGGTTAGTCAAATCCCCAGATATACACTGCTTGAACAAGAATGGTAGTAAGTTTGAGGAGCAGGTGAATTCATTCGCACTATGCACAAACAAGGAAGTTATGTTCACTGTTTGTTTTTTATAGTAAATTGAAAACTTCTTTGTATATTGTTATATATGAAGGAAGTGGATGGATATTTGTGAATCTCAGCAGTTTTTGTCGAATTTATGAAAACAAAATAATACAATTTTATATTCGACTTGGAATAGACCTCTTCAAGTAGGTACCAGTTTTATTTCATATATATTTATCGATCATCATAACCGAATGATAATAATGATTATATTATAGTTTATACTATTTTTAGGTCGATTGTGAAATAACTGTTTTCTTCCTTATATCAAACACCATCGACACCTCGTTCCTGAGCAATATGTATTCCGTTCAGATGCTGGGATTTGTGAGGTAGGATTGAAATTATTGAATAAGCAATGCTTTGGCTTTTTCATACATATCCTGCACTGCATGCGTGACGCATGTAAGTAACCGAAAGTAAACATATTATTATGTACAAATTGGTGAGTGACTTCATAAAGCATGTGACCGGACATAATATTATACATTTGTATACTTACATATTTTGCACGTGACATTGTGTTATTATATTGTTTTCATTGTTAACCATTGACCCAGCATGAGTGGTGATTCAACCTCTTCCACTTGTAATCTATGTTTAGTACTGAGAACCTGACCTGACCCGGTGATTATAAACATTTCTCATACTCAAACTCCATACTCCGTGCTCCAACTTGAAAAACTGCTTTTTATAGAACTTTGCATCAAAACCAACATAGTCCAGTCATTGAAGCTAAAAAATACGGTCAACCTCAAACAAATTGCAAAACAGAGTTTCTTTGCATTTTCATCATCTACAGACTATTATAGACTACAGACAAAACGTCAAATATGCGAGTTCAGTGGGGAAAATTTAAAAAAATCGACATGTTTAAGGTCACTTTTGGCAGCAATTTCAGCATTTTCCTTATTTCATACTTCGTGGGAAATTTTAAGTTCTAATAATTCCCGTGTAAGTCGTTAAATATTTACTAATTGCACCTTAAAGCTTATATTTTCTGAAAGATACAACCTTCTTCTATCGAATAAAAATATTGATTTTATCATCAGACAATTTACTTATCATATATTTGCCAGTCTACGTGTTGGTATACTACCCATTCAAATGTCGACAAAATGACTCAAAATAGCACTTGAAAGGGGAAACAAAAGTTTTATTCATTTCTTTAATATTGATCCAATTTGTTTAAAATTTACTCATATCGTGTGTTGTATACATGTGTGTCTTATGGAAAAAGGATATTTGTGTTTGGACAGTATACAATACAGACAATATACAAAATGTACACGAATCTATCGATTCTGGAGAAATAGTGATTGTTCTCTTTGTCTGTTCGTCCACAATTGCATTTGTATTCACAATTTTGACTCTATGATTATGAAACTTGGTCAGAGTGATCATCTGAACAAAATTTAGGCCAAGTTAGAAAATGGATGATCAAGGGTAAAAAACTAGGTCACTAGGTCAAATTGTTGCAAAACCTTGTGTAGTCGCTAGAGGTCATAATGTTGACCTTATATTTATGAAACTTGGTCACAATAAAAATATCAACAAAATATAGGTCAAAGTTATAAATTGGGTCATCCGGGGTCAAAAAGTAGGTCGCTAGTTAAAATCAAAGGTAAACTTTGTGTGGGTACAAAATTCACAATTTTGGTCTAATATTTATGCAACTTGGTCACAATGCTCATATCAAAACATCTAAGACAAGTATGTTATTGAGTTATTTGGGTCAAAATTAGGTCAATAGGTTAAAATAATTGATGCGACGTTTTGGCGCATGAAGGTTTTCTATTATTTGACCTAGTGACCTAGTTTTAACTCATGATGAGTAAATATTGAATTTGACCTACATTTTGTCTTCATGATCCATGTGACATAGTTTCATAAAGATTAGGTAAAAAGGGTGCATTCTAAAGATTTGTTCTATAATTTGGCCTAGTGACCTAGTTTTTAACCCAGGTTAATCCAATTTCATACATGACCTTGATTTTTGTAAGGTGATCATTGTGACTAAACTTCTAAAGTGTAAGGTCGAAATTGCGACCCCTGGTGACTATATCTTGTTTTTTCTATGTTTTGACCTAGTGACCTAGATTTTGGCTCAGGTTAACTCAAAATTTTATTTTACCTAGATTAGGTTACGATGATCATTGCTGCCAAGTTTCATAAAAATCAGACCAAAATTGCGGCCTCTAATCACGATGTAAAAATAAGTTACTGGTACAAGTCAAGATTTATTTACATCAAAAGTGACAAATATCGCGAAAACATATGACAATTCAATATATTTGTAAATATCTCAAAAAGTCCCACAAATATTAAATTAGGACATTTTGTACATTGCAAAGGATAGCTTTACGCACCATATAAACACAAAACTGTTTGTTTTGCAATTAGTTTGAGGTTAAAAGTTAAAATGACTGGACTAACACCAACTTGTAGCAAATGGTCTAACGAAGAGAATGAATCCCTATTCATTTCAGTAATAAAGAAATAACAGCATGTTTTGTAACTTAGAAATGCTCAAATTGGAGTACGGAGTATGAGTTGGAGCATGGAGTACGTACTCGAATGTTTATAATCACCGGACATGGTCCTTATTTACGACGGTCAAATGACCATTACCCAACACTATTCTTTGTACATTTTTCTATGTATAAGTATAGTTCGAACAAACTTACTTGGTTCTTGACCCTTCTACACTAGAATAATTTAACAGTTAATGTTTGGTTACGTAAGGTGAATTTAATTGTGACGATAGCTTTCGGTCCGTATACGCTACAATGGCTGAAGAGCTAGTCCAAATAATGTAATAGGAGACCCGGTGGTCTAAAACATTTCTTAACCATTATAGTGTAAATGTATAACGAATTTGATACACCCAGAGCTTTTAATTTGCATTATTTTACATCCGACTTCTCGTTTGTATTTATAACACCGGTTGTATCTTTTCATGCTCGTGGAAGGCGCTCGAGATCTAATACATACACAAATTTGAAATACCGAATATTGCACGATTTCCTTGCAGAAATTGATATATTCAAAGCAAGAACCTTGTAATATGTTCATGCGTAAAGGCCAAGATCAGGTCAGATTCTCCAAGCTATATAACCACGCAATTGTAATAAACAAGGGGGAATAAATTTAAACTAAACATAGAACAAAGAATAACAAATATACTTTAAGTACTAGTATATAAAAGTACTTGTACCTGCAATGAAACCTAAGATAATGTTTTGTTTCCGGTGTCTTGACTTGCGGCGTTCCTATCAAATTATTCATGGCCTTCGAAAGAATCTCTTTTTTATGTTAATTCTATGAATTACGCTACCTTTTCTCTTTGTAAATTATTACACCCCCCCCGGTATGTAAAAACATTTTCTAAAATACCTATCCTAACTTTGAAGGGGGATTTTCCGTTTTTTGCAAGATTTGCTTCTCTTAGACTAATCAGTGTGCCTTTATTGTTTAAGAATCGTTGTTTTGTCAATGTTCAGCAAGTCAACCGGGTTATATTTTGTGTTTTCCTTCTTATGGTGTTTTCCACCTTAGGGACCCCGCAAAAGTGCTCAAATTTCATCATAGTGCAGATGTGTTACCAGGCTATTGTTAATTGAATTGCCGCTCTTTGGGACATAATGGTGCTTAATGACACGGGTTTCGCTGCAGTTGCAATTTACGATATCCATGTGATCGAAATATACTTTCATTAAAAAGTTGACTTATTTCTGTTTCAGCCGATAAACCATGAAGGTCCTACTAGTGGCTGGCTTACTTACTATCTCCATATCGGCTATATTTAGCATCATCAGCGCAGCAATTCCATACTGGATCGATATTGAAAACGAAAGCGGAGGTATGCACTCCGGTCTGTGGCAAGTATGTATCTTAACGTACACAACTAATGGATGCGTTTCTATCGAAAATGCACAGTGTAAGTACATATTTATTTAATCGTGATAAATCGGCAATTTCCGTTTTTCTCCGGTCTATTGCAATGCGTAGGCTAACGACCGAAGTGATCAGAATGTAATTTACTCTTATGCCCTTATATAGAGGATCTATCACGAGTTGTCAATTGAAATAAATTTATATTTAACGAGTTTTGGAAATTTTATTAAGCGAGCCTCTAGCGAGCTTAATAATATTTCCTGAACGAGTTTAATATAAATATATCAATTGACAACGAGTGATAGATTCTTTATATCATATGACACTAAAAACGCAAAATGCGCATTGAATTATTGGAAAAACTCAATACCTATACTACACGTGGTACGTATAACTTTATACGTACTGGCTATACTAACCTGGATACAAGGCAAGTCATGTGATATAAACTTATATCAAACGAGTTCCGGAAATTTTATTAAGGAAACCTTTATATACCGAAGAAAACGGATATAGTCCAAGTATTACGACTGCTTACACTATATAAGAATTAATATACAAGTTCGGGAAAAGAATGGAAAACAACTGGTCACACATTTTTGACTCTTCAGACGAAGACACGAAAATATACGTACCAAAGTGACGTAATTTGTAAAATGTGATCTCATATCATTTGTGTTTTACTATTTTACTTTGCAAATGGGATCATACATCAAAGGGATTCTACTCCATAGGTGTTAAGATTATACATGTACAATGTAATTCATAGTTTGATTAACTCCATTTAAAATTAACTATAGCATACCATTTTTTTTCAACTGTCGTAATGCTATCGTGGAGTTGAATTGCCCGTTAATATGATGCCTTCACAACAACTTTTCTGTAAAAGTGTATTATCAAGTCACGTTACATTATAAAATGTATGTGTATTTTATTTTAAGTGCAAGAATGGTTTAAAGGTGTACGTGCTATGGCGATACTTGGCGTGATTTGTTTATGTCTTAGTGTGGTGTTTGCGTGTCTTTTCACTCGGTACAGCAATACTCGTATCACTGCTGCTGCTGCAATAATATTAGCCATCCTTGGAGGTATGTATATACCCTGACCCCCAATCTCCCGATGCATCTCAAGTAGAACTCTCAACTCAAATTGAGATTTTGCTAAAATAATGAGTCGCAAAATCCTGGCCCCAATCTCCCGAAGCATCTCATTGACAAGTAGAACTCTCAACTCATATTTTGCTAAAATCATGAGTCGCAAAATCCTGACCCCAATCTCCCGAAGCATCTCATTGACAAGTAAAACTCTCAACTCATATTTTGCTAAAATCATGAATCGCAAAATCATGGCACCAATCTGCCGAAGCATCTCAAGTAGAACTCTCAACTCATATTTTGCTGAAATCATGAGTCGCAAAATCCTGGCACCAATCTGCCGAAGCATCTCATGTAGAACTCTCAACTCTAATTAAGATTTTGTTAAAATCAGATTCGCACTATGTTTGCCGGACAAAATCAACGATATTAGCCGATGAGCATCCGATGACTGGTCGATATTGGCCCGACGTTGGCACTCTTCTGGTCGGCGAGTAGTTTCCGACATTGTTGCATGTTTTTTCGCATTTATTAGAATACTAGACTGTTTAAAACGAACTAAAACTTGCATATTTGTAATCCTGAGCTTAATACCGAAATTAAAATCACAATTTGACAATTATGACGCCATACAGTGCATAGAATTCGGAGCGCAGCAGTATCCGACATTTCACAATTAATTATGTTTAATATTCCCTTTCCCCGTTTGGCCCTAAACTAAAAGGAAATTATCACCCGTTGACTGAACATAGATTTTTAGAGTTGTCCCTCTTTGTTTGTTTACACACCGGTAATGGTACTGAGACCTAATAGTCAGTGCGTTTTCCAATTAGTAAAAATCGCTGACGTCATTATAATGACATCAATGATAACATTTTTATCAATATCTATCTAACATCGAGTTTCGAATGGATCGCCGATACTGCTCATACATGTTGTTGAACTTAACACTGCTTTGTCAAAGACTCTAGCAAACCAGTGGCTATTAATAGATGAACTCGTTTGTTTCATCGCACATGCATGTATTTCGTAACAGATGATCTCACAAGGGAAGAGGTGACGATTATCATTTCATTGCATGCATTTCTTGATATTTTCTTTTTATTTCCGTGAACTGTAAATTTTCTGACACACAATTGTTGCTTTTGTCTAGTTCTTTAATTATACCAAATATATTAATGTTAGAGCTAGGCTAAAAACGAAACCTTATCAAATGTCGAATACTGCTAGCCATCGGGAACTGCTCGCCGACGAGTAGAACAATGTTGGATCATGTACGCGTACATAACCTGGTCTCTAGTTGATTCATGACCTGTAGGGGCGTCGTTAGTCATAACGGATGCTTGTCGATCATCAGTGATCGGATTTGATTTGCTACCCAGATATCTTAAACATGACAAAAAGAAATTAGAGGCAAATGAAAGAATATGTGAATTCTGTAGCTTAAATGAAGTTGAGGATGAGATCCATTTTATTACATCCTGTGAATTTTAAAAAACAGAGAGACAGTCATTGTATAAACGTATCGATACAAAAATGATCAATTTTGTCGCCCTTAGTAATAAAAATAAATTTATTTGGCTTATGTCTAATGAAAATAAAGACGTTATAATATATCTATCAAACGATATATCTGATTGCTTTCAGAAAAGAAATAGTATTACACACATACGATAGATTGTAAAATTGAATATAAATTAGAATGATATTGATATACCTCCTGTTGCTTTGGATTTTAACATTTATTTGTTTACTGTTCATATGTTCTTAGTTGTAGTTATTAGTGTTGTATAGTAGTGTAAGAATCGTTATTTGTTATTTGTTAATGTATATTTCAAACTTAAGGCCATGTATATTACAAAATTGTATGCCCATATGTGGGCCCAAAATTGGAAAATAAACAATATCTTATCTTATCTTAAAGTAGGTTATTTCTTTTATTTGCAGGTATATGTTGTATGATAGCCATTATTGTTTTCGGGGTGAAAAACAAGGAAATGAAATCACACTTCGGAGCAGCATTCTGTTTAGGAATTGTAGCGGCAATATTAGCATTTGTTGCAGGAGTCATTATAGCGTTAGCACAGAGGCTAACAAGTGGTTATGCATCCTTCTAAGTGGTCACTGACAAAACAGACCAGCCTCTCACACAGTAGTCTACTGGTAAAAAATTAAGACACCGCTATCGCAACTCTCTGAACTGTACTCGGTTGTATTGTTTGACATTTATAACATGGATATCAAGATGGCTTTTCTTGCGTTTTATCACTCGTACAGAGTGTATTTTAATAATAAATTGTCCAACAATCACGTTTAATTTCGAGTAAACGCACATTGGTTCAATTGTGTTTTTGTCATTATTTGAACCGAACCCTATAACATTGTGTACGGTTCAAACTTAAAAACGATAGTATATTGGTGAAATTACTTCAGTGCATGGTAATATTATTGCACTCATTCCTTTGAAAATGAAGACATACACCCATCGATTATCATTTGATTTAGCGACACGTCACGCAGCCACGATATAATATACACGTTTTGCATTGTGTAGCAAAAGGCAATCGATGACATATGTGTGGCTACTGGTTTGTTTGGACTAAATCAGAAATATTCTTAATGACAAGCACATTAGTATAGATAAAAGTCCATGGAACCTTGTTTTTAATATAAAACTTTATTTGATTTTATAGAACATGACATAATAATATAAAATATTAGTAAGCCACGGTACATGCACAGGTGATTGTATCATTGAAAAAGAACAAAAATAAAACTATTGTAGGTTTTTTTTGTTAACTGAAACACATCAAGCATTCATTTATTTATGTAATATGTTTTTTCAAAGATACATTTATCTGCAATTACATGAATAAAAATTATAAATCTATGAAACTATATATGGTAACAATATGGCAAAATGATGGATATGTGGTACAGAATGAATATGATTGTTGACTTCTATTTATTACAGTATCGTCGTTGCCTCATGGAGTCCCGTCGATTTGAATCCCATCCTTGAGTGAGGAATCGTCGTTTCACCACTAATGTATTTACTTGAAGAGGCGCCTGGTAGCATAGTGCCCTATTATGTTTGGCTAACATGATAAAAAGTCTGAAATAGTCACACTGTTTATTTGTTGGAGCGTAGTGAGTCCAAAAAAGCATTATGTTTCATTAAAAAGCAAGATATTTCCTTTATTGCCAATTTGTTTAATAAACTGCGCACAAAGCGCATTAGTTAATATTAAAGGTCGTTAAAGCAGATATGGTTAAAAGCATAATGGTATGGAAAATACATAGTCCGCTGACATTGAATAAAATGCAGCAGTAATAGTGCATTTGTATTTTTTAAAGGCACATGGGTCGATTTTTAATTCGAATCCTTAGAAAGTAGCATCATCAATGCTCCAGGTATGGCCACCACGACTGAAACTATCGCCAAACCGAAACCAGCGTGTAGACCTCCTAATCCTTGAGCGTCGCTCATCTTAGATGCGAAAATGATAGCTCCCAAAATCGCCAAACCAGCTGAAAAGACATTTAATAGTTGAGATAAGATGAGCATGGTTAGCGAACACCAACGCAGCTCAATCCACTTGACTCCCGTATTGACGTCTGGACAAGTTTGTTGAAATCGAACTAAGTGTCTATCGCGGAAGAATCCAAAAATCTTTGAATCAATGAAAGAGTATTATAACTGGGATGCATAAACTGACGAACTGCTCTACGCGTAACATAACGTAACTTGAAAAGGTAACGTAGTTTTAACTAATTGCAAATTGCCACTATATTTTCCTTTTCGCCGAAAACTGCATATAATGCTAATTGCAATCTATAGCATACGACAAATGGTCGAACTAACAACTTTCAAATGGAACTACAACAACCCTCAAGAGTGGTATTCGAATCAATATTGACCTTACTTGACTTAAGAATAAGGACAGCCAATCAGATAAAATCATATTTAACTCTTGGTCAGGTAACAGGCGAGGTGATTGGCTATTCTTTTTCTCCAATTAAATTAGATAAAAATGAACACTAGCTTTTACCCCAATTCTAAACCTGCACGGATCGTGAAATTTGGTCGGTTTTCACAAATATCTAAAAATAGTTTCAGGACTCGTTTTATGGTACTTAATCCCGATACACAGCTTTTCAGTTCCGCTGGAAAATTGTACTGTTTTCATATGGCTCTGACGGAACCAAACCCAATGTAACGTTCGACCTCAGATTCCTAGTATCCCTCCTTCTGTCACAGCGTTACACAGCTTTTCCGTTCCTTCAGAGCCATAGGAAAACAGAACAATTCAGTACCGGGAAAACTACCGTGAAATCAAGCCCCTGTTTGAGAGTCCACCTACCTCCAGCACCCCCTGCTAAGCCACTGAAGATCGCCAATACTTTCTTTTCTTTCCTGATGGCAAATAAAATGGCTAAACCAATTGCTGCAGCAAGAACCAGTATTGATGCAACCATGCATGCTTGTACAACCCCCCACCAACTTGGCACTGTAAGACAAGAAAATATACCTCATAAATAATATCAAATATTCGAACAGCTCGCCGACAACATTCCAGAAACAACGAACTATACAAGCATTTGGACAGCTTCGGACATATGGTCACATGATCATTCGCAGATCCGCATGCACCAAAAACAACCAAACAACTTAGTTCGTTGCAATGTTTCATACACTACAACAGAATCAAATTATATATTGGTGATTAAAATGTAAACAAAAACACAATGACATAATTATTTCATAGCACAGGGTATAGTCCAGTTCGGATAAAATGACAGTGACGCCATCGATTATGTGTACCCAAAATTTTGATTTGATATGAGTTTATAAGGTCCTCGTATCGTCCCATACCTTTCGGTAATCTGGATTTTTTATAGGACCCCGGCATGTACCCCTTCATGCCGAGAAAGTTAAAAAGTTCGAAATAGGGTAAATTTGTCTTGCAGATAATTTATCTGCAAGCGTGAGCCGGACGTTTAGTTTTTGTGTTATCTAATGTAAATACAAAAATCGACCAATGAGATCTAGAGCATTTGTATTTACTCTTACTTGTCCTATTGAAGTGAGTTGTGTCCCTGTGGTCTTGGAAGCAATTGACAATCAAGACCATCAGGAGACATAGAAATTTAGCGGCACTGTGGTGTCAAAGAGTGCCTGAAGCAGACAAAAATTTATCTCAGTTTTTAAAATGCAGTCTGGTTTGTCCGGACACGGACGGGTGCTCACGGCTGAGTTTCACAGGGGCGTTGAAACTTGTTTCACAGGGGCATTGAAACTTGTTCGGACGGGTGCTTTTGGAGAAACCAGACAGCTGAGATCGTTCATCCTCCCACACCGGCGATACTCGAGTTTCTTTGCTTCAGTTTCTCTTTCACGGACTGAGACGTGCGTCTCTTACTTATTTGTCCTAACTTAATTCCTACTCGGGCTAAGACATGCGTCTTTTAACTTACACATTAAATTAGACTTCTCTCTTGTTCGGGCTAAGACAGGCGTCTTTTAACTTAATGCAGTAAGTGAGTAATTAAGTGAAACTTGTTCTCGTACTCGGACTGGGCCGGGCGTGCCTTCACCTTATACATATTTAACTATACATTTGAGAAATAAAAAAAAAAAAATGTGTGTGATTTTTGTTCTGTTCCTGACAATAATACTTATATTCCTTATATACTTAGTAGTACTCCTAACACTAGTAGTGGGACAATTTCAATTCCTATCAAAACTATTCATAATAATAAGGGTGCTGCTTGGCACAAAAAAACACTTGGCTTTCCATACTTTAGTTTTGATTTTTATGATTACAACTATTTTTTTTTTTTTTAAATTTTTAAATTTTATGTTTTTTATTTTTAGTTTTTATCATCTATTTTATTTTTACATGATTTTATAGATTTACCGGGTTTTCCTAGTTACCTACTGGGGTGATCTCATGAGGGGTTGTTATTACAGGTGTTGGAGTGACGGCGCCTAGTTTATCCGTCATGGATATACCAGACTGCTCAGTCTTAATTGATTGCATTAGGTGACATTACCCTTATTGGCAGTTTTAATTGGCATATTACTGTTTATTGACGGGTAATGTTTTGCTATATATCATTTGGGTATATAAGTTGTATACTGACTTGTAGCCCTCATTATTTCCACTACCATGCCTAGGATTGCAGTATTTGGCGATAGCTTTGTGCGGCGACTTGGGGAATATTTGGAGCAGACCGGCACCACGCTGTACCCGCCCTATACCACTTCATTCTATGGAAAGGGCGGTATGAGGGCAGAATGTTACGATCGCCGCCTGTTGGAGGACCTGCTCAGGTGTAAGCCTGATGTGGTCATAGTCATGCTGGGTGGTAATGACATTACTCCGATGTCTAGCCATAAGGATATTTTCCACCTGGTGGGGGATATTCGTAGAGGCGGCGTGAGCCAAGTCTACATAGTTGAGGTCACCCCCGGGGAGATTTCCGCAAGTGTCCTGGCCTGACACAGGACTGGTTTGATAGGCAGCGCATCAACCTTAATAGGAGGATGGCCAAGTGGTTTGGCCGGGACTTGGTTAGGATTCCTAATCTTAGGTTTTTTAAGCATGTTGCCCCGGATCAGGTGCATTTGAATATTGAGGGGATGCGCTGCTTATTGCTACCCAAAAGATTAAAACCATTGCTTAAATAGGTAGAGTTTAGTTTGGTATTGAACTGTAAGTATAATCCTTTATACTTGTTTTTACACCGTACTAGTGGATTGTTCCACTGCGTCACTGGATTTTATCCTAACTGGACTGTACCATGTGAATAATGTAAGTTGGAAAGCGGAGACAGGGAAAGGGGTTCCGGTGCATGTATGCGGAATGTGGAAACGAACCATGGAATACCGGTCCATCAGACAAGTTTACATGGAAAACCGGCCCATCAGACAAGATTACGTAGAAAACCTGCCCATCAGACAAGTTTACGTAGAAAACCGGCCCATCAGACAAGTTTACATGGAAAACCGGCCCATCAGACAAGATTATGTGGAAAACCGGTCCATCAGACAAGTTTACATGGAAAACCAGTCCATTAGAGGCTGTACATGGAAAACCGGTCCATGAGAGATGAAGTAATCGAAGCTATAAATAAGTTCATACTGGGGCCTAAATTATTCGCCAACATTGTAAGACTGAATTTAAAATCGACAATATTTCTAACCACTGCCATTTATTTGCAATTTGATTTAACCATATGAAATTTTATCTGATTATTTGTTGTTACCCATTTAACATGTATGCCCATTTATATCAAAATTGGTACATTTATAACAACATGAGAGCGAATTGAACATTAGCAACGTAAAGTATAAGTCTATGTTTAAGACTTACAATGTTTGAATAAGCCCCCTGCGGAGTATAAGAATTAGAGAAAATGTGGAACTCTCATGTATTCATTATTCCAATGCTGCTCTTTCAGTGTGTGCATGATGAAATATTATGAACACTAATATTCTTTTACATACATACATAGGCGAGTACACAACAGGTTAAATTTATCTCAGATTTTTCCCCAGGGAAAGGGGTTCCGGTGCATGTATGCGGAATGTGGAAACGAACCATGGAATACCGGTCCATCAGACAAGTTTACATGGAAAACCGGCCCATCAGACAAGATTACGTAGAAAACCTGCCCATCAGACAAGTTTACGTAGAAAACCGGCCCATCAGACAAGTTTACATGGAAAACCGGCCCATCAGACAAGATTATGTGGAAAACCGGTCCATCAGACAAGTTTACATGGAAAACCAGTCCATTAGAGGCTGTACATGGAAAACCGGTCCATGAGAGATGAAGTAATCGAAGCTATAAATAAGTTCATACTGGGGCCTAAATTATTCGCCAACATTGTAAGACTGAATTTAAAATCGACAATATTTCTAACCACTGCCATTTATTTGCAATTTGATTTAACCATATGGAATTTTATCTGATTATTTGTTGTTACCCATTTAACTTGTATGCCCATTTATATCAAAATTGGTACATTTATAACAACATGAGAGCGAATTGAACATTAGCAACGTAAAGTATAAGTCTATGTTTAAGACTTACAATGTTTGAATAAGCCCCCTGCGGAGTATAAGAATTAGAGAAAATGTGGAACTCTCATGTATTCATTATTCCAATGCTGCTCTTTCAGTGTGTGCATGATGAAATATTATGAACACTAATATTCTTTTACATACATACATAGGCGAGTACACAACAGGTTAAATTTATCTCAGATTTTTCCCCAGGTGGTAAATCGTAACACACTGTTCTGAATGTTATACATGTTTACACTATTTCTAGTACAATATGTGCCAATCGCCTAAACAAATCGCTACGTAGTCTTTTCCACGGGAGGTAGTGCATGCCTTCTATATTTAATTGAATAAAAGATAACTCAATGAAAACGCTCTGTAGCGCTTTGCTTAGGCAAAGGACACTATGTGTTTGTTGATTCTGTTCAAGTACTGTCCATTTAATAAGTCGCTGGCTTAGAATGAGAATGTCTTAACTACTACGTACGCCCTTTTGATACATGAAATCTGCATTACAAGGCACTTCTTATGATGCTATTTTCAACTTATCATATTGACCAAACAGAAGTCTGAAAAGTTGGTTTACTTACGACCTAATTCTAAGCCAGCGAAGTAATACTAATGAAAGAACAGCGGGGAAAAAACGTTAACTCCGATATATCCAGTTAAACATACATTAACATAGTTTACCTGACGGACGAGCTTATGTTTATAACCCATCTCATTTTACTTTGAACGGACTGTTGTTCGAATAAAAAGTGTACTTACTAGCCGATGCGGTGAGACTGACGCAAAAGTTGCTACCCAATACATCACTACAGACTTGAAACAGTCCCATATTGCCGATGGAGCCCCTCAAGACCCACCAGTAAGGTATTGTTGTACCGACTACATCTAGAAACAGGCCGGCACACAGCAGTATAATCCCGAGCAACAGTCGCGAATTCATCGTAACTCTGGAATTCACAAAATATTCACAAATATATAAATATAAGTATACAGTTTATTTTCCCTCCAAACTGGTGATCATTGACCAATTAGGCCGGGATAAAACCAGGACCTTGTCTACAAATAGTATATTTAGTCCCTGATAATACCGACTGGCAACGCCCTACGACTGCATCGGTCAAACGCAGAAAAAACACAGTTGTTTTAAAAAAACGTTTTGACGAATAAGTTGTCAATAATCCAAATGTTCACATTTTTAATCCTGGCGCAGAAAAAAACGTGTGTCTTGAAGAATTACGTGTGATATATATCAACGAGTCTAATGCATTAGGCAAAGAAATTGCATCCTATGGGAAGTTATTTACGTGATAATGTTGTTCAATGTTGATATTGGCACGCACAGATGTCAATATATTACGCGCACGGCATGGGTTTCCATTACATTTTGTTCTGGTGTCCGTTGCCTAAGCAAGGCGCTGCGTAGCGCTTTCTATCGGAGGTAATACATGCCTTCTATATCTACATGAATAAAGGTAACTGAATGAAGGCTCTCGGTAGCGCTTTGCTTAGGCAACGAACACCTTATTACAAAATCCAAGTACAAATGTACTATCTTGAAATATATCTACATTACGATCATCTGCATAATTATGCCGGTATAACTGTATTCTATCTAATGGTATTGGTTTGTCAAATGCAACAGACAGTGATTGTTTTAAATGTTTAAGTTTATCGTGTCTGTTTTTTTGTTTAAAGCATTGACAATAATTTGTATTACAGTTTAGTCTTGAATTGTCTTCTATTTGTTTAGAATGGTCGAAGGGTTCATGATTTGAATACAGTCCATGGAAACTGGTTACTTATAGGCGAATTGCATCATGACCGCCGTATGCATTAAAACCATAGGCAATTGATTCCAAGTGTGCTTAACTATTTTTTTCATAGTCACACAAATCCCATCAGTGCATCTTAGCTTCTCTTTTAAGATAAACTGAAGGACTTGTCTGTGACTTTGGAAAATAGGTAATTTATGCACACTTGAAATCGAATGCCTAATCAACATGTCAAATCTAAATAATTTTCACGCCAACCTCATTCAATCAGACATAAAGTTGTTAACCAAATATGCCAGAAACGTGCGTTTAATAATAATAATATTAATAATAAAGACTTTATTTAACGATCTACTGAAACATCTAAAGTAGAAATCTCATCTCTAATTTAGATTTTGCAAAAATCAAAGTCTGCGTTTGCGAATAATCTTACGTTCAAACTCTTTGTATTTTGGTGTAATAAATTCAGAATAATGTTTTCCGTTGTTTGATGCTAATTTTTAACCTAGTCTCTCATGGAAACTAACGAAAAGACACCTGCCAATATTTGAGATAAGATTTCACTGGGATTGTTTTTGGAAGACTGGGGCCTGGTCCCGCATTTCCGACTTTACCTGGATTATCTGCAATAGAACTAATCTTTTTGATTAAGGACACGTATACAGGGTCGTAATTAATTTTTTCACAATGTTCTATGATTTTGTTTTATTGTTACACACTTTTTTTTATTACGAAAGTATTGGTTAGCAATATCTCACCCAACGTGAGACGAAAGTGTTGGTTAGCAATTTCTCATCCAACGTGAGACAAAAGTGTTGGTTAGCAATAGGTAGTATCGCGTGCGTCGATGATGAACATTCAGGACAATGAAGCTGGATGTCATTGGCAAGACTGACGGGCAAAAACGAATGGTCATACATTATCCACTCTTTAGACTAAGACACGAAAATATATATATACACAAATGACGTAAATTGCAAGATGTAATCGCATATCATTTCTGCTTTACTATTTTAGTGCGCCCAGGAAAACAAGAATGGCGGGAAAATTTGGAATAATCCGCATAGGTGGAACAATCATGCTATTAGTTATTTTAAGAGTTATTTTAGTATATATTTGACCGTATGTGTGTATTTAAGTAGCCAATTTTGCAACAATATATCAAACCGGTCAATGTTTGTAAACATCACATTATCCTGGGCGTACTATATCTGCACTGTACTTGGCAAATGACAATATCAAAGGGATTCTACTACTCAGGGTTGTAAGAACCAAAACATGGTCATTTTGTTCACAAGGTGTATAAAGCACCAAACTTTAACAAAATAACAATCAATATATTGGCTTTCAGAAAAATGAAAGAGACAAGCTGTTTAGCCCCTTAATTCGCATATATGAGGCCCCAAAAAGGGTCAATCAAATTAAATTGCTCTGCACACTAAAAATATGAAAACGCTGAATTTTTTAAAAAATATATAAAAATCACCAAACTTTCAATTGGAATGTCTGAATCAAGTACATATATGATATATTGTATTATGAATTCCACTATCATACATGTTTTATTACAAATATGAGGCCCGAAAGGGGCATTTTTGAAAATTTCATAGAATTAAAAACATGTTTGTATACTTAGTTTCAGTATTATGAATAGTTGAACAAGGCAACAATAGAATGCAGACCAGTTGACCCAGTGATGCTTATGATATAATTTAATTCATTTAAAATACCACTTATTTATTGATTGAGGCCCTGAAAAGGACATTTTTCAATCATGAAAACGTGGATGAATTTACTATGTTCACGATGCAATCTGTAAGACATATAAATGTCTCTAAAATGTGCAACAAATGATTTGTAAAAGTGAATTATATTTTGTTGTATATGAAAATTTACCATATTGATACTTTAATAATAGTTCCAATGTGAAAATGAGGCCCCATTAGGGGTACAAACCAAACACAATACTTTATATAAGACACACTAGAAATTAAATCAGTACATTGATTCAATACTCAAATACAAGACATATTTTATACCAATCGTAAATAATAATAAAGTAATATAAATATACAGTAAATAACTAATATTTGATTACTTTTAGTGAATTGAGGTCATATAAAGGGTAAAATCTATTTTGAAAAAAAATGGATTGAATTCGTATGAAGATAAACGATAATAAAATATTTATATTTACTTATAGATTTAATCAAAGTATCTGTAAAAGAAATATATTATATAACTGTGTTGAATGTTGGTATATAAGCTATACCGTATTGTAAATAGTAACTGTGGATATGAGGCCCCATATGTGGTTTAAACTTCACTTAAGCGGGTAAATAGCATATATTCAGCAAAGTAATTAAAAAATTGCTTACAATATTCATAATAATCGATTTTAACATGTCGCATGCTTGTTAACACCGAATATTCATTGCACAAATCGATGAGATAAAACATAATAGTGTGTTGTATAGTGAATGTATATCAGTATTAGTTCAATATTTGCTTGGTTATGTTGTTATGTTTTGTAATAGATGTTTGTATCGCGCATACTTTAAAACAGCATTTAGCACTAGCATTGCTCTTCCTAATGATTGTATTTGTGTTTGAAAGTATATGTCGATGAAGTTGTTTACTACAGGTCGATTCCTCACAAGGTTGTATTTTTAGGGCCAAGAATGACCCTTCTTTACAGATACTCCATGGAACCGTGACTTCGCAGTACATGGTGAAGTATTTATGAGGTAACATGTAACCCATGGCAATGAATTACTGAAGTAGTGCCATTTCCCCGGTACCACAAAATGCCATGAAGTTTTACATTGGCAGTGTAACTACTAATGAATTATTTGTCATTACACGAACCCAGAATATCTTTACATGAGGCCCTAACTTTTACTCTTAGAGCTAGGACTGATTTAACAGGGCAGGTTTACCAACCCCATTGAGCCAGATGTAGATGTGAAAAATTGAATAGGTGGCTAATAAAGCTTGCCCCCCCCCCATTGAATTCAGAGTTAGGACATACCAAATTGTTTCTTCGTTTAGCGTCCGTCCTAAGTTCGAAAACCTATCTAGCTATCCCGAGACAAGAACAAAACACTCGTAAAAAGACATAACGACTTATTTGCTCATTATTATATGGCTAACAAATATATCGTTCAAACTGAAAATTGTTTGTGTGAAACCTACTGCTGTGTAGGGGTAGGGAGACATCTTGATATGATAAATATGAAAGCCATATTTCAATGGATTTTGAAGATAAAAAAAGGTTACAATGTTTGTTGGTTATTTTTCTTCCCAAGATGCTCAAACCTATCCGTCCTCGGACGCTTAACGAAGAAATGGTTTGGTATGGCCTTACTGTGACAATTAATGTTAGGATCCTAGCGTCGACAAGAAAATATGTGACCATTAGTTTTAAATACCCAATGGAACCGGAAATATATGTGTCGATGAGTGAAAGGTTACCCCTAGAGCCAGAGTATGAAATAAATGTGTCAAACATTTGAGGTACCTCAAGAGGCATGGGTGTGCCTAGTACAGTTAAACATTAAGATATCAGTTTTAAATGGTCGCTTTCAGCAGTTCAGCCATAGGACAACTTTTTAACGGCCATTTTAACTTCCCCTGATCATTAGCCTAAGGAAACATGCGTTCGAGTCTCCGTGTTGAGACTAATTCTCTACTGATAAGTGTGTGTCCATCATTGAGGCCCACTGCCCTCACAGGTATCAATTCTCACACTGATATCCATTAGAAATGGTTGAATAAGAGGGTGGTGATTACTTCAAAGGACCAACTATACTAGTAGCTTCTATTGTCTGCTTTGCTCTCTAGATAGAAGTTAGTTACCAATAGGACCTGAAAGGACTGTATTATGCCATGAAATACCCATATGGTTTTGAGTACACGTACCAGTGTAATTGGTGAATGTAAGTATTTTATTGGGACAGGCAAAGCTGTAGGCAAAAATTAAATCACTTCATAGGACTTCAGTTTACCACATGAGATCTGAACGGCATATCGTGAGTTACTTTTAAGATCTGGATTTGACGTAATGGGCATTACGGGTACACAACAGGTCTTGGTATGATTGTACTTTCTGGTGTTAACTGTATCTAAGTACATTGAATGACCTTACTCGGCAGTATTTAGTACCTCATATGACTAAGGTCGCCATCAGCTTAAATGAATACAACATTTTAACAGTAATTGAAATCAAAACAAAGACCAACCTGAAATAATGTATCGGATTAATTGTGTACATCAGTCTATAACAATGGCTTGGTTTGATGCTATAACAACCCATAGTGCAACTGTTTAACCACCCTTTGACATTTTTAAGCTTTCCCTGGTCATTGAATTACCTTATGAAACCCGTCCTGTGTGTGTGGTAGCCAACATCTATCTGCGGTGTCCAGGAATAAACCAACCCTCACAGGTACCAATTTACACATTGGTTGAGTATAGCATGTGGATATTTCTTGCTCATAGAAACTAACCATTGGTCCAGATGAGGATTGAACCCAAGACCTCACATTCTGAAGCGCGCGTCCTATCTCTATACCACCGTTCCCCCCATCGACCATCGTTTGATAACTGCATGTTTTTGCAGTCTCTCATTGACTTATCGGGACAAAACCGAACTAATACAGAATATGTACATGCATAAAAAAGAAAGAAATGAATCCCTTATTACGGGCCTCAATAAATTCTTTAAAAAGTCGATTTCCACAGTATATGTATCTAACATTAATGTTCTGAAGGTGTTGATGCGGATTAATTTATAAAAAAATATGTTAAGAAATCATTATAATGTATTAGGTTTAACTTATAATGACCTCAAGTTATGTTTATCAATTCAAATACACATTCTTTAAACCACGACAGGGCCTCAAATTAACATTTTACAGTTATTAATCATAGCACAGCTGATATGCCTACAATCAAATGCACTGTGTATATGAGCTTGCTTAAATGGAGAGAAAATAATACCAATTAACCGTTCGATTTTTGAAAGATAATTACTTCATTCTGTGATTTTCTGATAGAAATTTACCCTATTATGGCATCGTTTGTATTATATGAAATAGTTAAGTATATAATGCAGATTGTTTATACACTGTACTTACCAATGACTATGTAACTCAATATTTATCGTTAATTATCAACATTTGTTGCATTTCTATATGATATACGACTGTGTAGTGTGATGGTGAGTCTAGTAGGTGGTTAACACCACAAGCGGGGTCTCACTGTCATATTTTATTATTAATTAAGATTGTAAATTATGATAACCAATTCAACATAATGTACAAAACAGTTATAAATTATTTGCGTAACAATTAAGAAAACAATAATGTGTACATTATATACAGATGAATTTGTGAAATCAAGTACACATTTGGGGTCTTATTTGTGCAAAACACGGGACCTCACAGACATGTTTTATTGGTTTTTATATAGGTGGTCGACTTGAAGTGCAACTATGCTATGTTTGGTGATTTATATACATAATGTGAACATCCATATGCTCTTATTTTATTTTTCCTGAATTCGGGCCTCATTTTGTGTTAAAACCACCAATGGGGCCTCTATTCCAAGTTTTATTATTACAAAAAGCTTCAGATTTCAAGCACTCACATTAATCACTCTATGTTTTATGACTCAATGTGTTTTGCTTCACAATCAGGAAAATAATCATGTATTTATACTGACGGGTAGGTGGAGATTCTCATACACTAGCGGGGCCTCATTTGGACAGGTGACAGGGCATCTCATGGTTGTCTCATTGGATGTTTTTCCTCAGACTGACTTATAGAGCAAATGTGCCAAATTTGGTGCTTTATACACCATGTGAACATTCATGGCTCTTACAACCCTGAGTATATTATTTAGTTTTTTTATTTTCCCGAATTCGGGCCTCATTTTTTGTTTTAACCACTAACAGGGCCTCATTTTAGTGTTCAAGTATACCAAAATGCAATATATTTCAAATGTCACCATTAATCATAATATTTACCAAGGTTTCATATGTTTTGCTTCGCAATCAGATGAAAAAAACATATATTTCTACCAGGGAGTATGTACACTCTGAGGTACCCCTTTGGGGCCTCATTTCAGCAGGAGACAGGGCCTCGATCGAGTGTCTCTTTGGATTTTTTTAATCAGACTGACTTATACTACAACTGTGCCAAATTTGGTGCTTTATACACCTTGTGAACATGCATGGCTCTTACAACCCAGAGTATACTCCGTTTGTGTTAAGATTATGCAATGTAATTTATAGTTTGATTGACTCCCTTTCAAAAGTAACTATAACATACCATTTTCTAGCTCCATTTTCTTTCAACTATCGTGATGCTATTGTTGAATAGAAGTGCACTTTAATAGATATGATGCCTTCACAACAATTTTGCTTTCCTTCCATTTATGTATTGTTCAAGGACTGTGAAGTGCTGACCCAAGCTGGGTCGAACTCGTATCGAGTGAAGAGCAAAATAACATAAGGTGTTACTTGGGCATTTATTAGTAAAATGCCGTAAAAAACATTGAATACAGTTAACTATTTATGCTGTTCTAAAATGACATAACTGGGCGGTCCATATTTGTTCCGATATTTTAATTTGGTATTATCATCATTTGCAATTTTCTCATTCTTTGGAAATATGCAAATTAAGGAAACCACGCTTTCATTGTGAGTGGGCAGTGTTTACAAGTATGGAGATACGAACGGTAGTGTCTGTGTAAGTATATTAAGGTAGCAAAGCGCCAATCTAATTAAAACCAGATCCTGCCATGCACTGTTATGGATCTGACAACATTCTGTTAGAGTTCATGTTCAAATGACCTCTACATTGAATCTTTACTGTGTATGTATAGAGAGTGCACATTGAAGTCAGTTTAGCTTAAATCACTAGATAAAACTATATCTCTCTCACTGTCCCAGCACTTTCACACTTGTGAAAGCTGCACTCTGATTGGATGATGTAAAGTTCACATTAACATGAACCCACACAGAGTGTTGTCAGATCCTATATCAATGTAAAGTAGTGGTCTGATTGGATTGGCAAAGCGCTACCGTCGTCTACCTATGACTTCGACTTTGCTGCACAGTCATGCATATTATCAAGTCACGACCAGCGCATTTCTGTCTCGTCGCCATTTAAATAGCCAATCGCGTTACTTAGATGGCGACTAGACAGAAATGCGCGGGACGTCTAGCAGATGCGGATTTTGCAAAAGAAGTTTTCGCGCCAAAATTGAGTTACGGGGTTTTGGTTCGGCACCGTCGATATTCTGAATGACATGTGTATGTATAATTGAACATTGTTTTAATATAAAACTTTATTATATTTCATAAAACATGACATAATAATATAAAATATTAGTAAGCTACGTTACATACACGGATAATTGTAACATTGAAAAAAGATAAAAAATAAAAAATAAAACTATAATATTTTTTTTTTTTTGTAAACTGATATACCTGAACTATGTATTTATAATTTATCTATGTAAAAGTTGTAAATTATAATAACTTAAGCATCTATCAAGTTTATTTATGTAAAATGTTTTTATCAATGATACATTTACCTGTAATTACATGAATGTGCATTTATAAATATATGGTCGTTGACTTTTACTAGAGTCTCGTCGTAGTCTCGTGGAGTCTCATGAGTTTGAAACCCATCATTGATAGAGAAATCGACGTTTTATCACCAATGTATTCACTTGAAGAGGCACTTGGTAGTATTGCACCCTACTATGTTGGGCTAACATGGTAAAAGGTCTCACATAATCACACACTTCAGAAAAGATTAGCTGTCATTTAGACGCGTTTTTAGAGTGTTCATAGCTCATGAAAAAGACCCCGGGTTGGAAGATTATGTTCAGTTATTCAAACACTATGTAATCAAACATCAGGGCTATTCTATCAGAACGTTAGGGATATTCTAACCCAAGTTGGGGATATTTTTAACAACACCAGCAGCCAATATTTTTGTTTTCCTCGTTGTAAAACGCTTGTTTGTCACATATTCGTAGTAGTTTATTGTACAAGCGTAGTGAGTCCGAAAAATGCAAAAGTTTTTTCCTATAATCAGCTTCTCAAAAATAGAACTTTATTCTTAAGATGAACGTGGTGAGAGAGAAAAGGTGTTAGCTTCGTGCGTAATTCTATTGTTCAAATTTATTGTCTATTCATAGAACAAAATGCACACAAAGATTCTTCAGGAGTTCCAATAAATGTCGTTAAAGTAGATATTGTTAAATGCAGCATAATCATGGCAAATACATAGTCCACTGACATTGAATAAAACGCAGCAGTAATAGATAACGTTACATTTATATTTCAAAAGGCACTTAAATGACTTTTTAAGTCGAATTCATGGAAAGAAGCATCATTAATGCGCCAGGTATGGCCCCCACGGCTCCAACTATCGCCAAACCGAACCCAGCATGTAGACCACCTAACGCTTCGGCCTTGCCCACCTTCGATGCAAAAATGATAGCTCCCAAAATAGCCAAACCAGCTGAAATAGAACAAAAACACATATGAGGAAATCGGACAGAGAAGGCAGCATTCAACTTAACCAGGCGAGCACAGAAAACAGTAACCTCACATCACAAATACACGAAGCAATGCCCACACACAATCCAAAAGTTGAGATTAGATAGATATAAATGATATGAACGAACACAATGCACGTCCCATGACGTCAATGATGACGTCAGGATACATTTGTTGAAATTGAACTTTTTGTATATCGTGGAAGAATCCAAAACTTTCAAATCAATGCAAGAGTATTATATAGGATGGATAAACTAACGAGCTGTTGTACTCTGGAAAACGTAACGTAGTCTTAACTAACTGCACACTGCCTTCTTTGCAAATGAGCCGATAGTTTCCTTTACGCCAAAAACTGCATAAATGCTAATTGTAATCTATAGCAGACGACAGATGGTCAAAATATTAAGTTGCACAGGGTACTACAACAGCCAGCCGTGGTATTTTATATTGATCTTACTTGACTTAAGGATAAGAACAATCAATCAGATATCATCATATTTAACGCTTGGTCAGTAACAGATGATAAGATCGGCTATCCTTATTCTCCAATTAAATTAGATCAATATTGAATACTAGTTTTTACGCCTGGCCCAAAACTAAACCTGTACGGATCGTAGAATTTGGTCTGTTGTCACAAATAACTCTAATATTTCTATTAAAAATATTTTAAAATCAGGACTCGTTTTTATGATACATGGACTTATCCCTCGTTAAATAAAGTCTTGATTATTGTTGTAATTATAATAATAATTATTATTATTAATTATTCATATTATTATTATTCCGAAATACGGCTTCTAATTTTTGCCGCACCGAAACCGATGCAAGGCTCGAACGGAAATGCCCTAGTATCCTTAGTTCCGTCACAGTGTTACATAGGTTTTCTCTTCCGTCAAAACCATATGAAAACAGAACAATTCTCTGGCAAAACAGTGATATACTCATATCGGGATAACCGTCGTGAAATCAAGCCCCTGTTTTAATCTCAACCTACCTCCAGCGCCTCCTGCTAAGCCACTGAAGATGGCCAATACTTTCTTTTCTTTCATGATGGCAAATAAAATGGCTAAACCAATGGCTGCAGCAAGAACCAGTATAGATATAATCATACATGCTTGTACTGCCTTCCACCAACCTGGCACTGTAAAACAACAAAACATAGATTATAAATAATATTAAATATTCGAACAGCTCGCCGACAACATTCCAGAAACAACGAACAATACAAGCATTTGGACGGCTCCTGGACTTATGGTCACATGGTCATTTGCAGTTCCACACGCACCAAGACAACCAACCAACTTAGTTCTTGGCAATGTTTCACACAATATCATAGAATCAAATTACATATTAGTGATTAAAGGGTAAACAAAACAGTAACATTATTATTGCAAAGCACATGTTACTATGTGAATAATGTAGGCCAGAAAGCGGAGACATGGTGCATGTATGCGGAACGCGGACACGAACCACAGACACGTGTACGTGGAAAACCGGCCTATCATAGATGAAGAAATCAGACTTGGAATGTGAAGGTCGTAACTACAAAATCAATAGTTTGAGAAAACAACAAAAAACTGCCAGACATTCACTCTTTACTTATGGTAAAACAAGCTTTATCATCTTCAGTTTGGTCAACTTGACATGTTCCGATTTTCATAAAATAGGCTCATAAGAAGCGTCTAATGATGTAGATTTCAAATATGAAGTAAGTGGCACTTACGACCTTCTCATTCTAGGCCAGCGAAATAAGTTCAATCTCGGGCCTTATTCACCAACATTGTAAGACTGAAACTCAGATTTAGACTTAAAATCGACAACATTTATAACCACTGCCATTTCATTGCAATTAGATTTAACCCAGTGAAATTTTATATGAATATTTCTTGTTACCCACTGAACATGTATACCCATTTATATCAAAATCTGTACATTTATAACAACATGAGAGCAAATAGATCATTTTGCAACGTGAAAACTTGGTCTGCGTTTTAGACTTACAAATTAATATTTGTGAATGCGCCCCTGACATTTACGCAAATCCTAAACTTACGGTCAAATTTAAAGTCTTTATGATACGTTTACATCTGCAAAGTGAAGTAAACGGTGCTGCAATACTAATGAATATTCAGCTTAGAAACTCCTACAAACAATGTCTGGCCCCAGTTTGTAGTCGATTACGAATTATTAAGAATTTAAATTTGAACGTAAGTTTACGATTTCCGTAAGTGCTTTGATAAAACAGTGCCCTGGAGAGTATTAGGAAATAGAGAAAAGGTGGAACTTTCATTTATTCATTATTCCACTGCAGCTCATCCAGTGTATGCATGATGAAATATTATGAACACCAATATTCTCTTAGAGATAAACGAGTACAGAACAGGTAAAAATATCTCAGATTTTTCCAGGGGGTAAATCTAACACACTGTTTGGAATGTTATACATGTTTACACTATTTCTATTACAATAGGTGTCCGTTGCTTTAGCAGAGCGCTACGTAGTGCTTTCCACGGGAGGTAGTGCATGCCTTCTATATTTATTTGAACGAGAGGTAACTGAATAGAAACACTCGGTAGCGCTTTGCTTAGGCAATGGATACTATGTGTTTATTGATTCTTGGAGTACTGTCGATTTCAATAAATCGCTGGTTTAGAATCACAAGGTCGTAACTACTAGTTACGACCTTAAAACACGTATTTGAATTCTGCATTAAAGACGCTTCTTATGGGCTTGTCATGTTGACCAAACTGAAGTCCAAAAGGTCGGTTTTTGCAGAAGTAAAGATTAGTTTTCAGACAGTCTTTTCTTTGTTTTCTCAAACTTTTGATTTTGAACTTACGACCTAAGCTTCTCATTCTAAGCCAGCGAAGTAATACTTATGAGGGAACTATCTAATTCGAAAAAATGGCGGGCACTATCGTTAACTCAGCTATAACCAGTAAAATCTAGATAAACATAATTTACCTGACGGACGAGTTTATGTAAATTGTTTACAACCGTTCTCATTTCACCTGTGAACGGACAGTTGTTGGATTAAGAAGTGTACTTACAAGCAGATGAGCTGATACTGACGCAAAAGTTGGTACCCAGTACATCACTGCAGACTTGAAACAGTCCCATATTTGCGATGCTGCCCTTCAGCACCCACCAGTAAGGTATCGCTGTACCAACTACATCTAGAAACAGGCCGGCACACAACAGTATAATCCCGAGCAACAGTCGCGAATTCATCGTAACTCTGGAATTCACAAAATATTCACAAATATATAAATATAAGTACACAGTTTATTTTCCCTCCAAACTGGTGGTCATTGACCAATTAGGCCGGGATACAACCAGGACCTTGTCTACAAATAGTATATATAGTCCCTGATAATACCGACTGGCAACGCGCTACGACTGCATCGGTCAAACGTAGAAAAAACACAGTTGTTTTAAAAAAACGTTTTGACGAATAAGTTGTCAATAATCCAAATGTTCACATTTTTAATCCTGGCGCAGAAAAAAACCTGTGTCTTGAAGAATTACGTGTGATATATATCAACGAGTCTAATGCATTAGACAAAGGAATGCATCCTATGGGAAGTTATTTACGTGATAAAACAAGTATATGCACTAGGAAATACTCGACTGAGCCACACGTAAATAGTGTATGTATGGCGGCCACTACTTGTTCATTGTTGATATTGGCGCGCACAGATGTCAATATGTTACGCGCACGGCATGGGTCTCTATTACATTCTGTTCTGGTGTCTGTTGCCTAAGCAAGGCGCTACGTAGCACTTTCCATCGGAGGTCATACATGCCTTCTATATCTAATTGAATAAAGGAAACAGAATGAAGGCTCTCGGTAGCGCTTTTCTTAGGCAACGAACACCTGATTACAAAATCCTAGTACAAATGTACTATCTTGAAATATAATCTACATTACGATCAGCTGCATAATTATGCCGGTAAAACAGTCTTTTGTTTAATGGTATTGGTTTGCCAAATGCAACAATCAGTGATTGTTTTAAATGTTTAAATTTATAGTGTAGGTTTTTATGACATTATGTTTTTATGTTTAAAGCATTGAGAAAAATATTGCATTTTAGAATGGTCGAAGGGTTTATAGTAACTACTGCGTGATTTGAAAACAGACTGTTCATAGTCACCCAAAGTCCATCAGTGCATCTTAGCTTCTCTTTTAAGATACACTGATGGACTGTCTGTGAATATGCAACATAATTAATTTACGTACAATTGAAATCAAATGCCTATGATTTGAACAATTGCCGTGAAACGACTTTTAAAACCGAATAAACAAAACGCTCGCAAAACTTTATAGTTAAACGAAGGGTGAAATAATTATTTATATACACTAGGAAGTTTGCAATGTTAATCTAATTCACAAAACACGAAAGCTGAAACATTTGCAACATTTAGAAACAGGCAGCACAAACCATGGATATCAACGACAACATTGGACAAGATGGATGAGAGGAAGAAGACAAAGAACAAACTGAATAATGCTAAAACTCGTGCATCAAAGGCAAGATATCCCAATATTGATTAAAATCCTACAAGATGAATTTGGCATTCATAATACTCCACTAGAATGGATTGAATCATATCTCCAAACAGAACAATGAAAGTCTTAGTCGAACAGTCAGCATCAGAGACTGAACCATTGAGGTTTGGTGTTCCACAGGGTTCTTGTGCTGGACCAGTGATATTTACTCTCTATATATCGGCTCTCAATCGGGTTGTCCAGAAGTATCCAGCCGATCTCTATGGATACGCGGATGACCATAAGATTGCTTTTAAATTACAATCAGGAAATTCTCAGGAAGAGACAACTGTTATGCAACAACTTAACAGCTGCCTCATTGATATCATACAATGGATGACAACATTCAAACTGAAAATGAATCAGTCTAAAACTGAAATAATCATGTATGGAACCAGACAACAATTAGCTAAATTGAACATCACAAGTGTCAATGTTGGTGGGTGTGATGTAAAATGTGTGAATCAGGTTAGAGATCTTGGTGTAATCATGACCAATACACTTTACTTTGACTGCCACATTCAGAAAAAATGCCAGATAGCTCATGTGCAGCCACGGAATCTTCAATCTATACGTAAAAATCTCACACAAAAGTCTACTGAAACATTAGTGCATGGACTGGTTCATTCCCATATTGACTTCTGCAATGCCTTATTCACTGAAATTCCAGCCTATCAGATGAAAAAATACAGCGAGTCCAAAATCATGCCGCAAGAGTTGTCATGAATGTTTCTTATGACAAATCCAGTGCAGATCTACTGACAGAATTACACTGGCTTCCAGTTAAGGCCAGGGTAATGTGCAAAGTTCTGGTAATCTTATTCCGTGTCATCATGGGTACTGCTCCATCGTATCTAAAGACAATGTTTGATCCTATTCGGCAAGGGTACAGACTACGATCACAAAATGACACTAACTTTCGCATCCCTAGACGGCGAACAAAATTAGCAGACAGATCTATAGCCGTCACTGGTCCAAAATGGTGGAACGATCTACCAAACTATCTCAAAGACATCAAAAGTGAAACCAGGTTCCGAGCACATTTGAAAACTTATTTGTATAGGAAGTTTCATCGCCAATGAGTGTGCTCTTTATCATATGACTAAATCTAGTTTCTAGAATCCAGGTTTTAAATTGAATGTTTTAAGTGAATGTATATAGTGTAAAGCGCAATAGAATATGATTTCATATTTTTTGCGCTATACAAATGACATGTATTTGTATTTATTTATAAGATATGAAGAAGAATTTCGGGAAAAACATCATGAAGTGAGACAAAATGTAAGAACAGATAAAAAGAGATTTATTGAAGACCTTGCAACTAAAGCAGAGACAGCAGCAGGCAAGAGAAATATGAAAGATGTGTGTGATATAACAAAAACTCTATCAGGTAAGAAGAGGGCTCCAGAGAAGCCAGTCAAGGACAAGAATGGTGTTTCGATCACAACAGTAGGAGGACAAATTACGCGATGGAAGGAACATGTCAGTGTACTTTTAAATCGACCTGAACCAGAAGAAAGAGCAGACATCGAGCCAGCGGAGGAAGAACTAAACATACCACTTCAACCACCAACAAAAGAGGAGATTGAGTCAGCCATTAAAGCGCTTAACAACGGGAAATCTGCAGGTCCTGACGGTATTTCGGCAGAGGTAATAAAAGCGGACATGCCAACTTCAATTAAAATGATGCACCCCTTTTTGAGCAAGTATGGGAAGATGAAGTGATACCACAAGACTGGAAAGAAGGGTATATAGTGAAATTACCGAAGAAGGGAGACTTAAGTCAGTGTAAAAACTATAGAGGAATAATGTTATTGTCAGTTCCAGGAAAAGTGTTTAATAGAATTAATCTCGACAGAATGAAATCTTCAGTCGATAAACTATTACGAGATGAACAAGCAGGATTTAGACAAATGCGGTCATGCACAGATCAAATTGCAACATTGAGGATTATAATTGAACAGACTTTGGAATGGAACAGCTCTTTATATATAAACTTCATAGACTTTGAAAAAGCATTTGACAGTGTGGACAGACAGGCTCCATGGAAATTAATGAAACATTACGGAATCCCAGTGAAATATATAAACCTAATACAGAACACCTACGATGGAATGGCATGCCAGGTTCTGCATGGTGGGACCACCACGGAAAAGTTCGACATCAAGACAGGAGTTAGGCAAGGTTGTCTTCTCTCACCTTTCCTGTTCCTGTTGGCCATTGACTGGATAATGAAAGAATCAACAAAGGATAGGAGAAATGGAATTCAATGGACACTCATGGAACAGTTAGAGGATTTAGACTTTGCGGATGGTCTGGCTTTTCTATCACACACACACAGCAACAAATGCAAGAAAAGACTTCAGCACTGGAAACGAATGCAGCAAAGATAGGTATGCGAGTCAACAAGGATAAGACAAAAGTATTGAGGATAAATGCAAAAAGTAATGAAAGTATAGAACTCACAAATGGAACAATAGAAGACGTTAAAAGTTTTACATATTTAGGAAGCGTTGTAAATGATACTGGCGGAGCCCAAGAAGACATCAAAGCAAGAATAGGTAAAGCAAGGACAGCATTTAGTTTACTCAGCAAAGTGTGGAGATCATCAGAAATATCAAAAACAACTAATCTAAGAATTTTTAACTCAAATGTAAAATCTGTGTTATTCTATGGAGAAGAGACATGACGTACTACAAAAGCCTCAGACCGACAAATTCAGTCATTTTTCAACAGATGTCTTCGTAGAATCATGAGGATATGGTGGCAAAATCGAATCAGCAATCAACACTTATGGGAGAGGTCAGGTCAAATTCCTCCCTCGACCCAGATAAAGAAGAGGAAATGGACATGGGTTGGACACACATTGAGAAAAGAAGAAGCAAACATCACATGACGAGTACTAGAAATGGAACCCTCAAGGTCAGAGAGAGAGAGGTAGACCTAGAGCTACCTGGCGCAGAACCCTAGAGCAGGAGATGAGGGAAGGCAGACATAGTTGGCACACCATGGAGACAGATGCGCAGGACAGACAGAGATGGAGGACGATTGTTGTCGGCCTATGCTCCATACCGGAGTGAACAAGCTTAAGTCAAGTAAGTAAGTCAAGAAACAGGCCGGCACACAACAGTATAGTCCCCAGCAACAGTCGCGAATTCATGGTGTTTCTGGAATTCACAAAATATTCAGAAATATACAAATATAAGTACACCGTTTTCACTTTTGAAAATATGACAGAAATTACGGTCATACGTGGGATGATCAAAAGGTAATGAGACAAATGCTCACAATTTTAAAGTTTACGTATATGACCCTTGAACGTATCATATTAATATTGCTGCATTTAATGCCGACGTTTACGTATAAAATACAATGTTTTACAATAAGTAGTTCTTTATAAATGCAACGTCAAATATAAGGTGTCGCGCTATGTCGCCGCACACCAAAACGTCGCCCCTTTTCGCCGTATGGTATGGAAAAGCATTCGACCGCCTCATGTCAAGCAGTGGAGATCTGTCGCACAACAGTGGCATAGGACATTAAGAATGAGACATGATAGAGTAAATTATAAGATATTTAAATATTGTGATGTTAAAAGTAATAATCGTTGCAAAATTTGCAATATGAATTTAAAAACCATATGACCAAAATTGGTCTGGCACCTTTGGCAACTTGCTGTGGTGTCTTGTCATCTAAGTATTTCTGTAGTAAAATTTTAACATACACAATGCAACATTTTATTCCAATATGGAGAGATGATATAAATAAAGAAGTTGGATGTTCAGGAAAGGGACGTAATAAACTTAGGACATATAAATTATTTAAGCAAGAGTTCTCACTTGAAAATTATATAGAATGTCAAATTGCTTTAAAATATAAATCTGCCTTAGCAAAATTTAGATGTGGTATAGCTCCTTTGAGATTAGAGACAGGAAGATACGAAAATATTCCAGAAAATCTGCGTGTATGTCCGGTCTGTAAAAATACTGTTCAAAATGAAATACATGTTTTGTTTCACTGCAATGTATATCAAAATATTAGAGACATACTTACGTTAAAAGCTTGCGAGTTAAATGCCAATTACTTAAATCTTACTGACCAAGATAAGTTAATATTTGTATTGTCCAATGTAAACATGATTAAAGTCAGTGCCAAAACCTGTTTTAATATTTTAAAAAGTAGAAATGATTTTCTATATAATTGATCGTATTTCCTTTTTAATTTATCTTTTTTCTTTATCAATTATGTAATATTTTAAATGGCATATGCAAGTTATTGTGATACATAATGTATATTGTATGCAATCCATCTAATAAGTCCATAGTATTGAAAGCATATTCTCTTTCTTCTAACTTTTTTCTAGTTAATGTACCTAACAAGTATAGTTGATTCAAAGATCTCTGTCACAACCGCGTAAACAAACATTCACCCTGGTCGATTATTAAAGGTGTGTAAGGATCAAATTCTACCATCAATAATACACCTAATTGATTAAAAAGCTAATGGTCCTATAACATAGTGGTTATACTTGCTGCAATTAGCTATTCAGAAATGGAACATTATGGCGGTTTTGACAGACATCTTTGAATCGACAATACCACCACCTGTGTTTTGGTGTCATTATACATTTACTTACCTAGACAAAGTCAGAATTACCACATATTTTAGTTGTTTTATATGATGTTGTTTGCATAATTGTAAATGTGGATGAGACAGAAATAAACAATTTATATTCGACTTATATCTTATCAATATTGCTGGAATATTTATCAAACTAACTGGACATGACGCTAAAACATTGACAAACTGTGGATTAAATCATTTTTGATGAAGGTTTGGTCGTTTTTTATATATGGCGTGAAAACTAACTGTAGCTACTTGAAAACTACGCAATATTTCGGTACAAACAACATCTAGAAAAGATACAGTTTCCACAAACTAGGAGTAAGGTCTAAACAAACATTTGAAATGAGACGTATATTTATGTATTTTTAGTGGAAAAGAGTTTGTGCCGGGAAAGAAACTCTATCATATCAAGCCGAGATCAGAAAAGCATAAGATGTGCTGCCATTTCTGATTGTCACTTGTTTGGTGGACGTCGTATAAGGGAGCTGACTTAAGAATGAAAATGATCGAATAATTATTCAACAGATCCTTGATATTTTATAACAACTGAATTGCTTGAAGTTAAATGAACAATTTTCCCAATAAATACTGAATTATTAGGAAATATATCCAATAATTTTAGAGACATAAGCGCTTTTTCGGAGCAATGAGACGTTCAAATAGTTAGCAATTTACGTACGTGACGTCATTGACGTCGTTATTGTGCGGCGAGTCGCTGTACCCAAGGTAGCAAAACAATGAAGACTTTAGTGTTATCTCTGCCAGTAATGGACGAACATTTATGACACTCTGTAAACGGAGAGATGACATTTTTATTTGAAAAAAAACCCTATTTTATTAATATCACGAAGAACTAACATTTTAGAGCGTTTGTCGCATTACTTTTTGATCACCCTACGTACTTCATTTTGAGACGTAACTTACACTATTTTGTTATTTGCTCCGTCGGGTGCATACCTGTGTTTTATATTACAAGGTAGCTTCGATAAAAAAATATTTCACCTAGGTAGTGAATACTAGGAAAATATTAACAAAATCACATAAAGCTTGTCAAGGTTGTTCACCATAAACTATGTCGCATCATATTTGAAAGTAATAAGAGACGAAATTGCGAAATTTGTACTACATAGGCCGCGTTTTGAGACATTCGCTCGCTAAGATTTTTGACATGATATCATTATACTCAATATTCAAACCGACCCAAGTGTAGCGTAACCAGTGCACACCTTAGCATATTAAATGCATCTTATTATATTCGTTGCAAAATTATAGGACAACAAGTTATTTCAACATCAACGATTCGCCAATTTCAGGGATTGGCCCCTACTAGGGATTGGCCCCTATCAGGGATTGACCCCTACTAGGGATTAGCCCCTATCAGGGATTGGCCCCTACTAGGGATTGGCCCCTATCAGGAATTGGCCCCTACTAGGGATTGGCCCCTATCAGGGATTGACCCTTATCAGGGATTGGCCTCTACTAGAGATTGGCCCCTATCAGGGATTGGCCCCTACTAGGGATTGGCCCCTATCAGGGATTGGCCCCTATCAGGAATTGGCCCCTACCAGGGATTGACCTCTACCAATGAATTGCTTAGACCAGGGATTGGCCTCAACCAATCCGTTACCTAATAAACATGTCAAATCTAAATGAGTTTCACACCTACCTAATTAAATCGGACATAGAAATTGCTAAACAAATATGTCAGAAACGCGCGTTTTAAATAGTTTTGTCTAATGACTTCCGGTCGCAATTGTGTATGTTTATTTTTTTCATTTCGTTTGCACAATACTCACACATCGTCTGCTTTGCGCATTGAATTACCAGCAGCATTTATGATAATAAATAGATATGCAAATATAACATTTTCCTCAAACTTAAACTGAAACAGGTCCAATGATACTGGAATGCTTTAAGCAATCATAATGTATGAAGTTATCACTCTGGGGTGGAGAATTGCATTTACAATGCACACTTTAATCCCTACCCTTCATATTGTTTGGTATTTATAGTCCATGAATCGTTAGGAATATGTAGCTTGAATATTTGTGTATCTATAATGTTAGCACGGGTCAAAAGTTTGGCAGTGCTAAAAATCGTTAAATCATTTTAAAATGTCGAAACACCGCGGTAAGGTGGCACGGTGGTCGAGCACCGCTTGACTGCTGATCGAGAGGTCCCTGGTTCGATCCCCGGCCGATACACTTGATAATTTCAGAAACACTTTTCAGTGTTTCCCACCTAACTTGAGATGAACTGGTTGGCAACCCAGAGGTAGTCTCGCATGTATCGGTGCGGTACACCGAGCACGTTAAAAAACCAATGTGTCTCTTCGGAACAAGCTAGGGCAGCACGCCAGGATATCTTGAATAACCCCACTGTCTCCTCTACTCGATGTCCCTTCAGCAAAAACACAGGACCCCATTGGAAATAAGTGCTTGCACTTTCATGGGTTATCCTTGACCTAAAGGTTTTAATAATTACTACTACCACTACTGTTGAATATCACCGCTAAATACTAAGTGTCGCAAACACGACTAAATATTGATAGATATATTTTATTCCTCGAATAAGGAGAGTAAAACAAAAAATCGTACTTTACAAAATGTTTTATATTGCAATTATCTTATTTCAAAATGCAACTTTTTGGTTATGCATCAACAATTTCACACACATACTACAAAACATATATAGACGATCTATCACGAGTTGTCAATTGATATAAATTTATATTAAACGAGTTTTGGAAATTTTATTAAGCGAGCCTCTGGCGAGGTTTATAATATTTCCTGAACGAGTTTAATATAAATATATCAATTGACAACGAGTGATAGATTCTTTATGTCACATGACACTAAAAACGCAACATACGCTTTGATTTATTGGAAAAACTCAACATCTTATACTACACGTGGTACGTATAACTTTATACGTACTGGCTATACTAACCTGGATACAAGGAAAGTCATGTGATATATTGCGTGCGTTCTGTGTCAGTCTCTTGTGTGAGTGACTAGACGCTGCACTTTCTTCCGTATGCCTTTCAATGGTTTAATCATTGTTTAAATTTGAAGGTTTTTTTCCTCGTCAGTATCCCGACATTGTCAGTGTAAATATTGAAACTTTCGACTTTGTCTTTTGTTTAAATCTACGCGGAAGTTTTAACGTTATAGAATTGGATCGTATAACACAATACAATGAAATTTTAGCCAACATAGAAAAATATTTTGTTAACCACAGCATCCTCGTTTTATACACACACCATTTACGATGCTCGGTCGGAGAATGCATACTCAGCATAAACATATTCATAAACATATTCATAAACTATCCATCGGTATAAAATATAAACCACATTCCATAAATCACATCGAAACCAAAGTTACCAATTTTATACACAAATATTTCATCATATACGTATATGAAGACAATAAACCGTCCTCTCAAGTTATGAAGTTGAATGTTTCGTTATACATGTACTTGTATTTGATTTTAATATTCATCCACGAAACCCGGAGACCAATTTGGAAAACGGTCCCCAGCAGATTTTAGTCGTTTAGATTTAGCACAACGTCATTTTAAACTTTATTTTTTTATTTACCCTCGTTTTGTACCAGGGATACCGATATAATGAGGGGGGGGGGTAGTACATTATACGATAGATACCCCAGTTCCAGAGGCTCCCCTGCTTCCTTAGTCTGGCTGGTCTTTATAAACATGCAGCATCGTCAACAGTATCTCAGTGTTTAAAGTCTTGTCCGAAAGACTGTTAGTGAAGTGAGAATTATTTAGGTTGGAAACACATTCTGACCACCTCGGACTTTATGCTATGTTGTATGTTAACCGGAGACAAACGGAAATGGCCGAGCTTTCATGATTGGTTGGAAACACTGATAAACATTTCTGCTTTTACCCAGACGGAAGCAGGATCGCCAGGATCGAACCCACGAATTTGGGATCAGCAATACTCGTATAAAACAGTTATTACTACTACACGACCTTCTGTCCGTTAATTTTAAATTACAAAGTTTATGTACACAATGCTATTTTGTGGGGAGCAGTGGCCCAGAGGGAAGGCGCGCGCTTCGGGATCGAGATGTCCCGGGTTCGATCACGCTCTGGACCACTAGCTAATTTCTGTGAGCAAGACCCAAACGCTCCACTCCGCCATGGTGTAAAATGATACCTGCGAGGACAGTGTCTATTCCTGAGCGCCGCAGATCGATGTTGGCTGCCACACCCACAGGAGAGAAATAGTCTCCCCAGTGAGACACGAGTGTAGGTTTCCATATGTAGCCCAATGACCAGGGGAGTTAAAATGTCAAAGGGTGCTTGAGCGGCCAAACAGCTGAAAAGAGCCCTAGACAATTGGTAACTTTGTTTTATTTTTTTAACTGATGACTGACATGATAAATGTGAGTTGTGGTAGATTAAATAAGTCTTTTAAAGTTTGTTGTAATAGTATTTTAGTCATACAGGGTGATCATTAATATATGGTAACATAAATAACTCTTATAACTTTGTCAGTTCTTAAGATAATATTTATAGTCATATGCCATTGTTTAACATACGCATGTAAGTTTTGTTCAGGACAAAAATCATGTTCAAATGTTGGATATTATTTTCTCAGCAGATGTTTGAAGCGTTTTTCTTAATTCTGAAAAACTGCCAAAATCAGCACCAAATGACGTCGTAAATTGCCAATTAATTCCTTGCATTTTACCCATTGGTGCTTCCAATTATGCATTGTATTGAATTTTTCAAATCAAGTAAATATACTGATTTAGTATTATACACTCCTTTCGTCAGGCATTCCAATGATCAGAAATCCAAAAAGTTTAAGTCCGGTGAGTGTAGGGGGCAATTTTATATGTAGTCTTCAGCGAAATTATTCCGGATTGCAAAATTTCCTGGAATCACTGAAAATGTGCGGCTTCATCCATGACGTTATTGACATCAAGTATGCATGACATGCATTTATTAGCCATGTCTAATAAAAATTTGGGCTCATTAGCTTTGAAATAAGGGTCAAACCACTTCTCTATCTTTAAATCTGACAAAGTTATTAAAATTATTTATGTTACCATATATTAATGATCACCCTGTACGTACGTTGACTACCTTGATATTTTCCTACCTTTTGGTACGTCACCTCTCATATTTAATTATACCTAGTATCGAGATGTTTCAGATGCAAATCTCACACATTATGAATGATGCCCCGACATATCTTTTGGTATTTAGAGTCTCTAAAGCATTAATATAGTTCCTTTATAAAAAAATTAGCATTTGGAACGGGCGTGTTTCTATATTTGCAGTCACTTTCAGTATTAATAAGCACGGAACGGTATTGCGTTAGTTTAGACTTAATAACTGATAATTTATTCTTACTGACAGTTAAGATTATTGCAATGTTTCGGAACTACCATAAGATTCCCATCGATGAACAGTGAACTAGAAAAAATAACTATGCAAAGAAAAGAATGCTATTTGATATGTTGACGTTAGGTGTTTGTATTTCTGAAAACCAAACACCAAAAACATTTATATAAGAAATCTAATTAGATAAATTGCACTTACTATGTTTTATGTTTTCGTTTTACAAATGAAACAACTTTCCCTGTCCTTTACGGGAAATATGGAGCAGCAAGTGGCGATATTAACAAACTTCCTGAATAAGGCAACTATCGTAACGCCTACTATAAAACGTAAGCTTTCAAACTAAAGAAGGCGGGTACGTTATGATGTTGACATTGATGTGGGCTGGTGAACAATCTAACCCGTATATCGTGTAGTTAACGAAAACTGCATATCTTCGTTAATGGATAACTATGAAACTAAGTGTCCATTGACAAAACAAATTATACCCGATGGTTGAGGATTGACAGCTCCGTCGTTTGACCCCATCCGCATTTCGATCGGTCAACTACTAATTTCGTAATACACAGTACCAGATTGAAGAACCGTAATATTATTTGATTTCACGGGTATAAATAGCTGGTACAGACACTGCTTTTGATCAACTAGGCCAGAGTTGTATATTGTTATAGGTTAAACTACGATACCCAATATGAACATTTCACTTAAAATTACTTAATTAATAGGTATAGCATGACGACTTTGACCTGACCCTGACCTTTATGCATGAATATATTACAAGAGTGATCCGTTGATTGACATTACCCACGTGATGACGGTGGTCGATATAACCTACAAGGGGGAGTAATCGATTTGAGGAGTTTACTACAATTCTATTCACGTTATCTCATATCACACGATGCAGTCTAATGCAGTATGCACACAAATAAGCAAATACAACACAGTTTATAGTGTTGTTACAGCAAGGGACCACGCATAAAAGGATTTCTCATTAAAACAGACAAAACAAAATAATTATGAATTTTGTTATTATAACTGTGTCACTCTTCAAAGCAAATGGTGGCTCAGCCGTTTTTATGATATCTATAAAGTAAATGGAGTTTTTGCGGAGAAGCAATGACTGTTGTCATTGATAAAAATGTTCAAAACTTTGTTGCGATCGGGTTGAGATCTAGATTTTGATTATTAGACTTTTAGTGAATATACAGATTGATCCTTTCTTGAAACTACATTCATACTATGGGCATTAAAATTATTATAAAAACCCCACTCGTTAAATATAAACTTGTGCATGGCGAGATATGTGAATTCTAAATTGAACCTCTAGAAGTTTGCGAAACCCTTTTTAATAATTGTCCGATATGTTATGTAAAATATGAGATATAAACAATCACATGGTGTTAGATCGGCACATAATTTTATGACGTATAATAACAATGCTCACGCTGTACTGTAGTATTTTTCGCCGAATGAGTTGGCCAATATGAAGTGCATCGGTAGTATTGTAGGCCGGAGGACAATAGAGTACATCGGTACGTCGGCATTGAAGTGGTTCGGCGATAGTACTCCGTCGACTTTTGAAGAAATCCGACGGAGGAGAAAGATCATTGGTTTATATAGGAAAATAAGTTGTCCTCCGTCGGGTGTACTGTGGCTTTCCATAAATAACGGTAGTATTTTTCGCCGAATGAGTTGGACAATATGAAGTGCGTCGTCGATAGCAGAGTCGAATGACAGTAGTATTTTTCGCCGAATGAGTTGGCCAATATGAAGTGCATCGGTAGTATTGTAGGCCGGAGGACAATAGAGTACATCGGTACGTCGGCATTGAAGTGGTTCGGCGATAGTACTCCGTCGACTTTTGAAGAAATCCGACGGAGGAGAAAGATCATTGATTTATATAGGAAAATAAGTTGTCCTCCGACGGGTGTACTGTGGCTTTCCATAATATGAATTGGTCTATTTATATATATATATATAAATAACTTCCATTAATTCACCAACATTTATGTTTAGAAGTATGTTTATATTATGTTGACCTAGATTTACTTACGAACTTACGACATATTTTCTAACCTGACGAACTGTTTATATCACTGTAGTTGACAATCGACTAAAAAAGCTCACAATAGATCGTCGTAGACCGTGTTTCGCCGAGGGCGGTAATTCATTAGTTAATTCAACTATTGTTGCTGTAATGTCACTCAACTATTTCGCTTGCGATGTAAAGCATAGATACATGTTGAAGCTAAAATTATGGACTGCCTTAATCGGATGACGCTCCTTGACGACCAAATTACAGGTTTCGTCCGGGTTAATGCCATTTATAAGACATTTTTGCTGTTGGTGCTATGTCGTCCGGCTGGGGCGTCACTGGCATGGTCTTTGTGGGAAGATTAGAGAGGGGCCATGTTTGGTCGCTTGGTGTCGCTTTTTTGGAATGTTCTTGGATGCCAGCTCGTGGCGAAGCATCGTTTGGTCAGTATAGGCATGGAGTCGGATTTTATCTAGGTCAGTGGTACAGGTCACATTTGTTTGTATATCTTTATGAATCTTCAGGGCATTCAGCTTTTTGACAGCATGACTCGGGAATTTCATTTCTCATTCGGTTATGCATATCATGACATTATGCCGTGTATTTGTGTCATATGAAGTCTTTTAGTTTTATTGTGCTCGGTTGGAGAATTTGAATTCTGCCTTCCAGGTCCGATTTCTCACATAGTTTGTACAGGGTGTTGTGTTCCTCTGTATTGTCTTCTGTTTGTGCCGTATGCTTTTCATCTGGTGACATATGTTGTCAAGACCGTATTATTCTATCTTTGTCACAAAGTTCGCTAGTATCCCTGTTTGGAAGTGGGTCCGTAAACTCCAGCAGATCACTCTTCTCATGTTTGAATGGTGTCCGTCATCGGACTGAGGACTCCAAGTCGGATTTTATTGCCAATCGGCGGCTTAGTTCTAGTCACTTGGGGGTACGATAATCCCCCAACCATTGGTATGTTTTTTGGTGGACAATTTATTGTTTGACACTTGTAATCCAGTATAGTATCCGTTTAGCCAAGACCATGAACGTCATGTTTTATTGTTACAACATCAACATCGTTCAAAGTTTTATAAACAAGCATCAGTCACACCAGGCCCCGATCTCCCGAAGCATCTCAAGCATGAATCTCATCTCAAACTGAGATTTTGCCCAAATCAGAGTTTGAATTTCTACTAAATAGGACGTTAGAACACATTAAAAATTACCGGAATAAACAAAAATTAGCATTTACTGTTTTTGAAACTTATTTTTAGTCCATCCTCCCTTGAAAATTATGCAAACGACACATGTCATTATTTGAGATGATATTTATCTCGAACTTGAGATGTTTCGATAGATCGGGGCCAGGCCCTAGTATTCCGAAACATCTCAATTTGGAGACAAATCTCATTGCCATGTGTCGATTGGATAATTTCCAAGGGAGGATGCACGCAAAATGAGCATCAAAACAACAAATGATATTCTTTGCCTATTTCAGAAATTCGCTAGACATTCTTACTTCATATTTATTTGAAAGTCAGACTCTAGTTTTGTCAAAATCTCAATTTGAGATGAGATTTCTACCTGCGATGCTTCGAGAGATCGGGGCCAGTTTTCACAGTAGGTTTACAAATGTTTAGTTTTCATTCGAATGATCCTTGGTTCGATGAGATTTTTCAAGTTTTTCTTCCAAGTTTGGGTCTCCCATATATGGACAATCACCTGGGGCCTTATTCAGCAACGTTTTAAGTCTAAAACACAGACTTAGACTTAAAATTGACAAAATTTAAAATCGTTGCCATTTCTTTACACCTGGATTTAATTATGTGAAATTGTATCTGATTATTTAGTGCTATCCACTCAACATGTATACCTATTTTTATCAAAATTGGTACATTTATAATAACTTGAGAGCTAATAGAACATTTGACAATGTAAAGTCTAAGTCTAGTTTTAGACTTACAACGTTAGTGAATAAGGCCCCAGTTGCTTGCGTAAGAGCAAGGGAATACACGTCATAAATTCAGAGAAAACAAGTCACTGTTTATCATTCAGGGTTGAGCCATTGTATCGTGTAAGCCCTTGTTGATATTACGCCAGTTGTCAATCAATACCCTTTCAATCAATTGTAACGGTCAATTATAAGCACTTGGTCAAATGGATTAACTTGAAAACCTTCGTCAAACAACTTTCGACAAACAACCAGGAGGATCGATCTCTGCTCTGTCGTAATGCCAATTGCGGTCTTTGATGACATTTATGTTGTTTAGTTAGGTAAATGAAATATTTTAATTAGATTCGTGACACGATCGTACGAAAATAACACAAACGTTCTTCAGAAACGGGAAGATAAATATGATAATGATGTAATAGGTCACGTTCAACAATTAGATATGCGCACGCTGTTGTTCTTATAAAACAATTGTCATATTGAAAACAAAAGAGCCAATCACGACACCCAAGTCCTTCTCCAATTTAAACAGCTTAACCCCTCTCAGTGGCGAGTGTTTCAATAAGTGGTCGTAAAGCTATCAGCTTTTGTGGCGAGTGTTTCAATAAGTGGTCGTAAAGCTATCAGCTTTTGTGGCGAGTGTTTCAATAAGTGGCCGTAAAGCTATCAGCTTTTGTGGCGAGTGTTTCAATAAGTGGTCGTAAAGCTATCAGCTTTTGTGGCGAGTGTTTCAATAAGTGGCCGTAAAGCTATCAGCTTTTGAGGCGAGTGTTTCAATAAGTGGTCGTAAAGCTATCAGCTTTTGTGGCGAGTGTTTCAATAAGTGGCCGTAAAGCTATCAGCTTTTGTGGCGAGTGTTTCAATAAGTGGTCGTATAGCTATCAGCTTAGTACACATACTTACACCTACTTCTATGTTCAAATCCCCTGTTACATATTCCTGGAACACCACGTACCACACCAAGGAGCGGCATTTCTAAGAAGGCCGGCACTTTAAAATTGCAAAATGCTAAAGCCGTGTATCTAATTGGTCGGGTTTCTGTTCGCATGCCCGTGCTTTAAAATTGCAAAATGCTAAAGCCGTGTATCTAATTGGTCGGGTTTCTGTTCGAATGCCCGTGCTTTAAAATTGCAAAATGCTAAAGCCGTGTATCTAATTGGTCGGTTGTCTGTTCGAATGCATGTGCTTTAACATTGCAAAATGCTGTAGCCATGTAATGGATGTGTCGGTTGCCTATTGCGTCATGTCGGATGCCCCGTGCTTTAACATTGCAAAATGCTAAAGTCATGTATCGGATTCGTAGTTTATCTGTTTGATTCGGATCAGATGCCCGTGCTTTAAAACAGATACAGTCATAAAGAGTGACGTGCTGATCTTATAAGTTTTATAGTAAATATACATCCAAATGTGAAAGGCATGGTTGACATTTCATATCATATTATTAGTATACACGTAATTTTGTGTGTGAGGGCTCCATCTTGAAGACTTTGTAAGCAAATTGCTTTCCTTTGATAGAAACTTCTTGAATGTTTTCGCTTTGTACATGTATGTAACTTTTGAATTTCTTTGAGATATATCGCTTGCTTAGAACAAGAAGGTCGTAACTAACAAATCGATATATTGAGAAAACAAGAGAAAACTGTCTGTAATTTACTCTTTACCTATGGGAAAACACGTTTTTAAAACTTCATTTTGGTCAACATGACAATGTCAAATTTTCATGAAAATAGGCTCATAAGAAGTGCCTTGTGAAGCAGATTTCAAATACTAGTATGTATGAGCCTTATAAGGTCGTAAGTAGGAGTTACGACCTTCTGGTTCTAAGCCATTGATATGTTGACAAACACTTAGTTTGTTTGATAATTTATTGCATAAAATACGTACTATAATATTATAAACATTAACATATCACATCAATATCAGTTATTAACAACAACATAGTCGTGATAGCCCACCAAGCTAGCTTAGTTGGTAGTGCTGCACCGCACCAACTATTTATGTAGCAAGCATCCGTCAGAAGTTTAATTGCAATTGGACCAGTGGTTAAGAAGATGAAGCGCGGGCGAACATTGTGACAGACGTCAATGATATACAGAGAGGCGACGAGCTCGAAATCATCATGTTTTCCCAACTACATGTTTAAGGTATAGTAATGGTTTAGTGTTTGTGTATTATAGTGTCACCCCTATTGAAAGGACTAGCTAATTTGACCTTTTTCTTGCGGACAGTACTTCCCGAATCCTTTCTCGAATTGCCGGGATCATTGGTAGAGATGGGCCTACGGTAACCATTCTTTAACTAGCTGACAGCTCACCAACCGACCGAATCAGTTCTTTTCTAGCTTGCACTGGGATTTTAACCTTCGACCTTCTGATCCGAAGGCGGACTTTATAACCTTAATTATATGAGAGTCATAATAATTGGGGGAAGTACTTCCACGTAATATCAAAAACTGGACACCACTACCTGGCATAAACAATCCGGTGATTATTTTGACGATCCAGTTGTTTTGATTTGTTGTACCGAACACATAGACATAGAGGCTCAATATTGGTATATAATGGTACTTGCCAATGAAAAATATAAGACACTTAAACACACAAAACTAGAAGTTAAACTAATGCATATGGCACACAAAATATTAATAGTTTTACATCACTATAATTCTTAATTCCAGAAGATGCTTTCAGGAACAAGTATCAATCTCAATTACGATCACTTTTATACACAAAAGAAGAAAGCCGCGTGTAAAGTCTAAACGCAGTTTGACTAATTGAGGAATCCATCCTAAGAAGGAATCCTCCTTGTAACATCTATACGAAATTGACTAAATTTGACATCCATCAAAATACGACCAAACCGCGTTTTGAGTTCTTATCAGTTCTATAATTATGCTACTAAATATAAAAGCAGATATTTGTTAAATAGCTTAAATGCTGAATATATTGAGCATATTACACACTAGCAAGTACATTGTATGCACATACATTAAAACAATAACACGCTATTCTCTTAATCTCTTAATCAGAATTTCTGGCTTTGATCATCAATAAAGCGCCGACAAGTGCGATGATTGCTGCCACGATCGCCAAACCAAACCCAGCATGTAGTCCGCCATACACTATCTGGTCCGAAGCCTTTGCTCCAAATATGATGACTCCCAATATGGCTAAACCAGCTGCAAATATAAATAGTTAGACTAAGTTTAATTGGTAAAAAGTTCAGGGGTTTATTTTTCGGAAAACATACACTGCTTTTTCCAGAGACCGTATTGTAGATGAAGCAAAAATACTCAAATGATTTCGAGACTTGAGCCATCGATGCAGTGCAAAAACAAGTCAACGCCCATGCTCCGGTGGAAGCCTATTCCGTAACAGCTTATTCATTCAGGTGCCATACTTATGCTGAAATGTTTGTTACATGTACTTTATACATGGCTTTGATAATGCAATGTTTTATGATGGTAAACAAGTATGTCAAGTTTGAAAGCCATGCATTTATGGACTTCAAGAATGTTCGAGTTTGTAACGGACGAACGAACAGATAGGCGCATCGCTACGATTATATGCCTCTGCATCAGTAGATGCCGGTGCTTGAAACATTTTTTTAGTTCAAGTCATGGGATGATCCTTTGATACAATTATGCAACTAAAAACTAATAAATACATGTAATGGTGTTATTATTATTTAAGTTTTATTTAATAAACGCACACAAATTAGTCAAGTATGGATACTGATATTACCAAGTGGCATTCATTTGCCAAAACAACACGACGCAGGTTGTTAAGAAACAGTCCTTGGCTTAAAATCTTTAGATAATTCTCTCAACTAAGGTGCTCCCTTTAGTGGAGATTTTGCAATATTATATATCGTTGACTTCGAATGAGGACGTCTTAAGTACAAAATCAATATTTTGAGAAAACCAAAACTGGTTGAAAACTACTCTTTACTTATGAAAAAACAGCTTTTGACACTCTATTTCGGTCAACATGACAATTAATGTCCGTTTTCATGAAAATAGGTTCATAAGAAGCGCCTTGTAATGCAGATTCTAAATATGTATGAGCTTAATAAGGTCGAAAGTACTACTTTTGACCTTCTCAATCTAAGCCAGCGAAATGTCAAATGCTTTTTTTTCAAAAGAGCGGTTTTGTACATACAACCTTGTCATTTGAAGTATAAACAGTAACGTTTGTTAAGACGAGCATCGATAAGACGAGCACACTGCCTATGTCGAGCAAATGTAAAAAGCTTACCTCCAGCACCGCCTAATACAGCACTTAACAATGCTAGCATCTTTTTGTCCTTCATGATAAATCCAAAGAGTACGCCTAACCCGACAGCTGCAGCTAGAGCCAATATGGACAGTATCATCATTGCTTGTACCGCCTTCCACCAATTTACCACTAGAATCAGAAACAACAAAAGAATGATTAAAGAATTCAAATTTGAACGTAAATTTAAGAGTTTTGTAAGTGCTCTGACAAAACAGTATTCAAAGAGAAAAAAAGTTACCAATTTTCTAAGGCTCTTTTCAACTGTTTTCAACTGTTAAGCCGCTCAAGCACCCTTTGATATTTTGACCTCCCATGGTCATTGGACTACCTATGGAAATCTTCGTCCGTATTTCCCTGCTGTGGAGACTATTTCGTTCCTGTGGGTATGGCAGCCAACATCAATCTGCGGCCCCCAAGGAACAGACACTGCCCTCACAGGTACCAGTTTATACCTTGATGGAGTGGATCATGTGGGTTATTCTTGTTCAGGGGAATTAGCCAGTAGTCCAGACGGGGATTGAACCCGGGACCTCTCTACCCCGTAGCGCGCGTCCTACCTCTAGGCCACCATTCCCACATCCATAAACTCGACCACTTTTCTAATTGGCCAGTTTTTACTGTTACAATATTTTGGAAGATATTTTGCACATATATACTGTATCTTTTTATCACTTATTTACTGAATTAATAATTCAATAAAAATCATAAAAATACTTGCCAAAATATTAAAAATACTAAACATTTGAGTTCAAATACAATGTATCATGAAAATTGTCACCGATTTTTTAGCATTTCGAGATTGAACAGTGACCAGTAAGAAATCGAATGTTATTCGCGTAAGCCTCAATTTGAGACACAAAAGATTAAAACCATTGCTTAAATAGTTATAGAGTTTAGGTTGGTATTGAACTGTTAGTATAATCCTTTATACTTGTTTTTACACCGTACTAGTGGATTGTTCCACTGCGTCACTGGATTTTTATCCTAACTGGACTGTAGTTGTTGTGAAAATCGCCAAAAAAATGAGTGTATACGAAGGAACAAATGAACGTACCTGCTGTGATGGAGTTGCACACAGTCACTGCCTCCGTTGCTAAACAGAACTGAAACAAGCCATAGTTAGCACTGTTACCCGCGGCACTGTGAACCCACCAATATGGTATAGCGGTACCTATAATGTCCACCAACAGACTCACACCCAGCACTACAACTCCTAGCAAGACTTGTGTGTTCATCTTTTATCCTGAAGGGAATAAAATAATAAAATAGTTACGAAAAAAACAAGTTATAATTGTAACTAGGTCAAAAGCTTGTGTTCACTCTAGTGATCGCTGTTTTGATCCAATCATCATGAAACTTCATCAGAATGTTGTTCTCAATAAAATCGAGGCCAGATTAGAATAAGGTCATGTGGGGTTAAAAACTAGATCACTATGTCAAATCTTAGAAAAACCTTGTGTTCATTCCAGAGGTCACCGTTAAGATCCAATCTTGATGAGCCTTGGTCAGAATGTTGTTCTCCATGCAATCTAGGCCAAGTTCGAAACTGGGTCATGTGATTTTAAAAACTAGGTCACAATGTCAAATCTTAGAAATACCTTCTGTTCACCGTTTTTATCATACTGCCATGACACTAGTTCAGAATGTTACTCTCAATGAAATCTAAGCCAAGTATGAAACTTGGTCATCTGGGGTCAAAAACTAGGTCACTAGGTCAAATTATAGAAATCCTTGTGTTCACTCCAGGAGTCAAAACCTTGTGCACACTCTAGATACCTCTGTTTTGATCCAATCTTTATGAAATATGGTCAGACTGTAAGTTGTACTGATACCTAGACCAATGTGCAACAGTTGAGCGACCTATGGCCCTTTGGGTCATCTTGTTCGTTAAGTATTGCAAATCGCTCCGTGTAATTGTGATGTGTGGAATTTATCTTTTTGTGTCCACGGGTAACAGTATCATTGAAAAAGAAATTTTTAAAAATGAAATTGAAAAAAAATCACAAGAAAACTTAATTTTCGAGAAAAACAAATTTTCCTTTTTTCAATTTCCCTTTTTAATTTCTTTTTCAAGGATACTGTAAACTTGTGTTTGTGTCCTATCTTTATGTAAACTTATGCTTGACCTAGATAAAACAGTTATAGCAGGTAAACAAATTGTAAGCGAAAATGTAATAAACGAATCCTGGGCCCATCAGAATTATGCAGTATACAGTAATGATTCAGTGTATAATTATATGTAACAAGGCGATGCATTTCGTTTATCCGCTCGTACTGTTCACTGCATACGCAATTATTTAGATATTTTCTTAATGTGTATGCATCGGCGGCCTTACATGGCGCAAAAAACTTCTTCATTTTAACTGTGTAACTAGTGCAACATAAATTTGCATACATAATGAAAATGTGCGTTTTGTCATGCTCGGTTGCAAACATGCTTTCAGGCAAGTGCGATCAATCAAACAATAATTATGTTTCGTGGGTTGTCTGATGATGATGTCTTATTAAGACATACGCCTTGAATATTATCAAATATCTTATGCGCGATAGAAGGTCCTACTAGCGGACCAAAATATTATAGAAAACCCGACACGGAGAGCAGTACTCAGCAGCCGAACACAGAAAACATAAAAATATTGCAAACCACTGTTATAAGGCACAATGCCTAACATCTTATTAAACGAGGAATTGAACTTAACTGCTGAAGCAACAAAAAAACAGCTGTTTAAATGTCAAATAAAGTCCTAGTCCAAGCAGTTCAAATGCTAAAAGATCCAATTTAAGTTTCAAAAATTCTTGTTCTAGCTGGACCTTCCAAAGCATCAATTGTGAGTTGTATTAGATATTGGTTTGTGTCATTGTGGTATGAGCTAAAAGGTATGAGGAAATCGGACAGGGAATGCAGCACTCAACTTAACAATCCTAGCACAGAAATCGGTAACACCACAACAGAACTACGCTGAGCAATGCCCACACATAAGCCAAAAAAGGGATTGAAAAATGCAGGATGACCCAATTTTCAGCATTTGGACGGCTTGGACCTTGGCTTGAAATTTGACATTTTAAGCCAGTAAGATGTTAACTAAAGAACATTTTATGACTGAAATTAAATTCTTAGATTTGTACTAAAATGATTTGTGAATACCACCCCTGAATTCAATAACTTTTACATCATTACAGCCGCAAATATTCGAATGATTAAAGTGATCGCATGTTGCGAACATGACGGTGGAGTTTGATAAATTCGAGAAAAATGCAATGGTATGTTGCTCAAATATGCGAACTAGACGAAATTGCATTGGTGTTAAAAGTTACGTTTTTGCACAAATTGCTGATGCGTAACTTTTTATTTACGAAACTTGACAAAATGTTGCAACCGTGTTTGAAAGAAATGATAAACGAGTTAATGACAACTCAATTATGGGCATGATGTATGTATGTGGAGGTCGTTAAAAAGGTCCAATCACAAAAAATAACTTATGTAGATCTATAAAATTGGATATAAAAACTGTATAGAAAAAGGATATGAGAAAATCAGACATGGAATTTAGCACTCAACTTAACCAGCCGAGCAATAAAACCCATAAAACAACACATAACGCAAGTATTCGGCACAATGTCCAAACAGAACATAACCAGAAGATGAAATGCCCAAGTCCCCTTTGTGAAAATGCTGATAGTTTTGTTAAGATATGTCAAAACGGTGACCAATCGATGCTGAACTATGACTTGACCCAATTACAGATACCCTGTAACCATGCCCAAATCATGTAAAACAAAATTACAAAAATAATTCTAAGAATTTGCATATATTAAAAAAATCATGTCAAACATTTCCACACCCAGGGTGACACAAAAAGGAGACCTCATATTCCCAGTGTGGTCCTTTTATGTGTACTGACACCTGAAACTATGTATTTCAACCTTTGGAAAGCTTGGAGTTTGGCTTTCGACATTTGATCAGCTGTAACTTAGTCTTTAAAGTGTATAGAGCTATATCTGATGATAATTTTGAAAAAAAAACTAAAAAAAAACTGAAAAACAATTATGCTTTCATATCCATTAGATCATTTTTCGCTTCAACTTTAACAGAAACTCTCTCTGTGATTTATTGGACATGCAGATTGACATTTTTCATATGAAAGTGTTGAACACCCTATGAAATTTTAAGAATCGTCTATTTTTTCGACGCTTGAACCAAAGTCCACGGAACCTATCCAAAGTTTTAATTTGTAATTAAGTTAGTCTAGTATCATACTAAAAACGATGCAAGTAATTATTTTGACATTAGATGACCAGTCAGACATAGCTATATACACTTTAGGTGATTAAGTGCATTTGATCGTTTAGTTGTGTGTTGGACATTGTGTCGTGCACGTGTGGTTTGTGATGTGTTTTAATGTTTTTTTTTTGCTCAGCTGTGTAAGTTGAATGCTGCCTTCCCCCTACGAGTTTATATTATATTTTTGTGGACAAACCATAGCTTATGCTCGTACATATCGATGGCTTAGAATTAGAAGGTCGTAACTACCAAATTGATATTACACGGAAATCTGTCTGACATTTACTCTTTACTTATGGTAAAACAAACTTTTAAAACTTCATTTTGGTCAACATGACAAGTTCAGATTTTTGTGAAAATGGGCTCATAAGAAGCGCCTTGTGATGCTTATTCTAAATAGAAGAATCTTAAAGGTCGTAAGAGGCACTTACGACCTTCTAATTCTAAGCCATCGATATACAGAGATATCTGAGAAAACCGACCTCTTGGAAAAGTTTACATTTTCTTTTCTGAATAGTTTCATCTATTATTTATTTAAGTATTCCCAACAGTAAGCACGTACACTACTCCATTCTATGCGTGTGCTTCTCATGTAATTCTGACATTTCTTGCAATATCGTGTATTACATCATAACTAATATTTGTAAATGCATGTTTTGTCGTTCGCTTTGAACCATCATGTTCTGTGTGTAAATTGTCGTTTGCTTATTGGTTACCATTGACCTGAAATAACTTTTTTGTGATATGTGTGTGCCAAATCTTAATTGCCTTTTGAACTTGTTAATTTGCAAACAGCTAAACGTTGATATACGCACGTCTACACACACATACCAGACGACAATTTAAGGTAATTAGAATATTAATGATATGTGTACCAGATGGTATAAAAACAATGTAACATGGTTTAACAATACAAACGACAAGACACAAACACTACAGGCGACGAGGAGCAAAGTAAGACGTTCCAAATGTCATAGGTCATGGTCAAGAATGTGTGCCTCCGTAGTTAAGTAGTTAGTTAAGTAGTTAGTTCGCCTGTGTCGTCTAATCTGACGACCGGGTTCCAAAAACATGTTGGGCGCTCATATGCTTGCCATATTTCTTGCAGAAAGCTGACTAGCTAATAAGGGATATTCTCGGTAATATAAGCAATAACACAGCCGTGCATATGTTGGTAAAAAAGTAAAAATGTAAAAAAGGAATGCTACTCACGAAAAACGTTAAACACAAGTCCCTGTTCAAATAAAAAACAGTTCAACAACCCTCACAATATGTCGCCGTATACGTAAAACAGTTGTACTATCAACAACGTTCAGAGCCGATTGTCACATCTCAGTACACATTGTTGTGAGTAGTGTTTTTGGCGCATGCGCAATGGTGCGATTTTAAAATAACGCCAAATGTTGCAACATGTTTGTTACAAAGCTATATTCGGGGGCGTTTAATGGATATCCGGGAACCCTAGTGGCTATAATAACAAGGGATCGGCAATTGTTAGAAATGGCCGCAATTATTTTCAAAATTACGAAATGTTAAGTCCATGCAAACCACGTTGAGGTCGAATTTGATTGGTCTATAGACTGATTTGTGACAATACTGCTATATATGGATATTCATTTGTTTGAATTCAAGGATGTGATAATATTTCAAGGTTCAAACTTTCTAAAAAATGTACTTCAAACTTCAATGAAGTTATTATAAATCTCTTAGCCAATACAAAAATGGATGAACATGTAGTTTCAGTTTCGGAAAATTTACAATACAAAAATGCACAATTACACAAAAACAGTTAACCTTCCGCATAGAAACACATTCAGAAGAGGGATATTCTGGCTGTCGTTGTATTGCATTTTCTATAGTGTACTTAACTAGTTTTTATTTAATTTGTTATATTGCTGGCTTAGAACGAGAACGTCTTAAGAACTAAATCGATATTTTGAGAAAACACGAAAAACTACCCGAAAATGACTCTATAGTCTAATGGAAAAACACTATGTTTACACATCAGGTTGGTCAACATGACAAGTTCGGATTTTCATGAAAATAGGCTCGTAAGAAGCGCGTTATGGTTTAGATCAAAATATATAACAGTCTTATAATGTCGTAAGTAAAGTAGTTACTAGCTTCGTATTCAAAGCCAGCTATAAAGTTTATTTCCAAATAATTGGAGCAGGACAACAGACTTAACTGATATCTTTATTAGAGGATAACAATAAAGAAGAGGTGATGGTACAGTAACTAGCAATCCATGTTTTGATTTCCGGGTTTGGGTATAGGTCAATCCCTTCATGAAACGTTGACATCAATGTCGATTTTAATGTGCAAAGAGGGTGGTAAACCTGAATGAAAAAGACTGTTGTTTGTAGAAGGTTACTCTGAAAGGGTTTCACTATATTTGCAATCTTGAGAAATTATTAATTTGAAGAGTACAAATATAAAAAGTGTATATATCACCAATATCTAACCACGCGAACTCCTTCAGAACAGCGAAATCATGACCTCGAAAATTTATTGTTTTATACATAACCCTCTTTATTTTAGGATACATTATTAAATGTTTAAATGTTTCGCTACAATGACCTTGAAAACGATGACAATTTATGTCAACGATTCTGATTTAATTAAGATTAATCACCATCATTACTACAGTTATTCATTTAAATATATTCTATGCCCATACGTACTGTACTGTGCATGTTACACCAACTATTCAATCCTTTCTCACAGCGTATTTGTAAACCAAAACTACTGTATGCTTTATTGGGATTAAAAAAACATAACTTCCGATCTCTACTGTATTACTTATATGGGATAATATAAAATTCAACGTGTATGACGTATTGTGATTAAAAGCAAGTAACATCCGATCTCTATATGACTTATTTGGGTTACTATAAAATAATGTGTGTGTGAAATATTGCGATTAAAGCACGTGTATCATCCGATCACTGTATGGCTTATTATGGATCCTATAAAATGTATTGTGTATGGCTTATTGCGATTTAATGCACATATAACTTCCGATCTCTACCGTATTACTTATGTGGGATAATGTAAAATTGAACTTGTATGACTTATTGCGATTAAATCATATGTAACTTCCGATTACTGCCGTATTTGGATACTATAGTTATTACGTGAAACTTAAATAAAATAAAACTAAATTTTGATTAAAATACAGTCTTTGCTAGCTTGATGACATGATACATTTTTACCATACTTCTAATTAAGGAAACATATGTTTTTCATCAACCTAAACAATTCATGTTCAGGGGGACATAGTTCATATCTAAAGTGATGTTCATTTTACTCAGTTTGGGGCGATGACATAATTTATAGCCCGTCAAATTAATATTTGTCGGATTATATAGTAAATCGTACATTCTTATTCGTTGAGGTATAATCTCATTTCGTGGTAGGCTAAATTGAATGGTATGGCGTGGTAATAGTTCGCTCGCTGATTGAGCAAATATTAGCACATAAGAAGCGCTCAAAAATAAAGTTATAAGTCAAGTTGGTGTTAAAAGTTCACGTTTGTTGTTGCAAAATTAGTCGTACATGATATACATTTATACAGTAAAGTTCCGCTAATAAGACCACTTTGATTATTTTGAAATCATGCAGATTTTTGCCTGTTTTAGGCCCCAAAGTATTAAATTTAGAACAAAAAAGGTCCGCTAACAAGACCGATTCGCTTTTAAGACCACCTTTTCGAATGGTCTTATTAGCGGAGCTTCACTGTACTAACTTACGAAGTACACTGTATGTCATGATTTTCTATTTATCTGGTGTACAATCTGGACGTGTTTGGTAAGATTACGATTGGTTCGAAGATGATGTCAATTATGAATTGTATTCTCTTTCGTCAAGAGGTTGGATCAGTATCTACTATATATTCACTCCAAATGTATCCAATACAGGATCACAAATCGATTGAGTTAAAGTTCATGGTGGGCGTCTTTGTTAAGATTATGGGGTCAATGACGTACCTCCCTTCAAGATGGTCAAGAAATCCCCGGATGTAGACACTTGTATTCACTCTATGTATCATTTCATCACATTGTATAAACGATTGGACGTCTGATTATCGCATACAAGTTAAAGAATAGTTTTAATAAGGCATACAGTATGCGGAAGTTATATTTGTTTTAATCGCAATAAGTCATACCAAGTTGAATTTTATAGTACCCCAATAAGTCATGCAATGTGTTGGTTTATACGCAGTGTTAATGAATGCTTGACTGTTATATTTTCTACGATAAATAACAAATTTACAGTCCAGTTAGGATAAAAATCCAGTGACGCAGTGGAACAATCCACTAGTACGGTGTAAAAACAAGTATACTAACAGTGCAATACCAAATTAAACTCTACCTATTTAAGCAATGGTTTTAATCTTTTGGGCACACAGAAATGATGACGTCACTGTCACCATGTTAACTGGACTATAGGACTGCATGTCTGTGTAGTGTTGACAATTTGAGGACCCCAGGAGGGAACTAACGAGCCGATCGAGGATTCGGTTCCATCCTTTTAATGACCAATTTATTATACGTCTTCGATGTGGTTAGGTGAATAAAAGTCATACTTTATTTTTATTATAAAAAAATAAGATGAGTCTGTTATTCGTTATATTATACATATTTTGAACACATACATGAACAAACATGGACAACAGGTATAGTGTGGCGATATTGACATGATCCCTGACCTTTACGCATGCATATATTGTAAGTTTTTTTGCGTTGAATACTAGTGATATATCAATCAATATAGTAGATATAGAAAATATATCATCTGTTAATTATACTTTAAAAGGGGGATTGGGGATCACGTCAAAATCGCCGTTCTGACATAAAAACCACCGATGGATCAGTCGTTTTTGCCCCTCCAATTTGTAGAGATTAAGCCCAGAAAATCATCATTGTAATATGATTTAATAAAATCTTGCCTTTGTTTCCCCTAATTTTGAGACGGCGATCGCCGCTCCTGCCGCCTCACTCGCGACGCCTCTAATATTTTAATAAGACTGTGAAACCAGTTAGGTCTAATTACTAGTATATAAAAGGACATTCACCTCCAATGAGTTTTCAAAAGTAATGGATTTGAAATTCACAAATATGTTAACGTGAGGGTTTGAGTTTCATTGGATTCATATTCAGTAAAAATGAGTTGACAAAATGACACTAATTGGGTGTGCACGTGTTAAATTACTTGTGTTGCCTGCAACTACACTATAAATACATTAGAAAAACGCAAATTTTAAAGTACATCGGAAAAGTGTGTCTGTGAATGGCATAACTATAATGAAATTTGATATTCGTACTTAATAAAATGTTAAAAGTAATTTAATTAAAAAGAAGCTCCCGCGAACATGATTCGAACCAGTGACCTAAGGATGACTTACGTTACCACTACAGTCCTCCGCTCTACCAACTGAGCTATCACGGGAAGTGGAAATGTCTATGTAAGATAATGTTATACTACATGTATATGTATAAGTATTTGTTAATAAATAAGTCCATAAAATAGGACATTAATTTTTTTGCATTTTTAGGTAAATATAAAAAAAAAAGAAATTTTATAATTTCAGTTTATTGTCTTGGACGCATATGTGAATAAACAAATAAACATTGTGCAGTATAAAACACTGATGCATTAGCAGTATATTTTATATTATAAATCACGTATATCTATGAACGATATTGTTATGTACATATTATATTAAAAGACATATTTGAAATGAGTGATATTGGTTTAAAAATATAAAAAAACATAAACACATTGTCTTTGACAGATAAAAATGATGTAAAATCTCACACATAATAAATGTAATTGATATGTATTAAAAGTCCACAAAACATGAATATAAAAATAGTACAGAGTATTACAAAACAACTGAAATGTTAAAAACATAAACACGAATTATTACTTTTGATGTTAAAATTAAATTAACGTTTCGCCACAAGGCTTACGAATGATGCTATAAAGACACTGTCAGCCATCTTTATTCTGATTGTAAAAATGTCTCAAATACGTATACAAATGCGTACGGGTGTGCTTAACAATAATAAACAGTTCGAACTATTCTTCTATGAATTATAGTTGAATTCGTTGAGCATTTATCCGAACGGAACAGAATAGAACTCTGTGAAGCTTGATTACGTAGTAGTTGTGTTGAGGAATATTTCAGGCATTGTACCAAGGTCATACATGCTTGTACCCCATGTGTTGATGGCCAAGGTCAAGGTCAATACAGCTATCACATTCATTGGTAGACCAGCCAGTGCCTGAAATATGAAACAAATTGTCAATCAAATTAATTTAATAAATTATAATCGCATGGTCCTATGGACTAACTTGAAAATCTTCGCCAAGTAACCTTGGAAACAATCAGGTGTAGCTTAGTTATGCTCTGGCGTAATGTCAATTCTGTCCCACAAGTGACTACCAGATATGTCATCCCTTCATTATTGGTAAATTACAAGGTTATGCATGATTGTGTACTTTTATCAATAGAGTTTATCTCCCTGTTTTGCCGCCTTATGTCATTATTCACTTAGAGTACTACGTAACTATAGAAGATGTTTTGTGATTGGTATGTGTTGTCTCCCTTTACTGAAACATGTTACCACACGAAAAGCTTTTTCTGCTCTGTAAGTTACTAACACATGTTGTCCCCCTTTACTTGAAATTTGTCACTATTAAGGATATGAATCCATACAGAAGGTGTAACAGCGTAACTACTATCCCAATACACAGACACAGAAAGTACGGTCCGTATTGCCAAAAGGGGGCATTAATGATTTATGACTGTAAGCTTCATTAAATGACAGTCAGGTTTCTTGAAATAGCATATAACCATAAAGCAGGCCCTGTAAAAAGGAAGGTCATTGCGAACGACAACCTTACTGAAGTGAAGTATTTTAGTGTTTATGCATTTTGAGACGTTCCCTCATTTACCAATAAAGGGAGGTAAATGCATTGTGATCGACACTGACGAAAAAATGTTTTATTTAAGTTTTAAAATACTTTGAGCCGTCCCCTCACTTACCATATCCGGTATGGACAAATATCCTGTTGAGAAGACGATGGCATTTGGTGGTGTTGCTACGGGTAACATGAAGGCAAAGGAACACGCTACTGTGGCAGTCATCATAAGGTACAATGGATGAATTCCCACTGAAAGGGCCTGAAAAGAAGAAAATAAAAAGTATCAGATAGGTGCTGAAAGAGTGTCAAAATGCTGCTTACTTAAAAAGCAGTTTTCTTATTGATTTTTCTTTAAGGCACGGGACTCCTGGCCAATTTCGCCGGAAATCGTTCAGATTTTGCATAAAATACGCACATTCAAAGAACGCATATTTCACACTCGACGAAGTTAAAACTAATTTCAAACAATGCATTCGTCGTATATGACAGTATTCTTTTCGCTTTTTATTCGACTTTTCGTGATTTAAAGTTTACGACAGCCACAGAGTTACCTCCCGTAGCACATTGCCGGTTTGCGTTATACAACAAACACACGACAAATTTCAACCTTTTTTGCGCGTAATTATGACAATTTGTTACAATCTGGTGCTGTAAGAATGTTATTCGAAAGAATATAGATGTCTCGAAAGCGGAACAAAATTAGACAGTTTCGATTCCAGCGGTGGCATGCGTAAGACGACCACAAACAAGTAATTATTGTAATTTCTATTGTTTTTTTCCCAAAATTTTGGCAATATTATTGCAAGAATTTATGCACAAGTCAGTTGCTCCCACGGCACCCAACCCCCGGGGAAAGGCGGTGGATAGGCAGGCAATCAGCCATGTTTTTACCTTCCAGCTTTCACCGCACAGCCGGGGAAACGTTATGATGTTTTTTATTCAAAGATAGGTACCCCGGGGATATTATTTAGTTGTCAGGGGCTGGGGAAATACCAGAGATTTGACCATCAGCTGTCCCCCACAAGGCGGTGGAAGGGCCAGTGTTCTGACAATTCAAAAGTAAAAATCCTGGACGATCCCTGGCGGTGGAGCGCCGTGAATACAACCGACTGGTGCATTATTAATCATGATAATTTTACGCACAAAATATGTTGCATATTTAATGAAATTAATCCAAAAGATGAGCATTAATTGAACTTAATTCATATCATTCATGATTATTCGATTTATTGTCCATTATGATTATACACTTAGTGAAGTAAGTCAATCGTAACCAATGCCGCCTCGCCCTAGTGTGCTGTCTTCTAGGAGCTCCTTTTAAATTTAAAGTTTCACAGTCTATGATATCGAGTCGAGGTTCGACTACCCTGTCCCTAGAGCTATATATGCAGCCCCCCCCCCCCTAAGGTCTATTCCCGTAAACCAAGAGCACCTTTGTAGAATGTCACACAATGAATTTGATAATAATATCTGGTTTGGCCTATTATGTTGATAGGAGAATTAGGTATTTCAAGTGCAAACTTATGGGGGGGGGGGTTCTTTAATTTAAAATTAAACTGATAATAATACATTTTCAATATTTATTTCATTTTCTGATTGCAGTTTGTTGTTCTGAGGCTTGGAAATGTCATCATAAAATGATTGGTGAACTGTTTACACCTGGCAACAGATGCATGTTCTCTCTTCTCTATGAAATGTGAATCAAATAGATACAAAAGTGTGATCAAGACATCCTGCTGCAGAAAAATGTCAAAGAACAGCTGCTACAATTGGTAATTTGCAGTTTTATTTATATGTAACCCTGGTAACTTTGTGTGTCTTTGTCATGTCTAGTCCCTGTGGTGTTTATGTTGTGGCTTTATTTGCCTAACTGTATGTGTGTATATTGTGTGTATATAATATGGGAGCATGATTAGATTGAAATGTGTGTGTGTTGTACGGCATGAATGAGCTGGGCGAGTGAAAGTTGTAAAACCGGTATGTTTGGTGATTGTGTGTTTGTGTGTTCCCATACATGTCCATTCTTCCCGCCTTAATCTTTTCTATCATCTGTTACTGACACTCCTTCCCTGACTATTGGAGGAGTCAGATGTACATTTTACACTATTTGTACTCTCTTATATATCTACAACCTAGTCATTATTTTACTTTCACAAGTGAAGTATTTTCTATTGGTCCTGGTAGGTAGTTTATTTATTTATCTATTTAATTAATTGATTTGATTTCATTCACGATCGCGTGGAATTGTTGCTTGAATCAAAGACCTAAATTACCGGTAATTTAGGTCTTTGCTTGAATTGTTTTTCCGTTCAAACTTTATCATCTTGTGTATAACTGTAAATTGTATTTCAGAACTTTAGTAATATCATGATTTGTTCTTTTGGTAAATTCTTCTTTTGTATTGTTTTAGGTTCTTCTGTGTATTTAATTAAATACAGTACTCTGAATTCTATATTGACTTGATGTTATCAACATACCCCATAAGTTGTATCTATTAAATCTTGTTTCCTTGCTTGAACATCCCATAATTGCTAACAGTTTACATAGTAATAGCTCTGTAAAGGGTAATAAAGATTTTATTAGCTTGTCTTTTTTAAGAGTAATTCCCCTTTTCTGAAAATATGTCAATTTGTGATTGAAAGACTATGGAAGATACTTGAAATCCAGCATAGTTATTCACAATGATCAAGATGGGCATCCATACTGATAAAGCTGGTAATAATCAGTGTCCTTCCATCAGTCCCAAATTTTTGTCTAAAAATATTGAAGATATTGACTTAAAACTTAATATGTCAATGGTGGCAACTAGGACAAAGGCAGTAACCAAAAACCATAACTATGTAGTCCAGTTTGAAATTATCTCCCCTTATTGAATTTTATAATATATTTAGTATAACTCTAAAAATATTTGAGGTTTTGATTTGATATTTGAATTAAAGTATTGTTTTTCTGGATCATAAGTTAAATGGTATTCAGTTGATTGATTTGGAACTTCACAAATATGTAGATGACATCTATGAGAAGTGCATGAATACTTAATTTAAGTCCTGCTTTGAGAAAACACTTATGATCTTACAACAAACACCTGGTCCTGTTCCTTGCAAATAAACATATACCCCAGGGATGGTCATGTGATTATGGCTTTTGTTAAACTTTTTATTTTTTATAATGGTTTTTTATGTTTGCATATTATATCATTACAGATGAGATGTCAAGCGAACCTGCCTGTGGAAGTGGAGAAATGCTGCTGATGATCATAAAGGATTCGCGAGAAACTATGTGTTGATAGAAACAATATAAACTGTTTTACATCACAAATATTAATGAACATACTCTACCTGCTTGATTGTTGTTGTGATATTCTATTGCTTTTTTAACCCTCAGCATGCACTGTAAATCAATTTAAATTCCTACATTTGTTTGAAAATAAATGTTGATCAATTCATAATTATTGTTATATCTTTAAGGGGCAAAAAAAATGCCCCGCTATCTTTGATGATGGGGTAAGGACCATAAGGTCTATATTGCTTTGCACATGTTGGTCAGTAGATCAAATGGTTTCCGCTCGTTGACTCGGAACTTTTCTAACCAGCCACAGGTGTTTTTTTTATAAACTGTGATCTCTGACCTTTCAATGTGACCTTGAACTTAACTATATGACACCATTTATGATTTTGTATTAAATACTTCTAATAAATTATATTTTACAAAACAATTTAATACTTTTTCAATAAATGATCAAACTGATGAAAGTTCAAGATTTTCTATGTTATAAAAAGTGGGTGGGGTAATGTGAACACCTTGTTTGATTCCCCATTATAATATATATGACTATTCTATGTGAGTTAATAACTGAAATGCATCATATAAATTATTAAACAAGCATATTTAATATTTGTATCAATCTATTACAAGTAAAAATACCTGTATGACCAAACCTCTTAAAATTGTTCATTCATATAGAATCTACCAATGATTGTTTTACCTTAGCATTTGACCTTGGGTGTTCGAGTTACACATGGCTTTATGGAATATTGCTCTCTTGCTCATGAGTTTTTATGTTGGTGTGTATTTAATTATTTATGTATCAACACTTCTCAAAATCAGGGCTGTGTATAGGAAAAAACAGTCATTTTTGACACAAAAAACTGACTTTTGACCTTTCTTTGTGACCTTGACATTTAGGTAAATAACAACATTACTATGTTTATATTAAATTCTTATTATAAGTTACATTTGTGCCAAGTTATTTTATGATCAAACAATAAATGAACAAACTATTCAATTTTAAAGATTTTTAATGTTAAAAAAATGGGTGGGGTAAGATTTTAACATTGTTTATTTCTTTTTTGTATTGTTTAAGTCTTTTTGAAATAAGATAAATACAGTATGTCTATTTTATTTTGTATTAATTACATTTTATATGGATTTTATCAATTTCTTGTGTAATTGTTTTCATTAATTGACTAATTGCATATTTTATGTGTTTCGGCCTTATTTAGAAAATTTCAAATTCAAATAACTTTTTTTTAAGCGCATAGACATATTGTTTTTAATGCATTTCTAAAATGACCATAGATGTGTGCACAACATGGCAAAGACTTGGAAAATCCTTGTTATATTAAATATATTTTTACAAGGTATTTGTTTTCAGAAAAATGTCTATTTTTCATGATTTTTGGTACTTTATTCATTACATGTTATAAATGTGATAATTTTCGAAAAAAATACAGAAACACCAACAACTTGATTTTTTTCGGTGTGGTTCTTATATGACTAAAGGTTACATTACTTTTCGTTATACACATCGCCATATTTTAGGCAACATGAATTGATATTCTACCCCTACCCCATTTTTAAATGACATAAAACGACTCCCTTGTATTTTACACAGTGTCACTTCAAGTGCAATTTGCCAAAAAATTGAGTCATAGACCCCCCATTTTTTTTACTTTATTCAACGTATATAAGGTTACTCCGCATGAAAAATGAATTTTCGAACAATCCTTGTTATAGGAAAATTTCTCGATATGATGAGTCCCATACCTTAAATAAAAACCACAAACTTAACCAATGGCATCAATAAAATGCAATCATTCAAAAAGGTATGTCTGCTTTGTTTATTCTTGCCTATGCATGTGACCGTTTTATAAATAGGATAATAGGATAAAATGTATTACTATTTTTGCTTAAAAATAAATTTCTTGTGGAACGTTTACACGCGAAAAGTAAAAGTATCTTACAAGTACTAACATATCGTTACCGACCCTATTATGTCAGGTGTAAATAGAAAAATATCAGTTGACCAATCAAATAATTTCATTTTGATTCCAAAATCATTATCATTAAGGCATGGTTACATAATACATTGACTTAAATTAATTATAGCAATCATTATTAAGCAGGTTAGTTCACAGGTAACTGTATCGTTGAAAACGAAAAAAAACGAAAACAAATTTTTATTTTATTTATATTTTTCTATAGAAAGAAAAATATAAATTTTGTTGTTTTCATTTTTTTTCGTTTTCAACGATACCGTTACCTATGGGTCAGTTAGCAATAATAATAATAATTAACGTTGAAACGCCCATAAAGCACTACTCACCAACGATTCCAGTATAGGCATCAGTAATGTTGCTGTGGCTGTGTTACTGGTCACTTCTGTTGCCCCGGCAACAATTAGAGCAATTATCAAGTTAAGTACCCAGTTTTCTTGATCTGCGAAAAACTTCAGTTCATTACCTACCCAGGCTGAAAGTCCAGAATCCTGAAAGTAAACATGTGACGTGAGTTTAATCGTTTATCCATTCCAGTTATCTACATGTATATACGAGTACATACCGTTTGATATTACATTCTTTGAAGACAAGTGACTGAAAAAACGCCATGTTGAGGCCTAATGACGTTTTTGTAAATGATATGTGTAAATACAAAAGACTTGACCAATCATATGTTAAAAGTCTTAAAAAAATAATACACAGCGTTGAAAATGTAGACAATGTATCCGACATTTGCGGACGACCATCGTTCACGTGCGTTGTAACTGTACGCCCACCATTTTGAGACACATCTTGTTTCCAGATGTCGTTTACGAATAGTTTCTCCTTGTTTTGAAAAATGCCTAAGTAAAAAACTCAACTCCATCCATGTGATTTAAAAGGAAAACGGACCGGTCTCATTACATGTTCCTTTGGTAAAGCAGAAAAAACGCATAGACTGAACCCTACAGAAGATCGTAATTCTAGTGTAGAAAAGTGAAAATTTGAACACAGTCTATGTCAGCGGTGTGGTTGTATACCTTGCTTGCTTTAGCTAAAGCGAAACCTCCACCTAACAGTATTATGACGCCCCAAGGCAGTTTCTGTGATACGACTTGCCAGTTCAATATGGGGGTGTACTTAGGTGGACCTGAAAATTAATAAAAAATTATTGATTAATAAAATAATCTTTTTTAAAAATAATAATAGTAAATTTCTTTAAACAATCAATAACCCATTACTTGATAAAAAAATAATCGATCGATTACTTCCAATATAAGATCCGTGTTTTCAGTGTATTATACATAAATCAAAAATTTTCTTCATAAAACAATGCAAAACTTCATAAATATTCAATTACTGCATGAAAAAGGCCTTCCAATTCTAAAAAAAAACTAAACGTACTCGGTGATATAGTGTATTTAGATCATGCTCTTTGGGAATATGTTGTTATTCGAACTCAGCAAGGCTAAAATCATCAACTATGACCTAAATGTATTCCCATGTCAACGACGTTCGAAACCTGCAAAGGGAGATAACTGCATATTTGATAGATCAATCGTAACTACTCGGGTCTTTCCGTGATAAATCCGGAAATTTCTTTGATGAATCTGGAAAAGTCCGAAGGGTCCCGATTGGTGATGAATTAGAGGAATTACATTTTGTATTCTGTGTTTCTTACCCTCAGTATGCCAACAGAACAGATTGGGTTTTTGTTTAGGTAAGATGAAAAGCACCACACTCAGTAAGATACATGCTGTGGAATCTGACACATGTCTGTAAAATAAGACAATATCAGGTTTTATTTATTATCTTAGTTAAATACGTGAAATACGTATCCAATACAAAACAATATTAAATTTTTGTATGTTCGCCCAATATTAATATAATGATCCAAACTGTTTACAGCGATAATCTCCCCTTGTATAGTTGTAAGCGCATTTACAATAAGTGCTGTCCTTACAAATTTCCAAATGTATTTCAACAAATGCGATATTTGGAAATTGGAGTAATTGTAACTTCTACACACTGAAAGCACGATAAAAGGTTGTATTCATGTTTAGCGCCATTACCTGAGTCACTTCTTAAAGAAGTTACGACAGATGTATGAAAATAAAAAAAAGTTAAACATAGTCATTAAAATACAGTTATCTAATATGATACTTAAATGAAAGAGTAAAACTATGGCGTCAAACATACTTAGGTTTAAGTCCTGAAGCATCGCCCCATCCATCAATATTTGGTGGAGCTCGGAACAGCCACAGTATGACCAGAAGTACAAACACCAATAAAACCTGGATTTCTGCTACACTAAAAACAATCAAAATAAACATGATATCGACGGTGCCGAACCAAAACCCCGTAACTCAATTTTGGCGCGAAAACTTTGTTTGCAGCATCCGCATCTGCTAGAAGTCCCGCCTATTTCTGTCTTGTCGCCATTTTAATAGCCAATCGCGTTACGTATATTGCGACGAGACCGAAATGGGCAGGACGTCTAGCAGATGCGGATGCTGCAAAAAAAGTTTTCGCGGCAAAATTGAGTTACGGGGTTTTGGTTCGGCATCGTCGATATATCTAATATATGTTGCGTAATACAAATAGAAATCTTTAGTTACTTGACATGTGCATGTTTCATATGTTTGCCGTTGTAGCCATGTGTGTAAATAAAGTATTTCATAAAGTAATTATTCAATGTGTTCAACACACAGCTATTAATAGGAATAGTGTTTGGACAGAATATTTTCTTTAAAAAAAAAGTTTTATTTTTATTTTAAAACAAACTCCCCAATTGGGCGCTGGTAAATAATAATATCATTGTTGATTCCTAGCGAGTTCAGTCGGGATTTAACTTTGAATACCATACAATTACATATTTAAATTTCTGATTGCTCGTCTACTCGTACCTTATGCTGCCTAATTTTTGAAATTGTTCTTTTATTGTTTGGTTAATACCCTTCTTTTGTCTTGGGTCCATCTTTTTACAGCATCTGAAAACAAAGTCAAGCAATACATATCAGGAACATAAAGCTGTTTATTTCGCTGGCTTAGAGCGTAGAAAAAAAGGTATGAGAAAATCCGACAGGGAAGATAGCACTCAACCTAACCAGCCGAGCACAGAAATCAGAACGACACAACTACCCTGAGCAGTGCCCACAGAAACCCATGCCAAAACGGCGACCAAATGAGGCACAACAACCCGGGGCGTGACCTAGGTTAAAACACTAAGGATAGTGACCTAACGTTATGCAACCTAAAGCGGCACAACTACGACTTGACATAGTTAAAATATGGTAGGTCGTAAGTACAAATTCGATATTTTGAGAAAACAAGAAAAACAAAACTTTTTTGCCTTCAATGTCAACATGACATTCCGGTTTTCATGAAAATAAGCTCATAAGCAGAGATTTCAAATATGTATCAGTCTTATAATTTCTAAGCCAGCCATATATAACCACGCTTGATCTTTGTTAATGCTCCAACGAAACCAATGTATATATATAACATTAGTAGTGCAGTTTCATTAACCTGGCATAAAATACATTGTCATAAAATGATAAACCTTTTTTTCAAATCCTTTCACTGACACTCTTTTATGAATTTTTCAATTTATATTGTGAGACATCATAGGGGCCAAAATATCAAAATATCAAATATCATTGTTGTCTTGGCATAGTTATTTTTCTAGTTCATTGTTCATTGTTGAGGATCTTATGGAAGATTGATTGTTTAGTATATTGTCAAATAAGTTTCCTCGTAAAATAAAGTCTTTATTATTATTATTATTATTATTATTAAAATATATAGCTAAATACGTTTATCACATAAAAGGTCAGTTGGGAATACAACCTTACACAAAACACATCACTTACATTATAAGATAGTAACACGCTTGAATATTTCAAATACGATGAAAAATATGTAACGTTACAAAAGTCAAATAAAACTCAGTGCCCAATAAATAGATTGCAGATTCACTTACCCGCATCTTAAGAAGACAATGATCAGCCATAACCAGCCAAGAAGTGCACATATAAGGGACAACGGGAAAGCAAACCCCATCCACTTTGCAAATGATATCTGTGATTCTCCACCAAGATCCTCGTATAATCTGCAATAGATTTGCACAGGAAATGCGTTGGACTCTTTAGAAAATAAGTGATTAATTCCGAGTAAGTTAGGAACTACGTGCTCTTCCGAATTTATTTAGTAAGTTCAAAAAATTCTTGAAACATATTTTCAATGTAACACGCACTCATTTATCGACTTATATTTTAAGAATGTGTGGATTATAGATTCAATAGATTTATTCAAGTAATTTAGTGTCCTCTTGAAATTCTACAATGCAAAAAGGGACAGTCGAATGGCCAAACATACCGGCCTAAACATTTAATGACACTATCTACTGATGCTAAAACATCCCTCTAAAGTTAAACAATACTAGGTGTCCAACAATTAATGAGGAGTCATTGATAAAATTGATGCTTAATCCCTGCAATTCCTTTAACTTACTTGTCAGCACGATCTTTGAACACAAGATTCGGTGGTGTTCCAGTAAGTGTTGCAATACCTCCAATATTTGCACCATATGCTACAGATAAAGCAAAACCTTTAGCAAGACGTTTCATCTCATCATCATCATCAGCGTCTTCAATATCCACATCATCTTCACTCACGGTGTAATTTCCAGCTTTGTTGACACTGGAATATTTTATGACGAAGCCAATGTTAATATAACCGGGCCCGGTGATTATAAACATTTCTCAATCTCATACTCCAACTCCGTACTCCATGCTCCAACTTCAAAAAACAGCTTTTTTTAGAATTTCGCATCAAAACCAATACCAACTTGTAGCAAATGATCTAATTAAGAAAATGAACCCCCATTTCATATGTTTCCCTCTAGTAATAAAGAAGTTACAGCAGTTTTTGTAACTAAGAAATAGTCCAATTGGAGAACGGAGTATGAGTTGGAGCATGGAGTATGTACTCCAATGTTTATAATCACCATTTACCATGGATCCACTAGATAAATCACTCACAACTCGGTTCATTGCTTCCTATTCGAATAGGTCACCCAACTCGACAAATCGCTCCGAACTCGGTTGGTGGTATCCCATTCCGTATAGATCGCCCCCAATGTGTAAAGGGCTCCTCCTAATGTGGTATAGGGGCCATAAAGTGTCAAAGACACTCCCGTTCTGTATAAGGCGTCTAACTGGGTACAGCTGATCCAGCAAACGTTTGTTAAAACCCCGGAGAGCAAGGGAAATGTTCTTCCATGGCTTGTCCTCAAACATTGTTAAATGTATTATACTTTTCAAAACACATTTTAATACGTGTTTAATGTTTTTTGTGTGGTCGCGTTGTCACTACTTTGAACTTAAATGTACTTAAACCAATCATAGACTAAGACCTGTAATATAGCAGATGTAGTTACCTTTCCTTAGAATCATTGACATACGCGACATTGACCTGTCCGACATAATGTTTATCATTCGGTGTACCGTCCATGCCATCCAATTCCAGGTCATTGTTGCGTGCAGCACCTACAATCAGATGTAAGACAAATGGTTTTGCTGCCGCGTAGAGCTCATACGTTTCTAGTTATCAATAAACAAACATACAAATTGTCGGGAAACATTCTGTCAAGTATTCTTGTCAGTCCAAATTCAGAGTCAGAAAGGGTCACACATCTTAAAACTGCCTTCCAATGATTTGGTCGTTCCAAACGAGACCATAATGACATTCATATGTTGTTATTCGTTATTTGGACCAGTGCTACTTTCGTGTATAACTAGCTTTTGCATATTGTTCTCGTTGTTAATTTCGTGTTCTGCTTTTTCTATTTGAAACGACTTTCCCTGTCCGATTTGTTAGTGTCTTAATGGACTGAACAATGTGAAGCTAATGTCTTTAAATGGTCTAAAGGACCATAAGAATAGGCATGTTATGCTTTGAGAATATACTGGACAGTTGTTTGGACTTTGGCTTATTTTTTAACGAATACCGGTAATTAGAATTTAACTTACGCGCAGTCTTGCTTCGGATATCTTTAACAGTTTTTATGACGGCATTTATAATAGGTATCATCATAGAGGTCGCTGCTGTGTTACTGATCCACATTGACAGAAACCACGTGGTCGCCATCAGACCCGCCATTAAACTGAAACATAACAAGAGATGTTTGTAAAACACGTATGTTTCCATGACAGCCCAATAGTCGGAAATGGTAAAGGTAACAGTGACATGCTGACTTGAAAATCATTAGGGATCATCTCCTGTTGCAGGCAAACCTCCATGTAAAGTTTGAAGACCCTAGGACTATAAGGATCCACCATGAGCTTCTATGTAGTATAAGGATATCTCACCCGAGGGGTCGGATTTTAACCAGGGACGAGGCTTGCCGAGTCTCCTGGTTAAAATTCCGATCCAGAGTGTGAGATTTCCTTATCCTACATAGACTGTCTCATGGTTACGGAATACCGTTAGGGCCATCGTGGTTACACATTACAATCCAGAGGGCGACAATGCGATAGTGCGATAGTACGATGGCGACAATGCGATAATACGATGGCGACAATGCGACAGTACGATGGCGACAATGCGACAACGCGATAGTACGATGGCGACAATGCGATAGTACGATGGCGACAATGCGACAACGCGATAGTACGATGGCGACAATGCGATAGTCATATCGTACTGTCGCCATCGTACTATCGCATTGTCGCCATCGTACTATCGCGTTATCGTACTGTCGTCATCGTATTATCGCATTGTCGCCATCGTACTATCGCATTGTCGCCATCGTACTATCGCACTGTCGCATTGTCGCCATCGTACTGTCGCATTGTCGCATTGTCGCATCATGGCCCTCTTGTTGAGTAATTGTCCTTTGTTATTTAAAATACTTATTTTTTTGTCCGGAGCATATCTTTAAAAGTATTTGAGATATTGACTTGAAACTTGATACATATATAGATCTCATTGTGTGGAGTTCTAGTTAGCTTGACTATTCAAGGAATAGCGGAGCTCTTCTTACCACGGTGTTGTCGTTGGTTAAAATTTTCGTACCAGTCCAATTTTTAGCACACCTGTTACACTGTGACATTGTGAGCTTTTGAGATTTTGTGGAAACGGTCATCAGACTGTCCATCCATGTGTCCGTCAAAATTTTGCCTCAAATTACAAAATATACTTCTCCTAAACCTCTGGGTCAATTGGTACCAAATTTGGTAGTAATGATCCTTTGGTGGTCCCATTTCAAAGTTGTTCAAAAATGGAATTCCATGAGGAACTCTGGTTTCCATGGCAGCCAAATTTTAAAAAAATCTTCTACGATGCAGCAAGGCCCAGAGCTTGAATATTTGGTGTGAAGCATTGTCTAGGGGACAAGTTTGTTAAAATCATGACCACCGGGTAAGATTGGCCCCGCGGCATATATGGTTTTGTATAGGAAAACTCGAAAATTGTTCTCCAGAACCACAAGAGCCAGAGCTTAGATATTTGACATGTAGCATGTTCTAATGGACCTCTACCAATTTTGAAGTTTGATTAAATCATAACCCCAGGGATCAGATAGACCCCTCCTCGGGGCATCTCTGGATTCGGATGGGAAAAACTAAAAATCTTCACCAGAACCACATTTCCTAGACCTTAGATATTTGACATAAATTGTCCTTAAATTCAAGTCTTTCAAGATATTGCCTTGAAACTTTGCATACGTGTTTATGATCACACTCCCCATCAAAAGGCGCGAGTAGATAACTCTGTGAATAATAACTGAAAAGAAGTGGGGGTATATTGTTTTGCAAATGTTGATGGGCCGGTCCGTAGACCTTTTTGTTCTGATCAATAACTAGAGATTGCCTTGACCTAGGGTAGTCAAACTTAACAGGATGGTTGCTTGTATTAAGTAGATGAAGCCTAGTGTTTTTGGGATCAGTAGATCAAAGGTCAAGGTCCCTGTGACCTTACATTAAAACACAGTTGCAGCTAAATAACTAATGAACAATTTGACCAATGGAAGTGAAACTTCATAGCATTATTGCTTATATTCAGTAGATGATACTTATCAGTCGAAAAGTCAAGGTCACTGTGACATTATGATAGAAAAGGATTTTGGCTCAATAACTGGAGATTACTTTGACCTAAGGTATTGAAACTTCATAGGATGATTGCTTGTATTAAGTAGATGAAACCTACACTTTGGGGTTAGTAGGCAAAAGGTCAAGGTCACATGACCTTACATTGAGCAAGGTTAGTCAAACTTCACAGGATTATTCCTTGTATGAGTCGATGAAACCTAGTTTTTGGACTCAGTAGTCGATTGGCGATAGTCGACAATGCGATAGTACAATGGCGACAATGCGACAATGCGATAGTGCGACAATACGATAGCGACAGTGCGATAACGCGATAGTACGATGGCGACAATGCGATAATACGATGGCGACAATGCGACAGTACGATGGCGACAATGCGACAACGCGATAGTACGATGGCGACAATGCGATAGTACGATGGCGACAATGCGATAATACGATGGCGACAATGCGACAACGCGATAGTACGATGGCGACAATGCGACAGTACGATGGCGATAGTACGATATGACTATCGCAATTGGCCATCGTACTATCGCGTTGTCGCATTGTCGCCATCGTACTATCGCATTGTCGCCATCGCACTATCGCGTTGTCGCATTGTCGCCATCGTACTATCGCATTGTCGCCATCGTATTATCGCATTGTCGCCATCGTACTATCGCACTATCGCATTGTCGCCCTCTGGATTTTAATGTGTAACCACGATGGCCCTAACGGTATTCCGTACATGGTTGATCATTTTTCTTGCAAAAATTGAGTTTTTATCATTATTTAGCGTTCGTGGCGTCAACGTGACGTCATCATAACGTGGCATTTGCCGTACGTTCGCATTCAAAACGATCGATAACATAAAGTCGTAAACAAAGCATATACCTACACTGCTACGCTCTGCCTAGAAAAATGCCCCTTAAATAGTATAGAACCTATTTTTGTTCTTCTTGTTAGCTAAATACCAAGTTTATTTAATACGCAGACGTAGTAGAAGTAAAAATAGACACATAAAGGTCGGAATAAATTCACGTGCGGTTGCTCATGTAAGAAAGATGTTGCTAATGTAAGATAAGATTTTCTTCCATTAGCAACGCGCTTATCTCACATTAGCAACGCCGAAGAAAAAGTATTCTTGAGATATTGAACGGAGACCATTTGGTCTACAGACCAACCGACATCAAAGATAGGGGGTATCATGTTGTTGCCATCAGACCCGCCATTAAACTGAACAATTTAATTATTACATGTAAAATCTTAAAAATTGAAATGTGATAAAAAGTTTCATTATTGATATACACTATTTATATTACTACATATCATCAGGCAAAATGTGTTCAAAAGTGCTGCATAATCACAATTTACTTATGCTATGGCTAATAAGGTTCGAGCTATATTACATGTAAAATCCTAAAATTTGAGATTTGATAAATCTTTTTTTATTATTTTATACCATATCTATCTAACACTCTTGTCACGCAAAAGTGCGCCCAAAAAGTGCTGCATAATCATAATTAAGGAATGATTAATAGGGTTTGAAATGCATAAAAACATGTCAAATAACATGAACATAGTTTTATTAATAAAAAGATGGATAAAATACATAGATAAATAAAGTTTAAGTAAATTTAGCAATAAAACCATTCCGCATTAGCGGTTTTCGAACTGCACCTAAGTTTAATTTGTCATAAATTGTGGAAAAAGCGATTTTATAAATGTTTAAAGGACCGAGCACTGCACTTAACTTATGTAACGTAGATGTTATGGCGTATTAAAGCTGAAAATGTTTTGAACTTTAAGTGTCTGGAACAAACAAATAGACCAGTAAATGAAAGTAATTTAACTTATCTCAAGACATATATCATTTTTATGGTTTTCGTTGCATAATTCGCTGGCTTAGTATGCGAAGGTCGTAAGTACTACTTAAACCCTTATAATACCGTAACTTTTATACTACCTTCTTGCCAATAAAACTCGAATGTCTGTTACTTTACCAACTGTTTTAAAAATGAAATTTGGTCTGTTTGAATGCCTGTAATTGAATTCCAGAGGGTGTTTCCTATGAGTTTATATTCATGAAAATCAGAACTTGTTATGTTGACCAAACAGAAGGTTAACAGCTTGTTTCGCAATACATGAAGAACAATTTCCAGATAATTTTTTCTTGTTCATCTTATTACATGCATTATAATTTTCCGAACCTTACACATTCAAAATCTGCATTACATTGCATATCGAAGGAACCTATTTTGTCATGAGGAGGTTTTGCAATTCGACCTTATTCTTCAATAGTGGGGATCTAAACATTGACTTTAGTTTTGGAACATTCTCAATGGGAGGACGAACGAATGAACGAATGGAAAACACCACAAAGGTATAAACAAAGTGTTGCACTTACAACATGGGCTGGGCCCCAACAATTCTCATTACCAACAAAGAGATTCGTACATGAAGTCCTGTTTCTTCTAAAGCTACGGCTATAATCAGCCCACCGAGAAACAACATGGTTGTGTCCTGAAATGGCACCAACAATACTAAAATAACGTGACAAAAGTTTTAGCATAAAACAATCAATATAAGAAACACTAGTACAACTTATTTTTAACCTCACAAAAAGGTCCAGTCTCCAACGGAAATGTGGTATATGGTATCATGTCATTTCGTCTATGAATGTTTAATTAATTAAGCCTTTCAATGAACATTTGTTATTTTATTTTAAGACTTTAGCGTTAACGGGATTGTTTCAATCTTGAGAGGGGGGAATGGAAACATCGACGAACACGAGGGCCAAGCTGGTCCTACTCGGGTCACTCACATGTCACTTGATTTTCCATTTCCTCTCACTGAAGAGATACAATTTGCATGCTAGCATTATGAATGAAAGACTTGTGTCTTATTTGCCAGTCGCCACAAAGGGGTAGGTAGGAAAGAATCACGAATATGCATTTACCATATTCATTCAAAATCTACACATTTACACTTTTTGTCAATGCACATTTATAAACTACAAATATCATTTATCCGGGGTTTATGCCGAGATTAAATCTTACCGTCACATAAGCTCCACTGATCGACTTCGCCGTAGCAACACCCAGCAATGGGAACATGAAGATTGGCAACAGTGCTGTCACAGGAATGGGTATCGCTTCTGTCAGCCAAAGGACCGCCATTACTATAATGACGTAGGCACATTTTGATTCCTGAAACAAGTTTGTTTTACAAATCAATTATGTTTATTGTTTATTATAAAAATTGAATACAATTTTCAAAATTGTACCATTCTGCTTGTTTGAACAGTTATATACAAAAATATATCATTAAATGTTTGTTTGTGAGTTGAACTATGACAGTGACTACGCACCGTCAACTAACTAAATATTGTACCTATGAACAAAACGCTACTCATAATATTCCCTTTCTCCTCTCGAACAATTACAAGCGTCATGTGACCATTTATAGTATTTGGTGAAATTATGGTGAAAGCTCACACTTTTCGTGTGTTCAAAAACTGTCATTATTTTAGTTGAAATCGTTATGTTAAACTATCGGTTTGGAACCGGTACGTACATTGCATTCCAACCGTTGCTTTGTTGTCCAATCTAGTCTTAAAGCAGTATTGCAAATAAGGACAAACGACACGTATGCTCAGCAGATGCAGAAGCAAATGTGTCACCCTTTTCGACTTTAAGTATTACATTTTTTATTTCAGGACCCTATTAGTGTATTATCACGTGATCTCGTAAGGGGTTGCACTGAGCCCTTTTGAATCTTTTTAGTTGAGTTCAGCATAATCCTTTTTCGTTAAATACGTAGGTACGTGTAAATAATATTTACAATATGACAAGTCAACGACCCGCCACAATAGGTATGTTAGCAGTTGTCTTTTTGTAACTTTATCCAGTTGCATATGAAAATGCTTTTGTTATAATTATGCACAAAGAGGACATGAGTCTCCCTATTTAAGCATGTAATATAATATGCTTTTTATAAAGTTAAGGCTTATATTTATTGTGAAAAAAAACCATAATATACGCGACTTTTAAATTCAAATATCAGGTTCGACTACCTATACATTACACTTGTCAGACTTGGTTGATTGTGGTGATTTACAACGTGTAAAATATTGAAAAGAATTATCTAATATCTGTGTCAAAATCCCATTTCCAATCGGTGTACGTTTTGGCTAATGTGACGGGTGGTTGGACGGATATCGGTTGTCCGGACGCCCCCACGATCGCTACCTTAGGTGGTCATTCCATTGTTTAAGATCAAAGGAACGACCACTTAAAGGACAAAAGAATTAAGTGGTCACGGAATGAATTGAATAGATTTCTAATGTGTTAGGCCCCACCTCCGACCACCTAAGGTAGCTTTCGTGTGTGCGTTTCAGTAGACTATGGCGGGGATCGACTCTCAAGCGAGTTTCAGGGCACAGGTATGCACGAATATATGACAAAGGTTCGGTATATAGCAAGTGTACGATCTTCGCGCGCTGTTCAGTCAAAAGTAACTTGTATTGCGACTATTCAAATGATTTTCGTTAGAGAGCAGTAGAATAAGAATTTATACCAAAGAACAAGAGGGTGTATGCTAGGGGACCATCAGGGAGGGGATTCTCGGAATCATGAGGCGATTGTCGGTGACTGTTTTTATCAGCTTAAAATGCTACATGTTTAAACGAACCCGAGGCAAATTTGATGGTTTTTCGGGATGCCTTACGACAAACTGAACAGTATGGTTGAACTACAGTAAAGGTTGAGACGGTCAACCCCAAATTACAGATGCAATTTATAGTGCAAATAATTGTTAGATTGCATTCTAAAGGTGCACTTAAAACATTTAATTCAACCTTCAATTTGAAGCCACATTTTTATACTCGACATAAAATACAACCAGTTACCGAGTAAAAAGATTTTAAATGCCCCTTTATTTTACCTTGGTAAACACATTATATGTTTAATTACGAAATTGAATATAGCAGCCTATTCAATTCCGTAGTTAGATATTTGATAGGCATTCACAAAAGCTGTACATTGTATGTAGCCAGATTTGGTGTATTTAACTCCTCGTGTCACGCTTCGTAACTTACAAATTCCGATGTTACATCCCCGTCGCTCGTGATACATTACATAATGGTGTATAAAGTAAACTTGAGTGCCAGTTGATCAAAGTGTATTACTTTTACATTTTATTATACTGTCTTGTCAGCCGAAATTTAGGTCTTGCCAAAATGGAATATGCTCTTCCTACGGCCATGTACACAATTTCATCGTTCATTGTAGTTTCTTGTATCGGATAAGTCAACCGACCGTACTCAAATAGCAATTAAGGTTATGATCAGTTATTATGCTCCCCAAAAATTCGGGGGAGCATATGGTTGCCGCTTTGTCCGTCCGTCGTTCCGTCCGAATATTTTTGTCCGGAGCCTATCTCAAAAAGTATGTGAGGTATCATCATGAAACTTCATAGGTGGATAGATCTCAATGAGTAGAAGTGCAGTGCTCAAGAACCACAACTCTACATAACCTGTTTTTGGAGTTATTGCCCTTTGGGTTTTTTCATTCTTTATTCATACTTAATTCTTGTCCGGGCCATAACTCCAACAGTATTTAAGATATCAATTTGAAACTTCATAGGTGAATTTATCCCATCGAATGGCAGTGCAGTGCACAAGAATCATGACTCTTCATTACATATTTTTTAGTTTTCCCCTTTGTAATTTTTCATACCTAATTCCTGTCAATGCCATAACTCAACAGTATTAGACATATCAATTTGAAACTTCATAGGTAAATAGATCTCATTGAGGGAAAGTGCAATCATGGCTAAGAACCATAACTCTCTTTTGCATATTCTGGAGTATTTTTTCTGTGACAAACATCCCACGGGGAGCATCAACCGTCACTGACGGCTCTTGTTATGTTATGAAATCAGTTTCTACATGAATTTGCCTCCGAATTCCGGATGGAAGATTGAGATCGTCAAGTATCGGAAATAAGTGACGGTTCGTAAGAGTTTCTACCAACAATTGAGCGTCATGTTAGTGCATGTTGCGATATTTTTAAGTACAGCAACGTCGCAGTCAATGTAACGTTCAAGTGAATTCTAGTCTAGCCTATTTTCAATACGCAAAAGTATACAAAGTTTAGGCATTAAATTTGAAACCAAATGCATTCATGCAATAAAAGTCTATTCACATTTAATCTAATATCATTTTAGGTGTCATTTTAAGCAACTATTGATTGCGCCCCGGTCTGCATGATCACCCAAGTTGCTCCGACGCCATTCGAGCGTTCAAGGTTAGCTGTCAAATCAAAACCGGTTAATATTCATTGCACCCGTCCACGAACAGTACAGTTTTCAGTTTATGCACCATGGTATGTCAATGTACTTAATTAAAAGCAGCCAGTCAACCAATACATAAAAGCACATATTATACGCATAATTTATATTTGTGTAATGTTTATTTGAATTTAACGCCGTTGTTTAACATTTTCCATTTGTGTCATAGTCGGTGGCAAATTCACTTTACCTTTTTTCTGGACTGCATTATCCCTGATACTAACTAACTCTTCCACAAGGAACGAGCAACTATTGCAAATGTGGAGCAGGTCGATATTAATGACACATTTTCATGGAAAAGTTTGGCCTATCGTGGTCGGAAATAAATCGACCGGCTCGCCGGGAACAAAACCAGGGCACTAACCGATGGACATCGGCCACAGATACGTAGCGTGTAATGTTGCATATTACCTGAACACTATTAACTCAATTAAAGGATATATGATATTCATTGTACTTAGTAATCAAGTCTGTGATCTATTTGGAACACCATAAATCTTAACATAATATTATCTATAAAAAGTACATTAAAGCTCAACTATCCGTTCACCTCGGTCTTGACGCATTGCAATAGCAGAGACATCCGGAAATGACCGAGCTTTCACGAGTGTAAAATACAAATGTGACCATTCCATCAAATTTATCAAATCGATACAAAGAGTTGATGAAGTTAGTTCAGTGCACTGTGCTTTTAATGTCCAATAAACAAATCAAGTCATGCTGACATTAAAACATGCCAAGCAAGCTCAACAATAATCGTATATATAACGTTATACGCCATATGTGTAGTATAAGAATATACTTACTCACTATACTAACCCGGACACAAGGAAAGTCATGTGATATACAGTATATACCACAAACCATAATCGTTTTTGGTATTTATGTTATATGATATATATATTGTACCATGATTGTTTACTGACCTTCGTGCGTGTTTTCTAACAAATATTGATATAAACATGTTATGTTTTACTTACCGTCTCCAAATCCGGATCATGTGCCACCACTAACCATAGAGGAACCAGCAAGGCCAGTATAGTCACCCATATACTCTTACATGCCATCACATGACTAAACCAATTACATGTACCACCCATTGTAGATGTTTAAGTCTTTTGATTTTTTCAAGAAAAAAATGCTTCAATCCCCTCGTATGCGCCGTTGTATTAAGACCTCTTGTGTTGAATTCACTTCACGATTCACATTTGTTGCTGCTTCAGATTATGTCAAAAATTCCAGGAATAATATATCTCGAGCTCCTCCTGAATGTTTAGGCTATTGTTTATAAAGCTCTTTATTTTAATGACTTCACTTCACGTTCAGCGTTTCGAAGACCACCTAAGTCCTTTGTATGCATCAACCATTCATACACGAAATTTAAAGCACAAAAGGGTATTCCCGAAAAATGTTTTTATGGTTTTCGTTAAAACTTTCAAACCATATTTAACTATTGGTCCAAGTTCTTCAATTGTTTGTTGAACGAATCTTATCACCGTATTAGTGTTTTTATATAAATTCACCTTTCAAACTTGCAATTTTAAAAGATTATAATAGACTGAATCAGTACATAAACTTCTTAAATAATTCCCCGTTTACCCAAGCGTCACTATTTGTCACCTGAAAATCGAATAGATATCAAATGATTCCGCCAAACTTCATCTATAGTAAGGCATAAAAATCGTTTATTTATGGTCTCCCAACTTCTTACCCTAAACATTTACCACGATATTAAATATGTGTTGCGGCGTTTAGGAAGATCTATATGTTCGCTGTTTTTTACTTTTTAAACGGGTACCGTGGTTGATTTCTATTTTCACACTCGGAAGTTTCCGTAATATTGACGATGTTGTTAGATGAACCATCGTCTAAAGATCGTAGTTTTCCGTAGTAAAACCGAAGTTAACCGATGATAACCGATATAAGGTCACCATGCATACATACGTTATTTATCACGCGGTGGTAGAGTATACAATTTAAACCCACTGATCATGAAGATACTGTTATTAGACTGTTAACAAGGGGTTAGAATATTTCATTGATCAGTAACTTGCGACGTGATTAAATTACAGATCCCATGTGTTTACTTTTATGTCTTAAACTAGTTCAAGTTCACCTTTAAATCAAGTGTAAGTTGGATGTGCCCAACAGAATAAGCCTTCGTACTCAGTGTTAAAAAGATCTAAAATCATTACATGTGAAACTCATTTTGATGTCTTATTATAAATAGTAATAAAGCGTACGAGTATTGCAGGTCTAAATTAAATTTAGACCTACTCGTACGCTGTATAACTGTGTTTCATAAAGAAAGCTAACCTAAGACAATTACCAAACCAACCGGAGATGTTTGTAAACCTCGCATGCCCCATGGCATCCCAGTTGTCCGAACTGGTAAGGTTACATTGACCTTTGACCTCAATACACAGCATCTGCTGTTGCTGGCCAATATCCTTGTAAGTTTGAAGATCCTAAAGCGTACTTGAGTTATAAAACGGAAACCATTTGGTCTACAGACAGACGGACTGTGCAAAGCAATATTCCCCTCATCACTGATATGGGGGCATAGTAAAAGGAAGGAAAGGGACCAATCGATTTAGCGCAACTAGTTAGATTTTCAATGCACAAATTAAATGTTTTTTCAAGCTTTATGAGAATTATTAAACTTCAAGAATGTGTTTTGGCTGAGATCATATTCAGCACCGGGTGATATATGTTTAAGAGGGTGGGGCCAATTATTGCCAATAGTCACACAGGTTTTCAAACGAAACATACGTACTTTGTACAGCACCAAATACATTTATGCAGATATTTAAAGTAAGAAAACACTTCAGAATTGAAAATCATTATCTAGATTCTAATTTCAATTAGTCTATAAAATGAAATTGAATTTGAACATGATACTATTTATCGCTTTTTATGCTCGAAGATGAACAACGTTTGCTTTAATTAACAAACTCAAACACCAGACAGGTCGATGGTTCAGTACAACTTATGGTACATGTATTCATGTAGTTACGATAGCGAAATATCTTTTTGCATTCACGCACACAATGTCAACAGCCGTGAGTATGGTTGACAATCATTTAACGTTACGCTACGGAACGTTGTCTCCGTAATGACACCATACAATGTTAATAAAGCAGCACACACTTTGCGCTCATTCACAGGCAATTTCGCAACATATGATTCTCATATGAGTATCATATGCAGATCCTTTCATATGAGAATCATATGTGGCGAAATTGCCTATGTAGCTTTATATACACACAGCAGTTCACAGCTTAATTACACTTACGCCAACTTTACTAGTAATCCAAAAACACGAAATACACTTAATTTGCAAATTGTTAAAACTTCCAATTATTATAATCCAGTTTTTATTTTCAAAACGTATGCTCATAGTATTTTTGCGTTTATAACATTCAATATTTTATCTTAAATCGTACCACATGTTAAACGCAGTTCAAATCTTTTCATGGTCTAGTGCGCAAAACAAATGACAAATAAAGACATACATTGAGTATATACAAACTCCTGTCAAAGCCAACGTTTATAAGCGTTCTACTTCATGGTGAAGATGCACATGTGAACTAAACAAATGGACAAGACAGTCATAAGTAAGATGGTATTAACTGAAGCCAAAACAATAGCCAACAACAACAAAGAAAATATGTCAACGATGCAACGATTTAGTGATCTAATAAGTCAGATAAGAATCATCTAAACCTCTTATTTAAGTCTGTTGTCATAGAATGGTGTTACAAGTGAGGCAGAGCAGAAGCTTTGGTTAACCTTATTCTACTTACATCTTAAGCCGATTAGTCTCCGGACAAATAACCCATCGACCAGGAAGTTAGGTTCCGACTTACTTAGTTGTTTTGCTGCTGCTTTCTTACTTACTTACTTGTTTGCGTACTTGCTTACCGACTTATAACTAAAAAAACTAACTCATTCACCAACTTATCAAAGTTCTCATAGAATATTTCCTTTAGTTCTTACTTCAATATTGATGGTCCTTGGCCATGTCTCTTTCGGTGTTTCTATGTTCCCATTTCCAACTGACGTTGCCTATTTCGTCAAGATATGTGCCTCCGCAGCTCAGTGGCTAGCGCACTTGCCGCCACCCCTGGCGACCCAGGTTCAAATCCGGGTTGAGGTCTGACATATATCAGCAAAACACTGACTGGCAAATAAAGGCTGTGTTCGGCATGTTAGCGCAAAACTTTGCAAACATAAGGTTAAAGTCGTATTTATACTCGTACCGACAAGGAGTGTGGATTAGATGACACAACTACCAGGACAATATCTGTTTTTATTTTTATTTCAATGCGTATCTTAAGATGGTTATCAAAACGCAACATAAAACCTTGTAAATAATGGTGCGTTTGGTGCGCTAACATATAACATTACACCTTGAGACTAGTGCTTATACAAAGGGACAGTCAGCTACCATCACTCAATGTAATTCAAGAGTATCCATGTCTGTACGTAGTCTCACACCAACAAAACAAGAGATATGAAATTTAATGCATGTACAGGGTGTCCAAAAAGAAAGAATACAGTTTCGGGGTATTTTTATCAACTCTTAATGGTCTGCTATCGCAAAGAAATTTTGCGCATGGTTAGACAAAAGATGTAAGTTTTTTCTGGTACCAGTTTGAAAATTGTAACTCGAATATATTTTTAAGAATGTCAATTTCCCTAAAAGTCCTTATTTTGACCGTGACTTTCTTTTTGGACACCCTGTACTATTATCACTAATTTTTCAAATGTATATTATCGTTCGACTTTACCTCCATATCAATTTTCTTAACTTTAAAGAATCTTTAAGCCTAAAGAAAAAATTGTTCTAACATGTAACCTTCTCCCACTGTGTCCTACATTAGGGAACCTAGTTCGCTTTTATTCAGGTGCAATTGAAAAGGCTGCAAACACAATGCATAACAATCAAAATATGAAGCAATGTAAAAAGGTATATAAACGTACATTTCGTAGGCAATAACGAAAATGTAACATTACAAAAAAATGTTAACCACGCACACGATACCGTCTTACAAATCATGTTGATTTTGCGATACAAATGAAAAGATTTAATGACTCATAGTTTAACAACGAGTATTGAAAACGTATGGTTTTACATCTTTAGCCCAGATTATTTACACTCGTTTGTTAAAATAGTAACATAAACCTCACGTATGCCCTTGTATTGCCGAACTAGGATCCACAATATTTAAAATAAAACGCAGAAATTCAGACGTCAATATTTTGTCCTCGTTTGCAGCCAAGCGTGTCAAAACGATAAAAGTACGCCCGCCTTCGATGATACGTTATTTACTTAACCTCGTAAAGGTTAAGGTGTCCCTCAAAAATCACTATTGTCCTTAAATGTGTTAATAGCTGTTGAGCTGCTCATCTGTCCATCCGTGTCTCATTCGAGATCACCGCATCTCTCTTGGTTGCTCAGATATTGTGAAGATTCATAGGTACCTATATTGGGATCTAAGTTATTCAGGAAAAATAGATTTAAACAAATTAATTGTGATTAAACGTATGTAGGTACGATCGTAATATGTACGATGATTTTTTAAATATTTACATGTATACCAAGATGTTGCGCCAAAACAGTGTTACCAGAAAGTTTCATTTTAAATATTTAACATCATAAAGGCATTCACATTTGAATGTCCATATGACCATTTATCATTCAATTCAAGTGCACAGCTTTTGTAAACATTGACACAGACGACAACTTTGCAAACACTTTGGATAAAAAAGCCAACCCTGAGTTCTAGTCAATTCTTCGAACGAAGGACTTATCAATTTGATATCTTATGCATTATCTTATTTTTCACATTCTTTTTTTTCAAGAGTAGTCTCATTGACAAAGTAATGTTAATAGTGGGATATTTATTTTGGGAAAACGGAGAAAACTTTCAAAACAATAATCGTTACTTTCAAGTTGGTAAAAAATCTTCTCATTTAGTTTGATAAACTTTTCCACGTAATTTCATTCGTGCAACCAAACTCCTATAAAATGATGCCTGAATGCACATAATTTATCATTTTTGTTTTGTTTATTATAACTTCTGAGTTGTTTGTTCGAGAGAAATTATGTTGTTGTTTTGGTGTGGAGTATAAATACTGCATTATATTGAACTGAGGTACACTCAAAGCTGTTTTTTTAATTAAGAAGTGTTAGAAAATTGTGAGAAAATTGTAAGAAATTTGTAAGAAATTTGTAAGAAATTTGTAAAAATAATTCTTCATAGGAAGTATATCACTTGAAGGAATATGCTGATGTTACGTGTGTGTCTACTAGTTATTTTGGTTAGCACGAATGTGTGTGTTGCTCAAGTGGACTTGCAAGCAGAGAACCAGGAACTTCGTGCAGATATAGCCAAGCTTGAACAGGATTTGTACAGGCTCAAGGTCACAATCGCTGAACTGAACGAGAAGAATGACAATTTGGAACGGGAAAATCGTCAATGTAATACATAACACCTAACAATAAACTCAAGGAACACAACACATGGACTTAACGATTTCGATAACATGGATTTCATGGATCATTACATTCAAAGAGTATAGGGGAACATGTTTGATACCAGATTGGAACAAATGTTAATCTATTTACTGCTCCATTTCATTTGTAAATAATATATAGCTTGGCCAATTTGACATGAGTCTGACCTATTGATTAGTATTATTTTACAGTCGATATGTTGTCCACGTTTACAACACCGATTGTATGTTTTCATAATCGGAGAGTATCACGAAGACGCTCGAGATGTAATACTTACACAAATCTGAAATACCGATATTGCACGATTTGCTTGCGCAAATTGATATAATCAAAACCTTCTAATATATTCTTGCATAAAGGTCAGGTTCAGGCCAAACAAGACTGCGTTCATTAAACGCTTATGCCCCCGTGGAAGCCATGTCCATAAAAAGCTAAGTCAATCAGGGGCCATTATTCAGTTAAAATGTTTGATAGTGTTACATGGCTTTGAACTATGAGAGGCTTATGATGGTAAACGAATATGCCACATTTGAAAACAGTGCCTTGATCGACTTCATGTGTGATCTGGTGATACAGGTGTTATGGTTCTTTGTCACTGCACTTCTCCAAGTTGCCATCTATTCATATACCAAGTTTCAAGTCAATATTTTAAATATGTTTGAAGATACGCTCCGGACAAACTATTATCATGAAAATACAGAAGGGGAGATAATTCAAAATGTAAGACAGACAGAGTTATGGTTCTTGGTCCATGCACTTCTACAAGCTACCATCTATTTATATATCAAGTTTTGAGGCAATATCTTAAACACCTTTGAAGATACACTCCGGTCAAAATTTAATTCTAAAAAAATACTAAAGGGGAGATAATTCAAAATTTAAGACAGACAGAGTTATGGTTCTTAGTCATTGCACTTTTCCAAGTTGCCATCTATTTATATACCAAGTTTCAAGTCAATATGTTCAATAGTTTTGAAGATATACTCAGGGCAAAATTTGACTATAAAAACCACTAAAGGGGAGATAATTCAATATTTAAGACAGACAGAGTTATGGTTCTTTGTCAATGCACTTCTCCAAGTTGCCATCTATTTATATTTCAAGTTTCAAGTCAATATGTTAAATAGTTTTGAAGATACGCTCAAAACAAAATAAATAAATAAAAAATTTATTGTAAAAATACTAAAGGGGAGATAAGTCTAAGTCCAAAATTAGGTCAAGGTGAAGGTCAAAATTGAGTCAGGTACTACAGCCGTGTGGAGAGTGGTCATATACAACATCCATGAAAGTATGAAAGCTTTGTAGCAAGCCATATCAATGCTAAAAGAAACGGTCAATTTGGGTTAACCAAGAATTTGGCCTTTCAATAAGTCAAAGTCCAAAATTAGGTCAAGGTGAAGGTCAAAATGGAGTCAGGTGATACAGGCGCGTGGAGAGTGGTCATATACAACATCCATGCAAGTTTGAAAACTTTGTAGCAAGCCATATTCATGCTAGAAGAAACGGTCAATTTGGGTTAACCAGGCCGGACGGACGAACGGACGAACAGACGGACTGACGGACGGACGAACGGACAAATGAATTACTATATGCCTCCCGATCTATCGATACGGGGGCATAAAAAGCCAAGCTATAGCAACGCATACCAATTATAGTAGACTCTGTTTCTGTGAAGATATGTGCGAGGACATAATACGTATACAATATGACAAATCAACAATAAAGCGCAGGAATTATGACACCTTTGTTTTAGTTATAGTGTCAATTATTATTAAGAATAAAACATATTTGTGATAATAATAATAATAAATATAACAAGACTATTGCCAAGCAATGAAAGTCCCCTACCGGAGGGAGAGTTATGGTTTGTTTGTGATAATAATAATAAATATAACAAGACTATTGCCAAGCAATGAAAGTCCCCTACCGGAGGGAGAGTTATGGTTTGTGTGCAACTGCACTTCTCCTAATTAATATCTATCCACATGTAAAGTTTCAAAATAATATCTCTTTTGGTAATGGAGTTAGGCTCTGAACAATATTTAGGTATAATAAGAGCTGTCCGCGGACAGCGCGCTCCACTTTTTAAGTTTTGGATAGTGTAGTGGATGACATATATTCGTTGTTTATGATACATTTTTCGGTACAAAGATATTTGATTCAATTTAGAAAACACGTTTTTTTAAAAGGTCAGGTCACTGTAATATGTTATTTTGGTATGGTTGTGCCTCTTTTTTACTGGAGATATTTAAAAATGACAGTCTGTGATGTAATGGTTATGTTGATGCAAAAATAAAAATACAGTAATTTCCATTGTATGTTAAAGATACATATTTCCAATTTAGTTTCGTGAAAACTTCTTAAACTTGAGAAGAAAAAGATATTAAACTATCTGACAAATGCTAATTTATCATAATGCAATATCAACAGCAAAATGAAATATACATATTTTTAAATTTTAATGATATTATGCACACAAACCTATATGAATGAAAGTATATTGTCGGCATCTGTACCACCGTATCATGACCCAGGAACTATCTAAAGTTACATTGTTCCTGGGTGACCGAGGCAAACTGGTTACACATCAAACTCCTTATTACAGATATAAAGGTTAAACATCAGTGCCATATGATTCTGATCGTGATCACTCAATTCCTTTTCAAAGTTATCCATATAGGCTTATGGTCAGAAAAGTATGATTCAAAAACACCCGTTTTATGGTTATCTGCCCTTGTGAAATAGCTTCCCCTTTTGATGATAAACATGCATACCAAGTTTGAAGCAAATATCTTTGACGCTTTCTGGCATATGCATCTAAACATGAAATTCCAAGTCGAATAGGTGCCATAACTATGACAAAATTAAATTTTGGGTTACCTGCCCTTGTGAAATGGGTTCCCTTGTATTAGTAAACAAGCATACCAAGTTTGAAGCAAATATCTTTGACGGTTACTGAGAAATTGACCTGAACGAAAATGTTAACCGACAACGAAAATTCTTAGTCGAAAAAGGGCCATAACTCTGGCAAAATTAATGGTAGGGTTACCTGCCCTTGTGAAATGGGTTCCCTTTATGATAGTTAACATGCATACTAAGTTTGAATCAAATATCTTTGACGGTTACTGAGAAATGGGCCTGAACGAAAAGGTTAACCAACGCCACAGCCGACGAGTGGGCCATGACAATAGCTCCACTTTTTTTCTTCGAAAAGTGGAGCTAAAAATAAACGCAGGGGGCAACCAAAAAATTAAGCTAGGGAGAGCTATGGTTTTTGTGCACTGCACTGCTCCGCATTGATATCTATCCTCATGTAAAGTTCCAAATCATATCTCTTTTGGTAATGGAGTTATGCTCCGGACAAAATTTAAGTAAGTAATTAACAAAGGGGAATAACTAAAAAAAAATAAGCAACGGAGAGTTATTGTTCTTGTGCACTGCACTTCTCCTCATTAATATCTATCCACATGTAAAGTTTCACAATAATATCTCTTTTGGTAAAGGAGTTATGCTCCGGACAAAATTTAAGTATGAAAATTCACAAAGGGGAATAACTCAAAAATTAAGTAAGGGAGAGTTATGGTTCTTGTGCACTGCACTTCTCCTCATTGATATATGTCCTCATGTAAAGTTTCAAAATAATATATCTTTTGGTAATGGAGTTATGCTCCGGACAAAATATAAGTATGAAAATTAACAAAGGGGAATAACTCAAAAATTAAGTAAGGGAGAATTATGGTTCTTGTGCACTGCACTTCTCCTCATTAATATATATCTACATATTAAGTTTCAAAATCATAGCTTGCTTAGTTTTGAAGTTATGCTCCGGACAAAAAGTGTGGCGGACTGACTGACAGACGGGGCGTAAACCATAAGTCCCCTCCGGTTTCACCGGTAGGGGACTAATAATATAAGAATCGACACTACAAGACACTTCACAGAACGACTTTACAATCAACGTAATATAACTAAAAACAATAGTTCGCTGGCTTAGACATCGTTGATTTCCGACCTTGGTTGGGAATCCCTGCAGCAACGAAGGTCCGATAATAGACTGGTGATGATATCCCGAATCACCCATTGCCTCATTGATATCCCGGCGGACAAGTTCTTGCACCCGGGAACAATTGCAACCCACGGTTGCACCCTCAGATCAGATATGTACCGCCACTCGTTCTTCCCAGCCAGTATTCGACTGTGGAACCAACTGCCCAGTCATTGGAAGCATTCAATGAGAGACTGGCGGGCCCCAGGAACTGAACTGTATACAATGTTTTTACCTGGATTTTAACAGTTTTTACCATTACGTGTGCGTGTTGCAACGAACTTGTATAATATTTTGTTTCATTTGTGATAATGCCCCAGAGTGGCTGCAAATTAATTGGAAGAAGGTTTTAGAGCATCACATTTATTCATTGTTTTTTGGGTTTTTTAAATGCAAATGTAATTCCATTGTTTCACTGGTTTTAGATTTATCAGCACATTTTTTATGCTCGGGGAAATTTATAGGGATCATACTCTCTGTGTAGCCATGGGAAGTAGGGATTGTTTCAGGGGGTTGAAAGTAAAATATTTAAGTAAAAGTCCCGCCATTTCCCGAGGTTGGGTGTGGTTAAAAAAACGCAGGCCGCCCGGATCCAGGATTTTTGGGGGACACGAGGTATGTACAAGGGTCGGACCCCATACTTTTGTTTGGGGGTCCGGGCACTGTTTTATCAAAGCATTTACGCTAGCGTAAAGCAAAGATTTCCTAAAATATTGCGTACGTCGATAATGTTTGCGTAATTGCGTTTTACAAAGATATTTTAGTTCTCATTCTGTCGTAAATTTTAGCTTATTTCTACGCCAAGGCTTGGCAACCCTAAAATGGCAAATATTAACGTAAGTGAAGAGTTTTTTCACACGCACTGATGATTTTGACCGTCGCATGTTATTTTAGACCGTCACTTGTTGTTTTAGGCGTGATTAATCATCAAATCTTGACGCATATTTATTCATTCTGGTATCCGTTATATTTGTTATATTGGTTATATTGTGTATGCGAGTATAGTTCAATTTTGAACCCTGAGCCATGACCCTTTCTAAAGACAAGTCTATTTGGGCGAGTAAACCGTGATTTATTAATTTCAATAGTCATGGTTTAAAGATATGATACTTACTAATATGTGTAATTTATCAATTGGCAATTTAGAGCAGTTAGTCAATGCCACAACAAGCTTTATCGGCGAATTTATAAAACTTTAAAAGTGCAGTCACGGCTCAATGCTCGAAATCGAACTATACTTGCGATCGTTTAGTAAAACACACTTACGAGTTTGCGTAAGGTATAAGTCTAACGCGATATTCTGCAATGTCAATATAAACAGAAATCACTGACCATTACATCGATTTAGGGAGAGCGGAAGTGTATTTTACCTGCTCACTTCTATTCACCAAGTAAATTAAAATAACGGTAAAGCTTGGCCACATTGAGATGAGCCTGACCTATTGATTAGCATAATTTAACAGTCGATATATTGTCTACGTTTACAACACCGAGTGTATGTTTTCATAATCGGGGAATATCACGAAGGCGCTCAAGATACAAACACAAATCTGAAATACCGATATTGCACGATTTGTCGGCGGAAATTGATATAATCAAAGCAAAAATCTTGTAATATATTCTTGCATAAAGGTCAAGCTCAGGTCACAATAGCCAAGCTATACACATTGAAAAAGATAATCCCTTTTCCAATATCCTTATATGTTGTTGTACCTGATCTGCCTGTTTACTTTAAGTGGCACAGGTCCCAATACCGCGTTAGAGTTATAGATATCTATGCGTAAATATACGCGACATTTACGCATTGTTAGTAAAACGGTGACCCGGGGACTCCCGGGGGCAATCGCTTAATATTTGTGAAAATGCACCAGAAGGGGTACACTTATTAGATGTGGGGAATCTATATTTACATGTTTTTTTTCTGTTATCAGCGTTTGATATGTGTGTTTGCGCTTATTAGTAAGAAATATCCTTTTCTATCCCCCACCGGAGGCGAAGGGTATATGAGTAATGGTAGGCGTCATTCCGTCCATCCATCAGTCCGTCCGTCCGAACTTCTATGTGCAACTCCTCCTACATTTCTTAAGGGAATTCGACGAAACTTTCACAGAATAACTGCTATGATGTCCCCCAGCGCATATTGTCAGGATTTTTTTAATTCTACCATTTTGACAGAGTTATTGCCCTTTGTTGTTTTTCACATAGAAAATCTTCTGTGTGCAACTCCTCCTATATTTCTTAAGGGAATTCGACAGAACTTTCACAGATTAACTGCTATGATGTCCCCCAGCGCATATTGTCAGGATTTTTTTAATTCGACCATTTTTGACAGAGTTAATGCCCTTTGTTAATTTTTTACATATTTCTCATGGAATTTTGTCAAAACTTTTACAGAAGTACAGTTATGAGGTGCACTAGCGGATATCGTCAGGGTTTTTCATTTCTGCCATTTTTGAAAGAATTATAGCCCTTTGTTGACTTTTTTTCACATACTAATTAACTTCTGTGTGCAACTGCTCCTACATTTCTTAAGGAATTTTGATGAAACTTTGATTCATTAATTTTTTATGTATTGTTTTGACATTATTCCTGTTGGCAACAGCAAGTTTGCCAATGGTCAGGGATTTGGCAACAACCATGTGTTCGGCAACTTTTGACTTGTTCATGTGTGAAGACTGGTTTGTTCATGTGTGAAGATTGATTTGTTCATATGTCGAGACGGACTACTACATTTGAGAAGATGGATTACTACATTTGAGAAGATGGATTACTACATTTGAGAAGACGGATTTCTACATTTGAGAAGACGGATTACTACATTTGAGAAGACGGACGACTACATTTGAGAAGATGGATTACTACATTTGAGAAGACGGACTAACCACATTTGTGAAGACAGATTTGTGCATGCGTGAAGATTGATTTGTTCATGTGGGAATATGGTTTGTGATGTATTTTATGTCTAACACTGCATTATAAATATTAAGTTGCATTGATAGTACATGTACATATTCTCGGCTTTATTACGTCCAAAATGTCTTGTTAAAAATTGTCAAAGAATAAAATACTTAAAATCGTATTTAGCTTGGAGTTAATTTATTTCTTCTTGTGGTGTTAGCCAAAATTAAGTCGCATGCCCTGCGGTATGTCCTTCATGATCTTATCAGCACTTTAGATTTCCGCTTTTTAAGCAGCTTTCATTGTTCTAACAATATTTTAGTTGTAGCATTCATCAAATTTGCTAATAATATGTAAAGAAAATATATGTGTCCAACCATTAATGAAGCTTTATTGATAATATTTGTCGTTTACCTCAATATTTTCTTCGGCGGAGGTATGGCTGTCAGTGACTGCTTCTTGTTGTAATAAACACGACACGAAAAATGCTCATCTTATACTTGTTCATCTAGAACTTTAAAGCAAATTACAGCCATGAATTGTGGCCTTCGGGAGCATTTTATGTATATTTTATGTGCTCATTCGGATATTCAATAAGTTCACTGCTATTTCTGGTTGAATTTTTTACGATATCTGTATATACAGTTCATAAGTATACATTTTGGAGACATACTGTCAACTAGTTATCCAACATAATACGATAGAATAAGGATATCTGTGCATATATTTTATTTTCCAGACCGAATTATATCAGTCTAGTTTTTTTAACGTTGTTTTATCGACAGAGTCATCACATTCTTCAAAGGACACAGAATAAAAACACATTTCAAACAATAGTAAATGATGTAAGCAGTCTAGTTAGGATAAAAATCCAGTGACGCAGCGGAACAATCCAATAGTTCGGTGTAAAAACAAGTATAAAGGATTATACTAACAGATAAATACCAAATTAAACTCTACCTATTTTAGTAATGGTTTTAATCTTTTGAGTACGCATATACGATGACGTCACTGTCAATTTATCCTAACTGGACTTATAGCACACCTATAAAGGCTTAGGTCGTCGCTTTCAACACATTATTCTGTGGTTATTTTGGGCCCCGTGAATCAGTGTAACGGCCACCAGTTGTTACGTTGTCATCGTCACAAGTACCCACAAACGTGACATGAATATTTGGCAATAATGAACAATCTGGGCTCGTCGTAAGTAGTACCGTTCGCAAACGTTGATTGCGGTAGGAATATGGACTATTACTTCATTTTCTGTAGGCTAGTCAAACGAGGAAACGTAATACTGTATTTATTAAAGTTATTTTCTTTCTTTTTATTCAAGAACGAAATACAATGTAAACTGTGTCTGTTCAATAACTGTTTTATTATTTATATTTTAAGTGTTTTTACATCTTTTTTTCATAAAGAAACAAGAACGCCTTTATGGCGACGAAGACCAGGTTTTTAAAGGTAAGTTGAATGTGCAGAAGTTTGAAATGGTGCTGTTAAACAGGTGATGTTAAATAGTTATGGTATATAGTTCCATAACAGCGCCAAAGGTATTCCAACTCAATAGTTGATATTTGGTAAAAAAATAGGCGGGAAAAGAACAAGCTGACATTTTTTAACATCAATACAGGTCAACCGACAAAGGTAAATCACTGAAGTTCATCTCCAGTACTGTGAGTTCAAATGAGGTAAAACTTAAATTGTACAGAAATGGCTGTTGAAGTTATTAAGTGGAAACTGTTTTCCTAATTTAGCAACAACGACCTTGACCCCACTGACTTGCCCCACTTTCAATCCCAAGCTGCATCTTCACAAAAGCTACCTATACAGCAAGTTTCATTAGATATCTCATTCCAACCTAAGTTATTGAGCAGAAAATTATGGAAAGCCTTGGCTGTCTTATACGTACAAAATGAACTTTGTTGTGCCCAAATAGCAATATATTAAGCCACTTTGTCAATATATGAAGTCAATATATCAATATATTAAGTGAGAATGTCATTATATTATGCCGATGTGACCTTATATTGAGCCAATCTGTCATTATACGATGTGCATTTATGAATATATTAAGTGAAACAGTCGTTATATCGATTCAACAAGACAATATATCATGCCGATGTGACCTTATATTGAGTCAATGTGTAATTATACGATGTGCATTTATGAATATATTAAGTGAAACAGTCCTTATATCGATTCAACAAGACAATATATCATGCCGATGTGACCTTATATTGAGTCAATCTGTCATTATACGATGTGCATTTATCAATATATTAAGTGAAACACTCCTGATATCGATTCAACCAGACAATACATCATGCCGATGTGACCTTATATTGAGTCAATCTGTCATTATACGATGTGCATTTATGAATATATTAAGTGAAACACTCCTGATATCGATTCAACAAGACAATATATCATACCGATGTAACCTTATATTGAGTCAATATGTCATTATACGATGTGCATTTATGAATATATGTTTCACTTAATATATTCATAAATGCACATCGTATAATGACAGATTGACTCAATATAAGGTCACATCGGCATGATATATTGTCTTGTTGAATCGATATAACGACTGTTTCACTTAATATATTCATAAATGCACATCGTATAATGACAGATTGACTCATTATAAGGTCACATCGGCATGATATATTGTCTTGTTGAATCGATATACCGACTGTTTCACTTAATACATTCATAAATGCACATCGTATAATGACAGATTGACTCAATATAAGGTCACATCGGTATGATATATTGTCTTGTTGAATCGATATAAGGACTGTTTCACTCAATATATTCATAAATGCACATCGTATAATGACATATTGACTCAATATAAGGTCACATCGGCATGATATATTGTCTTGTTGAATCGATATAAGGACTGTTTCACTCAATATATTCATAAATGCACATCGTATAATGACAGATTGAGTCAATATAAGGTCACATCGGCATGATATATTGTCTTGTTGAATCAATACAAGGACTGTTTCACTTAATATCTTCATAAATGCACATATAATGACAGATTGACTCAATATGTGGTCACATCGGCATGATATATTGTCTTGTTGAATCGATATGACGACTGTTTCACTTAATATATTCATAAATGCACATCGTATAATGACAGATTGACTCAATATAAGGTCACATCGGCATCATATAATGACGTTCTCACTGAATATACTGATATATTGACTTAATATATTGACAACGTGGCTTAATATATTGCTATTTGGACACAACAACGTTCATTTTGTACGTATAAGACAGTCAAGGCTTTCCATAGAAAATAACTATAGTAATTGTGACCGTGACCACATCGGCCCTACTTTCAATCCTCAGTGGGGTCTTCACACTAGCTACGTACACAACAAGTTTCATCATGATATCTTATTCCTAACTTAAGTCATTGAGCGGAAACCATTTTTCTATTTTAGTAACAGTGACCTTGACCCCACCAGCCCCACTTTTAATCCAAAGCGGGGTCTTTACCCAATCTACATACACAGTAAGTTTCATCATAATATCTCATTCCTAACTGAAGTTATCCAACGGAAACCGATTGTTGACGCCCGCTAGCCATGCAGCCCAACCGCCCGCCCGACGAAATCGCCAATCGAAGATCCAGAATTTTTTTTAATTGTTAAAAATCTCAGCCAACTGGGGGCATGAGCCCTCGTGCCCAGTGCCTGAAACGCATTTTGTTTTAGACCGTAACAAATTGTGTTCATAGACAAGATGGAGGGCAATATATCGCAAATAATGCCACAAAAATTGAGGGGACTATATTTCTCTGGATTAGGGTGGGCGAGTTTGCGGGGAGTTTACTTTCTGCCATGTTACTGGACAGGGCAGGGATTTTACCCGGCGGCGATTCAAAAAGCAAAAGTCAAAATCCTCGCCCTTCCCCGGGCTGTGGCTGGGTTTCAAATGACTGGTGTTACATTAAAAGTCGAGGAAGTCCAGCTTCAAATCAAATTCTCGTAACCAAGCATGAACTCGTGATTCATGCACTGGAGAACTATATCCGTAAAATCAAATACTAGTACGTGAAAAACGTGCAGGAATTACAAATGACGTCAAAAATAAATATCCGGTTTGCACGTGATTCACAACAAGTACGTGAAAAACATGTTAAAAGGATACGATTGATGTTATGGAAATGTATATTACAAGTCAAGCTATACCTCGCAACAAATATGCAGAAAAAATTTGCGAAAGCGGTAGATGGTCCTCCTCGTTTCGAATGTTCTCTGTTGTTGCGAAATATCGTCATACAATACTAAGATGGAACAGCTGATAAAGGTCTCTTACTATGATGACTGCTGGTCGTCTCGATAGTGAAAATCATACCTTAGACGTCAAATATTTTTTCCTTTGCTAAGCGACCAATTTTAATCTATATATGAGCCGTTCTCAATTCTGCAATAAGATTTAGAAAATGCCTAAAATGAGAGAAAACTCGAGTCTTTTGATTTCATATTTAAGTAATTGGGTAGTATAGTACTATCCATTAGCTTCAAGTTTTCTTTCAAATTGTGTTAAAATAACTTCTGTCGTTGCTATGGTGATCGTTTTCTAAAAAGAACTCATATCACGGAAAACAAGGGTTAAGTGGCTAAAAACACTTGCTATTTTCCGCTGTAAGCAAACACTCACAATTTGGACACGTTTTATTAAATAAAGAATATGATACTTAAATGTGCCACAATTCTAAAAGTTTACGTCACAATTTATCAAAGACTGGATCTTTGAAAAGCCAGTTGACGTTACGTCAAAAACGTACACAATGACGTTCGCGACGTCACTCAAAAAGTGGGCGGTAGTGGCTGGTTTAAAAAGTCTGTAACTTTGTAAGTGTAAGGAATAATTTGTTCAAATTTTTCAGAAACTGTTCATAACAGTCTCGTCTTTCTTACCGTATATTATCAACATTTTTACAATTTTGTCATTAAGCCCGGTTTTGCTGGAGAACGGCTCCTATATATATGCACCGGAGACAAACGGAAATGTCCAAGCTTTCACGATTTGTCCTCACACTGTGGTGCTTGCGCGCCAAAATAACAGATGGTATTACTGCGAGGGGGCTATAACGCGGAATTGTACCACCTGTATAGCACTTGTGTCATGAATTTTAGCAGGCGTTTGAAACGGCAAAGGGAAAATCTTCGCCATTTACCTGCTTTTGGTCGTGATTTCAATTGACTTGTGCAATACGCCCTAGAGGAGCCCTAGACTAGTCTATATCACTGAGTGGCTAAGTCTTCCAGGGGCCATAATTCAGCTCAAATGATGGATAACATGGCGCTGACAATTAATTCACTAATCAATTTACTTTTCCGATGTCCCCGCACAGCCGGGTACCGCACCAAAATAGCGGGGACATGTAGCCAGTTGGGACTACATTTCTCTGGTTTAGGGCGGGGGAAATTTGGTGGGAGTTACCTCTGAATGGCCCTGGGATCAGGAATTTTACCCAGGGTTTGAAAAAACCTAAGTCAAAATCACGCACGTTCCCAGGGCCATACGTATGCCTAAATGTTGGATAACATGGCGTAGACATTATATTTAAACGTAGTTATGATTGAAGTGGATAAAATAATTGCCCCAAGTATGATATTCAGTCTTTAAGGAACTTACATTCCAAATTGACGTTGAGGTGCGTACACACAGTAAGTTTTGGTGTATAAGTCGAGGATGTTCGCTTTGCCACGTGTACATCATGCCCATACATTTCCCTCTTATCACTTGCAATGGTAACAATGAAGGTGTACATCTCGAGAAAATGTATGGTAGAGGCGTACTACACCTTACTACACAGTACATGTCAAGATGTATACATCAAAACTTACTGTGTGCAGGCACCTTTACCAAGCGTGAAATCGTGATTCACGAATTGTTGGTAAAATCCTCAGATACGTGAAAAACGTGCGGAATTTAGCAATGACGTCAAAACCAAACATTAATTTTAAAAATGCCCGATTTGCACGTGGTTCACGTTAGGTTGGCAATACTCAAGCGACATGTACGTGAAAATAAATTCACTGAACATTCGTAATGGTAGGGGAACACTTTCAAGTAAAAATTGTTGAACCCTAATATTCATTTTTACAATCTGAGTCATACCTTAAAATGTTACTAAATGATCGAATACGATCCATGACATTTATACCAGTCACATGATGGCGTTTTGAGAAATCCAAGATGGCGTCTAAGATGGCCGCTTACAGCCTCTGGGACATTGGATGCGACATTTATTATGGGAAAAAGTCCGTTTTTACAATTGAATGTGTATCCCATAGTGCACCAATTTATGGTATAGTGTCTCAAATAGGTATCAAAGGTAAAAAAAATAAAAAAACCGTACCCCGCACACTTTGATTGATTGTCAATTGTCATAATTTAAGTACTTTTATATTGTATATTTGTAAATATTTTCATTTCCCCTAACTATTTAGAATATCCTTAACAACAAAAATGCTATATTTGCGGTCCAAATTTTCCTGGGTTGTTAAAAATTTTACCTCTACCCCCTATTTTTTACCTTCATTTGGCGATAAATATGATGAAAAAAATTGAATCACCCCAATGTTCCACCAAAATCACCTAATATGACAAGAACAACATACATTATATTGTAAAAACGACTTATTATCCCCCGCCGAAGGCGAAGGGGATATGGTAATGGTAGGCGTCATTCCGTCAGTCTGTGTGCAACTTCTGTGTGCAACTCCTCCTACATTTCTAAAGGGAATTTGACGAAACTTTCACAGAATAACTGCTATTATGTCCCCCAGCGCATATTGTCAGGATTTTTTTATTCGACCATTTTTGACAGAGTCATTGCCCTTTGCTGTTTTTTTACATATAAATTCTTCTGTGTGCAACTCCTCCTACATTTCTAAAGGGAATTTGACGAAACTTTCACAGAATAACTGCTATTATGTCCCCCAGCGCATATTGTCAGGATTTTTTTATTCGACCATTTTTGACAGAGTTATTGCCCTTTGTTGTTTTTTACATGTAAATTCTTCTGTGTGCAACTCCTCCTACATTTCTAAAGGGAATTTGACGAAACTTTCACAGAATAACTGCTATTATGTCCCCAAGCGCATATTGTCAGGATTGTTTTATTCGACCATTTTTGACAGAGTCATTGCCCTTCTCCTACATTTCAAGGGAATTCCATTCAATTCATCAAATTTGCTAATTATCTGTAAAGAAAATAGATGTGTTCAACCATTACTGAATTTTGAATAGTGGATAAAATTATGTTCAATACATAACATTCTTTATGTATGTACACTATATAATCTTGCATCATCAACAACAATTCAACTGTAGTGGTCATCTTTATGAAGCTTTCGTGATAATATTTGTCAATTACCTCATTTATTCCTTCGGCGGGGGATATGGCTGTCAGTGACTGCTTCTTGCTCCCATAATAAATGTCATATCCAATGTCCCTGAGGCTGTAATTTTACAAAAGGTGATGTTTACTTTTTGGCGGCCATCTTGGGCGCCATCTTGGATTTCTCAAAACGCTAAGCGAGGATGGTAAAAAAATCCCTTGTCATAAAGCCAACACATTTACGAACATTTTAAGCAATAACTGGTAGGGTAACTCCAAAAATTGAGGCCTAAACTGGCATTTGTTCCCCTAACATAATGCACCAGTCAGTCGCATCCACGTCCCCAACCAACGGCCGTGTTTTTACCTTCCAGCTTCCCCGGCACTGCCAAAGAAATGTTGGGGGAAAAATCCCGACCCAATACCCCGGGGACAATATTTGTTTTTCAGGGGGATATTTTACCATCTGCTGTCCCCGGCAGATTGACACAGTATCAATACTAAAAACACATTTACATTCGTTTTTGCAACACATAAAGCTGTCTAACAGATTGCACTTTATTGAAATAGTTATACTCAGTGTAAACAAATCGTCGCCTGACCCTTAAATTGCTTAAACACGGGGGTGAATCGCACTAGTTTCTATCTAAACAAGAAAGATGGCCGCCACGCTAAAAAAGGTAAGTTTTTGCCAATATCTTTTTTGTCAAGCAATTGAGGAAACTGAGATGTAGCTATTAACCTGCTCAACACTATTCTGCACATTCCGGTATAAGTAGATTCTTCAACAGCCTCGTAGTTATCTTGGAATGCTGGTCACAGGAATTGAGTCGAGGAATTTTCCAAAATATTCGGACGATAGAGCTTAGTGCTATGTGCTAAAATCGACAACTTCGCCCAAATATGCACGTCTGTAAGCGCATTTGTCATGCATAAGAAGTTTTGTTTTATGTCTGTCACAAAATTAAAGGTCTCGAGCTATAATATGGCCTAAAATTAAAAATACAGTGTTTTCTTATTTATGGTAGGAACTAGTGACAATGAACTGATGGGTAGAGCGGAGTGTCATTTCTAAAACATAGCTCTATGTAGTACAATTTCTTTTTTCAGAGTGTATAAGATGATTACAGCGTCAAAGATGCTGCCTACACAACGGATAGGAATCCCGGATGATAAAACATAATTCCTATAACATCGTGGATATTTCCTGCACCATATGTTTTATAATAAAATTACCTGTACGTTAAGTGTACGATGCAGTTCCAGTGTGTTTGTTATTCCTTACAGTGAAACAAAGAAACACAAAAACATCATTGACAGTCGATGATGAAGAACGAAAAAGTTACTTGTATACTAATTTACTTGAAATACTGCTCGTATTAATCCCAGATTGGAACGATGTATCACAATAAGTGTCAAACTATAACAATGCTAATCACATACATGCAATAACATAAAAAAAGCAAATTACATTACAACACAATTGTATACTAGTTCTACAAAAGGGTGGACAAAAGTGGGATTTATATTTCAAATTAGTCACTAGTTCCTACCATAAATAAGAAAACACTGTATTTTTAATTTTAGGCCATATTATAGCTCGAGACCTTTAATTTTGTGACAGACATAAAACAAAACTTCTTATATATGACAAATGCGCATAAGGCCGTGCATATTTGGGCGAAATTGTCGATTTTGGCACATAGCACTAAGCTCTATCGTCCGAATATTTTGGAAAATTCCTCGACTCGATTCCTGTGACCAGCATTCCAAGATAACTACGAGGCTGTTAAAGAATCTACTTATACCGGAATGTGCAGAATAGTGTTGAGCAGGTTAATAGCTACATCTCAGTTTCCACAATTGCTTGACAAAAAAGATATTGGCAAAAACTTACCTTTTTTAGCGTGGCGGCCATCTTTCTTGTTTAGATAGAAACTAGTGCGATTCACCCCCGTGTTAAATATCAGGCCCAGTGATCATAAACATTTTTTATTCTCATACTCAAACTCCATACTCAATTCTCCAACTTGAAAAACGGTTTTATTATTTAAAACTTTGCATCAAAACCAACACCAACTCGTAGCAAATGATCTAATTAAAAAAAATGAAACCCCATTCAAATGTTTCCATTCAGTTATAAAGAAGTTACAGCAGTTTTTGTAACTAACAAATACTCCAATTGGAGTACGGAGTATGAGTTGGAGCATGGAGTACGTTCTCGAATGTTTATAATCACCGGACCAGAACATATTGCACGTGTAGAATTCGTTCACCATTGAAACCATAACGGACGTACTCTTTTCTTTTATGACGCCAAAAAAAACCCCGAAACATATGTTTTAAAATTGAAGCACATGGTATAGAATCGGAGTTTATCCTGCCATATATTACGCTATAATTCGGATCATAATAGAATGGTCTGAAATTCTCCAGAATGCATACATGTATAGCTAGTTTGCGAGAGAACAAGACTGCGTTCAATAAACGCTTATGCCCCCGTGGAAGCCATGTCCATAAAAAGCTGTGAGTCAATCAGGGGCCATTATTCAGTTAAAATGTTTGATAGTGTTACATGGCTTTGAACTATAAGGGACTTATGATGGTAAACGAATATGCCACATTTGAAAGCAGTGCCTTGATTGACTTCATGTGTGATCTGGTGATACAGGTGTTATGGTTCTTTGTCACTGAAACTTCTCCAAGTTGCCACCAATTCATATACCAAGTTTCAAGTCAATATTTTAAATACTTTTGAAGATACGCTCCAGACAAACAATAATCATGAAAAGACTGAAGGGGAGATAATTGAAAATGTAAGACAGACAGAGTTATGGTTCTTGGTCCATGCACTTCTACAAGCTACCATCTATTTATATATCAAGTTTTAAGGCAATATCTTAAACAATTTTGAAGATACACTTCGGTCAAAATTTTATTCTGAAAATACTAAAGGGGAGATAATTAAAAGTTTAAGACAGACAGAGTTATATTGCTTGGTCATTGCACTTCTCCAAGTTGCCATATTTTTATATTCCAAGTTTCAAGTCAATATGTTAAATAGTTTTGAAGATATACTCAGAGCAAAATTTGACAATAAAAAACACGAAAGGGGAGATAATTCAAAATTTACGAGTTATGGTTCTTTGTCAATGCACTTCTCCAAGTTGCCATCTATTTATATATCATATTTCAAGTCAATATGTTAAATAGTTTTGAAGATAAGCTCCAGACAAAATTTTATTGTGAAAATACTAAAGGGGAGATAAGTCTAAGTCCAAAATTAGGTCAAGGTGAAGGTCAAAATGGAGTCAGGTGATACAGGCGCGTGGAGAGTGTTCATATACAACATCCATGCAAGTTTGAAAGCTTTGTAGCAAGCCATATTAATGCTAGAAGAAACGGTCAATTTGGGTTAACCAGGGCGGACGGACGAACGGACGGAAGGACGGACGGACGGACGGACGGACGGACGGACGGGTGCATTACTATATGCCTCCCGATCTATCGATACGGGGGCATAAAAAAGAAATTACATGCGTATTTACAGTTTAACGCAGGGAGGTAATCTGGTATTCCATTGATGATATTTAACCGTTACAATCCCCGATCGGCGGGATTGAGATTGCTGTTATAAAGACAAGACTTAGGAGGCCCTTGTGATTCGGTTTATTTAGGTGTGTCGCTTGTAAACATTGTACAACAATAACATGTATTTCGTCATATTCACAGACGGGCCTCGCATGTGTTAAAGTAAGTAGGTTGCAAATACGTAAATATACCGTTATGCGTATCACGTGACCGTAAAATTTGCTGTTGCAAGTATCAAGTCTTCTAACTTGATATTTCATACAAAACTACAAAAATGTTACATAGAACTTATGAACAAAACTTTATTAACTCATTTCTGATGTTGCTGAAATTTCAGTGTGTATTAGGTAGATATATTTTATTTATCCGTGTAAAATTTCATACTTGTAGGTGAAGTAATTACAAAGAAATATTTAAAAAACACGATTTTTTTCTATCGCAAACTAGCTTATACGGCTTCGTAGAAATACACTCAAACGCTTTAAAAACGCACCACTATTGAAAATAATCAAACTTTGTCAAAAATCATTTTTTGCTAATTCAGTTCTTAAGCTTGACCTAATTAAAGAAAACGATTTTTTATACGCCCGAAGGGCCGTATTATGTTATGGCCTCTGTGTTCGTCTGTCCGTACACACCCACTGGTAGTTGTGGGGTGTGAAACAATAGGCTATATTTAGATTCTATTCATTCCGTTGCTTACGGGGTGCAAAATGTTGCTTATGGGGTTTTACAAACAAAAGGATGAACAAAAGAAAACCCCACAATGTCAAGTCAGTGAGAACGTCCGTCTGTCCGTCTGTCTGTCGTTAGCAATTTCCCTTCCGCTCTGTCACTCTTGAACCTCTTGAGGGATTTTAAAGAAACCTGACACAAATGTTCACCACATCAAGACGACGTGCAGAGCGAATGTTCTGGAGGGGTCGCTTCAAGGTCAAGGTCACACTTAGGGGTTAAAGGTCATATGACTTTGTTTCCCTTCCGCTCTGTCACTCTTGAACCTCTTGAAGGATTTTAAAGAAACCTGACACAAATGTTCACCACATCAAGACGACGTGCAGAGCGAATGTTCTGGAGGGGTCGCTTCAAGGTCAAGGTCACACTTAGGGGTTAAAGGTCATATGACTTTGTTTCCCTTCCGCTCTGTCACTCTTGAACCTCTTGAAGGATTTTAAAGAAACCTGACACAAATGTTCACCACATCAAGACAACGTGCAGAGCGCATGTTCTGGAGGAGTTGCTTTAAGGTCAAGGTCACACTTAGGGGTTAAAGGTCATATGACTATGTTTCCCTTCTGCTCTGTCACTCTTGAACCTCTTGAAGGATTTTAAAGAAACCTGACACAAATGTTCACCACATCAAGATGACGTGCAGAGCGCATGTTCTGGAGGGGTTGCTTTAAGGTCAAGGTCACACTTAGGGGTTAAAGGTCATTTGACTTTGTTTCCCTTCCACTCTGTCACTCTTGAGGGGGATTTCTTCCATTTTTTGTTCAGGGCTGTCCTTTTGCCTTCAACTGTCAAAATTGTGGTACCAAAACCTGAAACAAAACCCTTCGGGCGTATATTGCCCCGTATGGCGGTGCTCTTGTTTTCATTTGGAATACCCCGCCCAAAGAACTTTTTTTATTTTGCATGCTTTGCACGTAAAGCTCGATCGCGTCGATCTATGTGGTCAATATTGACTTTAAACTGTACGCTGTTGGTTTACACATTGAAAAAAAACAACAATATTTGCTAATGGTATTTTTATGCTGCAAATATCTCTAATTTTTGTTCGGATTATTTTGCCTTCGCTTCCAACTGAAATGAGCATCGGTGCCTTAGCAAGGCGGTTCAGCTGCCTCCACAAAACGATTGTGGGCTTAGAACATCGATTCCTAGCGAATGGCACAGTCAAATACCGACCTGGATGAACATGCTAAAGGCATTGAGCCCGAGATATGAGGAAACATGACACAGGCTGTGCAATTGTAATTGGTTCCGCATGTCTGCACACAGTGTCAAAAGAATGTCGGGTGTCATTACACTAGCCGAAAGTACAGTATTGCATTTTGATAAGTATTCTTTTCATAATTGTCAATAAAAAGGAAAATCAAGTTAGTACACTTTTTAACGAGTTGTCTCCCGTTTAGAGCCGAATGTTCCAACTTTTTGTCTTCAATGTCCTTCATATGGTTGATTTGAGGTGCCATATCACAAGAAATATCTTGACACGCTGATGCCCATAACCCACTAGTAAAGGTATCAAAGGGAATAGTTCGTGTGTTTTGTCTTAATATATGATGACATCGCAATTCCTTCCCCTAATACGTACTTTTATAATCAAATAAATAACGAAACTAGGCTCATAAACAACCAATAAACCATGAAAATCGGCAGAAATAGGAAATATTAAAGACAACTCGTTAAGGTATCTGTAACCAAAACCGCATTTTGCGCGAGTGTTCTGCTTAATTTTAGGTGCTTGGAGGGAAAACGACCATGGGTCGCAAACTAGAAACCAGGCCGGGTACTCTGGTCAGCTTGATTTTTTTTCATGCCTTACTAAGCAATGAAAAATCAAAATTTACTTACCGAATCGACGAAAAACGTCCATTAAACTAGTCAGTGTATCAACTTCCGTCTCCATACGTACCCCCATAGTAACCAAGATTTCAAGTTTAAATAAGGCTTGAATCCATCTTAGGTTCACATAATGCGCATATCTGGACTGCATTCGGTCGTATGGTATTAGCCAGACAACCAAAGCCACATAACATTTATAATTCAAGTTAAGCTTTGCTTGGATGGTTAGAAACATCACGTCGGACATAATAGAAATAGGTAAAATAGTTCAAAGGTAGAAGGATAAGAAAGTTCTTCCCAGCTGCATTTTCGCCGTCTTCATCCTAAGCCTCCCCAGTTATGGTGGCCACTGCTGATACAGCCTCGGGGATCATCGATGGTTTACTTACAGCTGAGCCCTAAACACTGTTCGAATGGAGAGATCGAACAATCCCCGCTTTAAAGGATGCAGGGAGGCTGTCTCAAAGAGTGATGGTTCTTTGAAAGAAGGAGTTCTTGTAGTAGGGAGTTGATGTTGAGATAAGCCTGTACTAAAGTGAGTGTGCTGATCTGGTGATAAATCAAGCAGGTGCTAGGTATTTCTCTGGTGGGATGTCTACGATGCCATAAACAATCCAGAAGTGCATGGTTAACTGAGCCTTCTGGTTTCAAGAGACCCCATCAGAGCTTGTACTCACACTGCCGGTGTTGTGGTAGCGGTTGGTAGTGTATCATGCAGCTGATTTGTGATTATGTGTGATAGGAGTTGACAACGCTCTCTTAATATAATATAGTACTAATTAGAATAAGGCTGTATGAATACAGTATACTAGGAATATGCATAGCATCTATTAATAGAACTACATGTATACAATCACGCTGATACCACAGTATCCTTGCAAGTTTGTCGGATACGTTCAACCCGATCAGTTTGAACTGCTGAATAATTTTGATGAATATTCTTTATTTAAGTCTCATTCACATAATTTTTTATATACAAATACAATCATATTATATCACAGAGTCATTATTATGTGACCATTCAAACAGAGAATTATAAGAGAATTATAAGAGACTGGTAAAATTATTAGAAAAGTACAAAAATAAAACTACAATGTACATATATTTATACACTGTATATATATTCTTAGTGTTACTATACATGTATTCATATTATATTATATTGAAACCGACAAAAGAGTTAAAAAGAGTTAATACTACACTTGCTTATAAATAATAAAAGAATGCTAGTCTTAATCTACTTATTAAGAATATGTCTTGAATACAATGAACATACAAAGGAACAATATAATAAATTATTGAACTATTAAGAGGTATGCTCAGTAGCTGGAAACAAGATAATAAAAAGGTTACACATGACAGACGTGTAACGGGAAATAACAACAATTGGAATAATAATACATGTAATAAAAAACAAAGTTATCTACATAGATAAGCACTTAAACGAATCAAATCTGGGTGAGTAAATGACACGACTAGTTTATCGTTGTCTGACAAATCATAAAATATATCAAAAACTTCTGTAACTTTTTGTACAAGATTAAAACGTAAGTCTTCGTATAAACTGCAGTTAAGTATAACATGGCATTCATCTTCAATAAAAACATTACAGAAAGGACAAGTTCTTCATCAACAGGTAACCTTTCATATCTACCAGTTCAAGCCTAATTGGTGCAACGCCACATCTGAATTTACAAAAAGCCGATCTATGACTACAGTAAATGGCAAGATCATTTTACAATACTTTTCAACAGTAATATGTTGATTAGACAGGGCATATGTGCGTAGTTTATTTCCACCCCTACCACTACGACTTGAAGCTTGTTGTACCGAATACCTCCGACATTCGCGTTATTGCCAGCAAAGGGAAGCACGAATACTGTTGAAGATGATGACGACGACGATGATGTTGTTGTGATATTCGTTCGTGTATTATGTTGTCCATCATTTTTGCCATTTCCGGGTACATGAAGTCTGGGATTATAAAGTTGTGTCCCTGGCACATATATAGTGACTTGTTATGCGTACATGAAATATTAACAGATGGACATGAAACAAATAGCCGTGACGACGACCAGAGGTTTTAACTGTTTCTGTGTGTCCATCGTAGCCTTGTTGTCACCTCACTCTAGTCTTGAAAGGCACATGCATCATCTAATAAAACATTATCAATAAATTTGCTTACTGTAAAGTTCAGGTCAGGTTCAACTGTTTGGACACAAGCATTCGCTGTACTTTCACAAGGAACGAGTGTTGCAAACAAGACATTTACAAAAGCAGGAAACAAGTACACATTTCCTCTGCCATCCTTTTAAAGTCCATCGCCCACCCAACACCCCCTCCCCCTTTTCTTCTTTAGTGTCATGCGGAGATGCTAGATGAGATACCGGTACTTTTTACTTATGATACGTTTTTGGCATATGTATTTTCACCCTCTTTTTGCCTATTATTGTAAACTAGGTCAAGTCGCAAAAATGCCTCTTTAAGACGTATTACCGTTAGGTCACCGTCCTTAGTGTTTAAGGCTAGGTCGGGGGTGGTTGTGCCTCATTTGGTTGCCGTTTTGGCACGGGTTTGTGCGATTGTGTCGCCGTGCAGTAACGCCTTGGGAAACCTAGTCGAGTGTTGGCTGCGTTTAATTCGGCAATAACTGCTGTTATATAATTTCTTTGTGAAAAAGGGTCGTCCTGCGTTTTGTCGGCGGGGGCTTTGATTTTTCATTGTTTCTTCGGCCTGTGGGCATTGCTCAGTGTAGTTGCTAGGAATATGTAATATTATTTCCCATCCCATTCCTACCTTGCTCATTATTTTAACCTAATGTCAAGTCGTAGTTGTGCCTCTTTAGGTCGCATAACGTTACAATACAATACAATACAATATCTTTATTTCCACCTTTAAAGGTGATATTCTATGTATATACAGGGATGTATAATGTCTCCTGTGCTTTTCAATTTATTTATAAATGATCTAGCCTTGAAAATAAAGGCTTTAGGCTTTGGAATTGACATTGGGGATGATGATAAGTTATGTTTGCTTATGTATGCTGATGATATTGTGTTATTAGCGCCTAATGAGCTTGAATTACAAGAAATGTTAAATGTTCTCTCTACATGGTGTGATCAAAATTATATGTGTATAAATGAAACTAAATCGGGTATTGTACATTTTAGACCAAAAACTGTCGCTAGAACTGGGTTTGGTTTTAACTGTGGGAATAAGACTATTGCAATAGCTGATAAGTATGTGTACCTTGGGTTATTAATAGATGAATTGTTGAACTATAATCTAACAGCTAAGTTTGTGTCACAAGCTGCAAGCAGAGCTCTGGGTTTACTAATTGCAAAGTTTAAATCTCTGGGTGGAATGCCCCACCATGTGTTTAAGAAACTTTATGACTCTATGGTATAGCCAGTTATATCTTATGTTGGGGCTGTTTGGGGCACTCAGAAATACTCCTGCATTGAAGCAATACAAAATAGAGCCATGAGATTCTTCATGGGAACAGGAAGGTACACCCCTAATGCTGCTGTAGCTGGTGACATGGGCTGGGAGCCATCTTATGTAAAACAGTTAAAATGTGTGTCATACTTATGGTGTAGATTTGCAAATATGAGTCGCAATAGACTAAATTTTAAGATTTTTAATCATTCTCTACGCCTTGGTTGTGGGGCATGTAAAAACTGGCAATATAAGGTTAAAGTTTTACTTCAAAAGTATGATTGTGGACAATTCTGCGATATTGAGAATCATACTGATAAATTATTTTTGTCAAGAAAGGTTACACTCGGTGCAATGAATCAGTTTTTAGGCGAATGGATTGAATCAGTTCATGTATTAGTGGGTCGTAATGGTCAATGTGGTAATAAACTTAGAACTTATAGTTCCTTTAAGTATGATTTTAATACTGAACCATATATTGACAATATCATGTCTAAATCATATAGATCTGCATTAGCAACGTTTAGGTGTGGGGTAGCGCCGATACGTTTAGAGACAGGAAGATATGAGAGATTAAATGCAAATGAAAGAATTTGCCCAATATGTCTTAATGCAGTTGAAAGTGAATTGCATGTTTTATTACATTGTAATGCGTATAACACAATCAGAGAGACTCTTTTTAATAAAGCCTGTGATGTAGATCATATTTTTTTGAGTATGTCAGATAGGGATAAACTTATATTTTTGTTGTCAAATACTTCTATGACGTTTTACTCTGCCAAATCCTGTGCTCTCATATTAAAAGAGCGACGTAAATACTTGTATATGTGATGTATATACCATTTTAGTATAATTTTAACTAATATTTTATTGATTTTGATACTAATCAAAATAAGATTTCGGAGTTATGTATTTTAACATGCATTTTAAATACATACTTGGTCAGAATTAAGTTAATCTGTAGATTACTGGTTTTGCTTTTAATTATGAACCATATCTAAAAGCATTAAGTACGGATAAAAGTCGGGTGACAATGTAGCTGATCACCTAGCCCAAAGTGTGATTTTTAAATCATTATGACTAATCTATATGGCTTAATATATTTTAGTTCTCTGGAAAATAGATGGATGTTAAATGTACAGTTTACAGTTTACAGTTTATTTCGAAATACACTAGGCATTATGCCCATGAGTATACAATATGTACATGAAACATAATTACATAAATGTTACAAGGTCAACAATAAATATATTGCTTATATACAGAACAGTAGAAACCCGTAATATATAAGAATATCACACGAGTTTACACAGTGAATTATGGTATATCTCCAAACATAAATATAGTCAGCGGTCAAAAAATATATAATGATTACTAGTTCTGGTTAACTTATTCATAAATTTTAAACGATACCAGTCAATATTTCACATACAGCGGGAGAGGTACCAACAAAATACTTTATCCATAGTACATGTAATACTGATTCCTAATTTCAAAAGCTTTAAAAACATACATAGCTAATCGTCTATTAATATTAACATTTTGAGAGGTTAACAATTCTATAAATTTTACCATATTTGGACGCAAGTAAAAATATTTATTAAGATATAACTTTCTGATATCACTATAGATACTACATTACAGAATAAAATGAAACTCATCTTCAAGAGTTTTACACAAATGACACTTTCTTTCATTAAAAGGGGTAGCTATTGGTTTGTGCCATCTGCCAGTTTCTACCATCAGTCTATGGGCAGATAATCGTAATCTTGTCAAAGCGAGTCTATACTTGTCTATATTAACATTATTTAGGTAAGCATGAAAACTAAACTCTGATATTAAAACATATATCCTAGCTCTATTTGAATCTTCCAATTCAGTTTTCCAGTTTTGTATAAACATATCTGATACTCGCTGCTTAAACACACATAAAAATAATTCACAATTTCCAACACCTTGATTTAACCATACATCATTAAATCCACAACTTTGTAGTAAATGTCTAACCATAAAGACCCACGATTTGCTATTTTGATTTCTGTCTAATTCTAAGCAAATTCTATCATAAACAATTATTACATATTTAACAGGATGCATTGTCGTTATCTTTAACCAATACCTTATTACATTTACTGAGTGTCTACATGACAATGTCGTTCTACCAAGTTCACCATAAATAAAGTTATTCTGTGTTTGCCTTCTCACTCCTAATATTTCTTTACAAAAATTTAAGTGCACTTTCTCTAGTTGGTTACATTTAAAAAGACCCCACACCTCAGATCCGTAACTTAATATTGGATATATCAATTTATCGAAAATATCTAATCTAAATAGATAAATGTTAAATGTATGTGTATTAAACATGGAATTATTTGTTTTTAAAGATGTATTGTCAATTGTATTCATGACTAGTCAAACATAGTTATTTGTTTAAATAGAGTATATAAGATCTTTGTATTTTAGAATTGTTTTCATTGAAGGTAATGCTAGATGTTCTTAAATGGTTTACTCAAGTCATATATAAAAGGAAATAATAAGTCAAAAAAGGTATTCTAGCATGTTTGACCGGTCATGAGTATAAGTATAAATTTTTAAATAATAAATATCACATAGTCTCTTATAATTCAGATATGAATGACATTGTGCATTGTTTTATGTTTTATTGATGTATATATGTGTATGTATTGTACAATGATGAGACTTAAATAAAATAAATATCTCTAATAGTTGTGTCGTGGTGTTTCTGTGCTCGGTTGGTTGGGTTGAGTGCTACCTTCCTTGTCGGATTTTCTTACCTTACTTATCAAAAGTACACGCATTGTACAAGGGGAAATACAAGATATCATTCGCAAAACTACACGAGTTACCGGTCGTGGTTGTATCGCATGATCTATTGAGTCGGTTTTATAGCTAGTTTGCGATAGAAAAAAATCGTGTTTTTTAAATATTTCTCTGTAATTACTACACCTACAAGTATGAATTTTTGCACCAACAAATGAAATATATCTACCTAATACACACTGAAATTTCAGCAACATCAGAAATGAGTTAAAAAAGTTTTGTTCATAAGTTCTATGTAACATTTTTGTAGTTTTGTATGAAAAATCAAGTTAGAAGACTTAATACTTGCAACAGCCAATTTACGGTCATATGGTACGCATAACGGTATATTTACGTATTCGCAACCTACATTATTTAACACATGCGAGGCCCGTCTGTGAATATGATGAAGTACATGTTATTGTTGTACATTGTTTACAAGCGACACACCTAAATAAACCGAAATACAAGGGCCTCCCAAGTCTTGTCTTTATAACAGCAATCTCAATCCCGCTGATCACGGATTGTAACGGTTAAATAATTGATAGTAAATCATCAATGGAATACCAGATTACCTCCCTGCGTTAAACTGTAAATACGCATGTAATTTCAATATGTAATCAAGAATAAATGTCTTTTAATTGGTGACTAAAAATTATGAAATTCAAAATGAGACTAGGTAGGAAGTTATTGTAGTTCTGTGTAATTTTTTACCCAAATCTGATGAATAGATTTTTAGAAATCTTTAAAAAACACGATTTTTTTCTATCGCAAACTAGCTATACTTGGCTTACGTGGATAAGGTATACCTCTCACTAATACCGAGGTTAAGTTATAATGTACTAAATTCTGTACGGAACATTTCCAAAAAGTACAACTCTTGGAAAATGTGCATTAAATACGTCATTTGAAGATTGTTTGAAGTATAGCTTGGCCACATTGACACGAGTCTGACCTATTGATTAACATAATTTAACAGTCAATATATTGTCTACGTTTATAACACCCGATTGTATGTTTTCATAATCGGCGAGTATCACGAAGACGCTCGATATGTATAGCTAGTTTGCGATAGAAAAAAATCGTGTTTTTTAAAGATTTCTAAAAATCTATTCATCAGATTTGGGTAAAAAATTACACAGAACTACAATAACTTCCTACCTAGTCTCATTTTGAATTTTTTTTTTTTTTTTTTTTTTTTTTTTTTTTTTTTGAGGTGGGGTATTAGTTTATTTTCCTCGTCAATAGGTGTGTCTGGGTCGAGGACATCCCAGTACACACCTTACAAGTTCTGAGTTAGTAAATACCTGGATTAGTACATAATTATGATACTATATAATGTATAGTTGTTTACACATAATTGCACTGTCAAATTTACAGAATGTCAGAAATATTAAACAATTTTACACATTGTAAACATGTTGCTATATAAAATACATGTATAGAAATAGATGGTGCATATGATACATATAAACTAACACTCTCTCCTCAGTTTTTAGGGGAAATGGTAAGAACTCAACTTTGACAATGTTTACATAATTTTTAGTCACCAATTAAAAGACATTTATTCTTGATTACATATTGAAATTACATGCGTATTTACAGTTTAACGCAGGGAGGTAATCTGGTATTCCATTGATGATTTACTATCAATTATTTAACCGTTACAATCCGTGATCAGCGGGATTGAGATTGCTGTTATAAAGACAAGACTTGGGAGGCCCTTGTATTTCGGTTTATTTAGGTGTGTCGCTTGTAAACAATGTACAACAATAACATGTACTTCATCATATTCACAGACGGGCCTCGCATGTGTTAAATAATGTAGGTTGCGAATACGTAAATATACCGTTATGCGTACCATATGACCGTAAATTGGCTGTTGCAAGTATTAAGTCTTCTAACTTGATTTTTCATACAAAACTACAAAAATGTTACATAGAACTTATGAACAAAACTTTTTTAACTCATTTCTGATGTTGCTGAAATTTCAGTGTGTATTAGGTAGATATATTTCATTTGTTGGTGCAAAAATTCATACTTGTAGGTGTAGTAATTACAGAGAAATATTTAAAAAACACGATTTTTTTCTATCGCAAACAAGCTATAATACAAACACACAAATATGAAATACTGATAGTGCACGATTTGCTTGTAGGAATAATATATTCAAAGCAAGAAGGCTCAGGTCAAAATAGCCAAGCTATACATTATTCTAAGAGTACATTCTGATGAAGGTGTAAATCCTCACTGGGCACCGATAATGTCACTGTGTCGACCTTGTGATATTAACGCGAAGTATCTAGTCAAACAAGAAAGTTTTGCAACCGATGTGGAGTTTATTCTTAACGATGTCGTTGAGGAAGATAAACTAAACGTAATTGTGTCTGCTTTGCATGAACATCGAGTGGAGTACCTGGAATAATTGTGACAGGGCATCCGTCGTTGTTTAACAGCAAACGGTTTATCTATGCGACTCTACCTATCGTTCCAAATTCAGGGGTACATATCAGATAATATAACATTCCCTGAATCTAAGTTTCCAACTGAGCTTGATCATGCTTTTAATTTTCACGCGCCTTCACAAGACTGCATAAGAATGCATAAAAAGAAAGTCCTGTCAAATAAGTGAACGATAAAATGATTTTTATATTCGACTCTATATTTATAATGCATTGGTCAGTCATTTGCATCCACAACCCCATCGCCGGGATCCACGGGCGAAAGCCGGGTAAACGGTCTTGTTTTTACCATCCAGCTTTCCCCGCACTGCCGGGGAAATGTTGGGATTTTTTTCTCCGAACCAATACCCCGAGGCCGTGGAAGGGTAGGGGTTTTGACAACCCAAAAGTTAAACTCTGTCAATCCCCATGGGGTTGGGCGTGGATGCAACGGACTGGTTTTTAAATTTACGGTCAAAGGCAAACCTTCACACAAGAATCTATGATTAAAAGCACGATTTTCACGATGTTTCATCGATACGAATCTTAATAGTCCGTGCGTGCACGAGGAAATCGAATTTAACGTTTTCTCGCTTGTGTAATTTAGCCACGGGTAATCGCTCGCCCTACCTAAGTGGCAATGTCTTGTATTTAAACGTATATATTCGTATTAACTTTTGGCATATGTTGTTATCCATTGGAGGTCCACCTTTATCTTTATTGAGGCGCCTACAATTCTTGGTCTTCTTGTCAACTTGAAGTACTGTAGATACATACGGACGGACCCACACTCCAACACGCGGGATTTTCACTTTTCCATTTCCCCGCCCTTTGTGAACAGCTGGTGGTAAAATCCCCGGTATTACACCCGCTCCTGCATACCAACTAGATATTGTCCCCCAGGGTATTGGGTCGGGGAAAAATCGCTAACATTTCCCCGGCTGTGCGGGGGAAGATGGAAGGTAAAACCCCGGTATTTTCCCCGGCCAATTCTGAGGTTAGTGATCTTACGGCCTGTCTTTGTTAGAGTGAATGTGTAGTTTGTCCATAAAAGCTGTACTGCCCATGTTTCTATCTTTACATGGTTTACTCGTTTTACCTGGCCAAATTTCCTGGGCGAGTCCCTACAGCTGGTGTGATTAAACTACCATCAGAAGAGACAATGTACTTTTCCTTATGCCATGTTGGTTTTAAAAATATTTTAAGTCTAACGGTCCTTTGATCGGGTGTTAATTCGGTCCACTGATAGCGGTCTATGAAGAAATATATTTATTTCCTTGATATCTATATACAGTACACATTTGAAGTACAGGAAGACCTTTGGTTTAAACAGTATTTATTTCATAACATAATATACATACATTTGTTTATACAAATCAAGGATTGAGTAGAAAGCTAAGCTTATTTAGAAAATCGTTCCTTTAAATGTCCATGTGCAAATGGTCCATCTTTAATAAAAACAAATATCACTTACATAATCAATTTTACACATACTTAATAACTTGCACACACAAGCACAAACAAACGCTCGCACACACAAGCACGCAGACACACGCATATGCGAAAGCAGTCAGAATATAGGACCAGGAATTTTGTCAGCCGTTTGACATTGTACGATCTTTTCAAACATTCCATTAGTTCTGGTATTTCTTTACTTATCCTGTCAGTGTTTAATTCGATGACATTATTCATCGATTCACAATTAATGTTTGTCCAAGGGGGTACACTTATTGGCCAGTCTGGGCTCGAACACCTTTTCCCGTAATTTAACTAACAAATTGTCAGACAAATACGGGCATGAATGAATCGATACATAACTTCTTGTAACTTTATCGGATGTAGATAATAAACCATTTTCTCTATTAAATATCTTATTCACCACCTTCTTAACGATGGAGTTTGTTGTTGTATTTCTTATAGTTGCTAAAGCATTACCTTTAAGAGTTGGGAAAACCTCCTTAATAGAATTCACCGGTGCCAATTGCTCAGAATGATAATGGAAACTATTCGAGCGTTTGGTCTTTCTTCAAGTGGCTATTTTGCATTTCGTTTTCGATGTATGGTGAATAAAATATGCGTTGAATTTTGGAAACCCTCCTTAATAGAATTTACCAGTGCCAGTTCTTCGTCAGTCCTGAAAAAAATATTTGGCTATCCTACTTCTTTTCCTTAATTGGGTATAGGTTGATTCCGATCCTAGCAGACACTGCTTGTTTCTACTGGGAAGAGACAGGGACATGTTCATACAGTGATTTAAAACAAGCAAGCGTGTTAGTACCAATAGTAACAGGTGTACTACATAAATATCTAGTATAGCTTGGCTATTTCGACCTGAGTCTGACCTTTATGCAAGAATTTATGACAAGGTTATTGCTTTATATATATCAATTTCCGCAAGCAAATCGTGTAATATCGGTATTGCAGATTTGTGTTTGTATTACAAGTCGAGCGTCTTCGTGATACTCCCCGATTATGAAAACATACAATCGGTGTTATAAACGTAGACACTATATCGACTGTTTAATTATGCTAATCAATAGGTCAGGCTCATGTCAATATGGGCAAGCTGTATCTGAAACTACTTAAGCAGGCACAGTAACTGGCTTCATCCCACTCTGGGAAATAAACAAATCTAAGAAGCAATAGCCCTTATATGACATTGCATCGTCATTGGCTCCAGTCAAATCTAGACTAAAATCATTCAAAGCATACATTTCAGCAGACAACTTGTTAAAATGTGACAAAAATATATTGTGGTTACCATAGAGCATGTGTTTATCAGTAATTATTGTACTGGTCCAAGTAAAATAGTTGCATTATATTTGCTCTTCTTCCTCAGAGCGTCGAATTTAAAATATAAAACATAAAGTAGTTACATAACAAGCTGCTGAATTGAAAGTCCTATCTAAACAAATTTAGAATTACAGCACCATTCTGTATTGTTGACTCACAAGCCAAAAATTGTTCATCACTGATGTATAGCAGACAATACTAGGTGTTTTTTAGGCATCGTCCTCGTCAAGTCCAGGACATCCCAGTACACACCTTAAAAGTTATGGGTTAGTAATAATTGGGATTAGTAAATCACAATGTTATGTAAACTTTATGATATAATTTGTGTTGAAGGATGTTACATTTGATACAAATAAACAATCACTTACCTCAGTTTTAGGGGAAAATAAACAATAAACAAGGACGATGCGTTATTTTCTAAAACAGAATTCTAGGTGGTTTTGGTTATTATCACATAACATTGCTTTCATGACACTGCCGCCGTCATTGTAATAATTATCGATTTCATTTAGAATGTCATCACTTAAATTTGCCCCATGTTCAGTTATTGTTCTGTGTTTTTTTTACTTACAAGTTGTATTTAGCATTTTGAACTTTTCGCACGTCAACCTTTACGTCGATATATTTTACTTCTATATCGTTGATAATATCAAGCGGCGTTTTTCTACTTCTAGTGAATTTTTAATCACGGCTTTAATTTCAGGATTTTGGCGCATGTACGACTGTTATTTATGCATTGCCATGAAGATCCTTAGTTAAAGGATATGTTCCTACATACTCAACAACGGCAAATGACCTAACGTTTTCTTAAGTTTCTTTCGAAGTAACGCGAAATGTTTGAAAGCCCTGCTCAACATTTAAAATGTAATATTCCGTTTTAGTCGAATTACTTTCAGACATGTATGCACCGCAGTCATCCCTATACTCAGAAAATTGACATTTGCTTCTACGCCCAAAATTGCCATTATCGTTTAAAACGAATCCAACATTTTCTTTTCTGTCGCTAGAAATACAGGACTGCATCATCGAGTGTTTCGTCATTTTGTTATCAGTTTCTCGTGATAAACAAATGTATATATACAACATGAAATAAATGTGATGAAATAGGAATGAAACTTATAAATCGATAATTATCGATAATCATCTAACGAAAATACACGAAGAACATAATATATCGTTGATGGAAAGACAAACATACAGTTTAATACTTCCTTTAAGTAAAAAATTTACTATTTTGGATACACTAAATATGTTTATTTAAACAACAAAATATGAAGATGAATTTAACAAATGTATGATTTCAAGCCAACGCTTCTTTGGTGAATTTACATAATGACAAAAGTTCTGCTTTATTTGTAGTGTTCAACAACAGTGTTAATTTATACATGCCTTTTCTAGTTCTGTAGTACGGTTTTATACATTTCGTTCTTATATTGTGATAAACTGAACATTCGCGAATGATTCGTCCTCGGCTACAAATTTGTCATATACATGTACATTTTGTATACAAAGTTTAAGTTTTATCCAAATTTTTATTGGCAGAAACTTTCCACATCTAAACCAATCTCAACAGGATTTAAATACATTGCATTTTCGACAGAAGACGTTGTCTGTCGAATGAGCATCAGACAATGATCTATCCACCGAATGAATTTCAGGCACGGAGTTTCAACGCATTTAATTCACTTTCCGTTAACACTCCCTTATTTTTCAACAAAAATATTTTATTTCTTTAATACATTTACGTACAGACATGGACAAACTACCATAAGACTCAATGGTTTAAATCACGGGTTTCACATGTTTCACGATCCATCGCGCATGTGCTCAAAATGACAAATCCAATTTTGTGACGTGCACGAAATGTTCGTGCGAATTCCATGGATGTTTTGTTTCCATAGATACGAATACTAGTAAATAGTCCGTGTATGCACGGGGAAATTGAAATAAACGTTTTCTCGCTTGTGTAATTTCGACACGTACGAGGGGTGTACCAGAATTACGTAGACTTTTGTCATAACTTTTTTATTTAGGCGTGTATTCTCACCAAATTGGCAGTAGAAAAACATCAGACCTTTTTCAAGAGAATCGGTTAAAATATTTTCTAACAGAATGTTAGAAAGCCATTTAATCTGTCGCCACAGTAACCAATAGTTGCATAGGCGGGGCAGCGAAATTTAAAAACATGTTTGGCATTATTCAACTGCTTTTACCTCACAGATACCAAGTCTTATTTTAACGCAACTTCGTGACATACAAGCGCAATATCTGTGGAACGTACGCCGTAAATTTCGACTTTATAAAGGTTACTGTTGTTGATTTATGGTACAAAACGAACAACAGCTGTTGTGCGTCACCGGTGAAAATGTGACGTCAAGAAATTTTGTGTGAACCTCGGGAAGACGCCAGAACAAACGCTTTAAATGGTGGCACCTGCTACCCCCAAATCACTTTTATCGAGTCACTTTATTTTTAAACGACACAAGCGCATCAATCGTGGTCGATACCGATTAAAATGACATTGACCGACGGCGAAAACCAACGGCGAATGCGACGTCACCAAGCGTTTTCTAGGACCGTATTGACCTGGTTCGACGGTCTATTATAAGGGTTATATGCGACAACACTCGTAATATATTGGAACTGTTTATCACATTTAATGTATTAAATGAACATTCGTAAGTTTTGCACGATTCTGCCCATCTTTATAGCTACAATGTACAGAGTTTGGAGCCTCACTTATCCTGGAAGTTCCGCCGACGTCGTGACGTTCCGTTGACGTGCCCCGCATACCGTACCCCTACCTATCCACGGAAGCTGCATAATTTGATCCAAATAAGATACGGCTTTGAAATTTCACGTACTTACGCAGTAAATATTATTTACACTCCACACAAAATTATTTGTTTGTATGATGAATGGTATGGAACGTATGACAAAAGTCTACGTAATTCTGGTACAACCCTCGTACATTGGCTCGCCCGATGTATATTTTTGACGCGTTTCATACTAATTGCATTGTCACACATTCCCGCCAGTTAAAAACTATAGATTCTAACAAATGTATTACAGAATTTGTCCCAAGATTTCTGTTGAGGCCATATTTCTAAATCATTTATCATCAAATTATATTATATTCATACTTGCAGTCATCACATTTGGGTATCTTAAACCAGTATTTAATAACATTCGCCAACTTTCTATTATCAACGGTGGGCTACCTAGTTCTCCGTAAATAAAATTATTTCGAGTTTGTATTCTAACATCTAATATTTGTTTACAGAGTTCTTAATGCATTATTTCAATTATGTCACTGGTGTTGAAACCCCAGAATCCAGCGTGCCTGTAACAGTTCGCTATCATTGTAGCAGAACTATTAACCCATGCACGTTTTAACAAGTGCAATCCGTCCAGTACATTGATGACAAACTCCTTACCAACATCAACAGCACGAATCTTCCGGCTAATTAGTAGTTTACGGTAATGAAGCTTTAGATTATTGATTACACCCTAGTCCATTAGCTGCGTCAGGCTGGTTGTATTGGGTGGGGACACCAGTTTGATAGCCTTTAGACTTTTGATGTCAGGGTTAGTTTAAACAATATTTATTTCCATAATTATGCATTTTTTATGTGTTACATAGACAGATTTTTCAAGATAAGAGGTACATATACAATAATTAGTAACAGGTAGTTTTATGGTACATTTGGGTAGAAATTGGATTTGTAAACAAGTCTTATATAAGACTTATGTTAATATATTTCCGAGATGTCAGGGTTAGCTGGATAAGTGTCGTGATGAACTCACGACCTTTCCTTGCCATTTATTCGTCTAACTTTCGTAACAATCGGAGAACAAAGCAGACGACATCCAGGCTTTTTGTTAGCCGTATAATCTGTTGTTGTTGTTGTTGCTTCATATTTAGTCATGTAGGAATGTGTAGTCAATTTTCACTTCTTACCCCTAGTTTTCATAGTGGATCTAGGTATCCCCCAGATTACACCTGGTCCTTCACTAGATTGTTCTACTGCAGCAGCGATACTTGCCAGTTCAGTTATCCACCCGGGATTTATACCGGGTCCGTCACTGAATTGCTCAAAAATAATTCGAAAAAAAAACCCCGAAAAACTTCGCGATAGAACTCGGGTTTTCATATAGACAAAGGAGAAAAATCGGGACTTAGAAAAAAGTTCGACATAACGGAAAATCCGAGATAAGCGAGTTCGAGATAACGAGAGTTGATTGTAAATAAAAAAATGAATAAATAAGATCAATATGACCTCGTGACACAAGGTAACACGACCTCGAAGCAGATTCAGTTACTGCCCCCACGTTTCTCTTTTATTGCTTGTCTAACACGGATACTGTAAGGTTTAAATATGTGTGTTACACTTTATCATCATTAGGAGTTCAGATGTAGTGTCCCTGGGCCTGCAGCATTCTGGTCGAAAACACTTTCACTGCAATACTGAACAACCTCTCAACAGGAACAGATGTGGCATGAACTGCAAGATATTCCCTTGCCAGACCTGCAAGAGTTGGAAATGATTTACTATTATCATTCCCGTACTTTAATGGATCAATGCCAATGCACTCAGACATAAGATGTGATGCGTTGAATTGGATCATTACTTCCAGAAATATTTCTACACCTTGGAGTCATAAAACTAAACAATCCACCATTTTCTGGGTTTTTGGTAGGAGATGAACTGGTGTACATTGCCTAAGCAAAGCGCTACCAAACGCTTTTATTCAGTTACATCCCGATAAATTTAATAAAGGAGGCATGGATAACTTTTTGTGAATAGCGCTTCGTAGCACTTTGCTTGGACAACTCGCCCATGGACACCTAGCATTCGTCTTGCATTTTGTGCAACAGTTCGGAACTAGCATTCTAACGTCTTATGTTGCATCCTGTCTGGTGGTACTACCCTGGTTGTAATCGGTCTATAACGGTGCCAGTTGCCAAATATCGCTGATGCAATCACCGAATCATCGATTGATGGCAGGTGAACAGCTATGCTAAGGCTAGATGGCTCATTCCAGCACGAAGCAAGCTAATAGACTCCGTACGGATATTTTGGTTTAGCCGCAGCGTACTGTATACTGCTCTTGCACTGTTCACTTGTTGGCATTTTTAATTTAGTACTATAGTAACACTGTAGTACATTGTGTATATAGAGGATCTATCACTCGTTGTCAATTGATAAAAATTTACATTAAACGAGTTTTGGAAATTTTATTAAGCGAGCTTAATAATATTTCCTGAACGAGTTTAATATAAATATATCAATTGACAACGAGTGATAGATTCTTTTTATCATATGACACTAAAAACGCAAAATACGCATTGATTTATTGGAAAAATCAATATCTTATACTACACGTGGTATGTATAACTTTATACGTACTGGTTAGTACCTGGATACAAGGAAAGTCATATGATAAATTGTATTTTCCTACCTTTGTAGTCATTGTCAGACTTGAGCATTACTTCAACTGCAGCCAAATTAAAGTCCACAAAGTGAAAAATGCATGAAAAATTGGACAGATTTTTTCACTTCGAAAATACATGACACGATAAATAGAAATAAATTATACTATAATTTGGTATCATATGATAGAATAGTCCAAGCATGATTTGATTCTGTTCAGAAAATAATTAACATTTATCAAATTTTTGGTTACTTGGCAATTTAAGAACATCAATAGAAATTCTTCATTGACGGAATAAGCCTGGTTGTCATGGCTACATACTTTTAGTATTTTGTTTGTCAATCATACAGAAATATGAAGGAGTAATTGACATTCTTAATAATCAACTTCATCTGATCTTAAAAACTAAGTTTGTAAAATGTAAAGTAATTAAATCTCGAAGTTGAATAACAAAAAGTGTAGTTTCCATTGACTCCCATGTAAATTTTGTCATTTTCACTTAAAAAAGATCAAAACAAAATTCAAATGTTTGTTATTTTCATATTGGAACTCTGATTTTCTTCATATAAAAACTGTTTAAGGTAAAATCTTCTGTGGTAAAAGTCAACATTAATTTAAATATTTCATGGTATATGTGTTACCATGACAACATTGTCAAATGGACTAACGATCAACGATCAGTGGTGTTCTAGAATTGCTTATCAACCGAGACTGGACTGTGTAAATAAGTCAAGTGCATGACAGTTTTATCAGAAATTGATTATCCTACTAAATGCTTGTAAACATAGTCTAATTGTTCTTATTTTACAATTGTTATGTTCTTCTAACTGAAGAAATTCATCAAATTATTTTGTGATTTTTTCGCTTTGTGAACTTTTATTTGGCACGGGACTGTAGAATGATGTGGTCAGCGGCATTATATTTGGCTAAGTCTGGTTTTGTAGTTGTTGTTTTTTTCGTCGCGTTGTTCCTCGAAATCACATTTCACATTATTATAGATTGTTTTCTCTACGCATTTAACTGAGCAATGTTGTAATTTTAATGTTTTAATTTATCAGACATCGATTTGTTTCGTTTTGACATACGGCATATTTTTGTCGACGCGTTTCACATTACCATGAAATGTCTTTCCTCAGTGGGGATTGTCCTATGTAATCTGCAATTCTAATAGATCTACGTCTTCTTTGTGTGGTTGTGTTTCTAACGGTATGAAGTGCGTTTCCTCTTAACCATTCTTTCAATGCAGTATTCGTTATTTCTCAAATGCACCGTCGTCAGTTTTCCATTTCTCTTTATCAGTAGCCCTTTTTGGGCATGACGGTTTTAGCCATACACCACATTCATCCAATGTCTGATCACTCGCCTTTAGCACACCTTTCTATACTGCTCGTAATAGTTCCCAACCTAACGATAAGAACAGTTGGTTTTGGGCATTTACGAACAAGCAGTTTTTAGCTGGTGAGCAGTCGTCTTCTTTTTCATCTTCTAGTGTAATGGCTAGCGTTCATAACATTGAACGTCACTGCCATGCGCGGGGGTTAAAATAGAAACAAGAATGTCATGTTTCCCAGGTTACTCAATTCACCCGGTACCTCCTAACAATATGTGATAAAAACATGTACAATATATACCTATCCCTAACATACAGCCTCATTCATTGTGCAGACAAGGATATTAGTAGGGTCAAGTACCTAAATTACATTCATTTTTGTATAATTAGTATTATGTGTTATTTGTGCCGGTGGTGACATGTGAGTAAAATCTAGTTTCCGATTTTCCACGGTTAAGGTGTAGGGCGGGTATTAGAGAAGTTCTTTGGTTGGGTTAAAATCATGATAAAAAACAAATATTAACAAGTTATTGGCAACTCCGGAGAGTCAACGCTGACTACACATGATGTAAGGGAATTCCACTCTAAGGAAAAATGACTATTTATAATATGTCTTCCGTTGATGTCAAACCCCTCGTGGGGACGCAGACATTTTACGCGTCAACCTGATAAGAGTGATAAAAAGTTAAAGAACAGTTCATAAGTATAGAACAGTATGATATGAGTTTATTTTCAAATACCGGTACAATATATCGCTGGCTTAGAACCAGAAGGTCGTAACTACCAAATCGATATGTTGAGAAAACAAGAGAAAATGTCTGTAATTTACTCTTTACCTATGGGAAAACACGTCTTTAAAACTTCATTTTGGTCAACATGACAATTTTAGATTTTCATGAAAATATGCTCATAAGAAGCGCCTTGTGATGCTTATTCTAAATATGTATGAATCTTAAAAGGTCGTAAGTGGGATTAATAATAATAATAATAATAAAGACTTTATTTTACGAGGAAACTTATTTGACAATATACTAAACAATCAATCTTCCATAAGATCCTCAACAATGAACAATGAACTAGAAAAATAACTAAGCCATGAAAACAATGATATAAACTTTAACGCCTCTCTATTAATAATGGATTTAAACATAATAAATACAACAATGAAACTAATACACACAATGTCCAGTTCCAATATCAGAAGTACAATAATTATTGACACAACTTAACACAATTAATAATAAGACACACGTTATGAGTGGTGACACTTCTCACGTACGAGTCATCGTTCTGTTTCACCCAAGCAGGACATATGTGTGTTTTTGTACGTACACTACAAACCCAATCAATGAATCCACTATGCTTGTTTTCTCTCTGAAAATAAACGCAAAAATCTCTGCAAAACAACAATTAATACACATTTTTATAATTTTTAAGTAAGGAAAGAAATAACTACTACATATGTACATAAGGTATATCATTTATGATGATAATATGATTAAAGATATAATATTAACCGAATCGACGGATGTAAACACACTTTCTAAAACGTTAATAATGCTATGTTATAAACTATTTACACGTGTTGGATTTGTCGTGGACGCTGGATAGACTCGTCTCCAACGTTGAATGATGTGTCTGGTGTCCTAGCCGGTTCTATTTCTATCATAGGTTCGGCGTCTACTGGTAAAGTAGCAGGAATGTGGAGTACGGTAGCTTTATTTGGTATATCAGCAATATCTACTTCAGTGAACTCTACGTCAGCCGGCAAAGCAGCGGGAACTGGCTCAGCACGGTCTCTGCATGCGTCACAGGACCTGTCAGTCGCTGCAGTATTATTTGCCTTAGCAGATGTTATTTCAATTTTTTTTTCAGCTGAAATGCTGAAATCATCACTAATATTTATTCCGAGATACTTCGCATTATTTGTTGTTTTGAGTTCTTGATATATCATTATATGATTAAAGATATAATATTAACCAAATCGACGGGTGTAAACACACTCTCTAAAACGTTAATAATATTATGTAATAAACTATTGCCTGACACACTATTTACACATCTTGGATTTGTCGTGGACGCTGGATAGACTCATCTCCAACGTTAAATGATGTGTCTGGTGTCCTAACCGGTTCTATTTCTATCATAAGTTCGGCGTCTTCTTGTAAAGTAGCAGGAATGTGGAGTACGGTAGCTTTATTTGGTATATCAGCAATATCTACTTCAGTGAACTCTACGTCAGCCAGCATAGCAGCGGGAGCTCGCTCAGCACGGTCTCCGCATGCGTCACAGGACCTGCCAATTGTAATATCGCGTCCCGGCAGTATTATTTGCCTTAGCAGCTGTTATTTCAATTTGTTTTTTTTCCAGCTGAAATCATCACTAATATTTATTTCGAGATACTTAGCATTATTTGTTGTTTTGAGTTCTTGGTTATGAAGTTGATAGGGAAAGATTAAAGTTTTTTCTTTTTTTGATATACTTATAATTCCGCATTTAAACTCCATAGACCATTTCTTTTCCCATTCTTCTAATTTATTTAGATCATCTTGTAGTTTGTTAGAGTCAGTTGAAGATTCGATGTTTAGGTTAATAATGGTTTCTTCAGCAAATAAGCGAATCCTACTTTTTACTGAGTCAGGCATATCATTAATAAAACAAAGAAATAAACAGTCATTGACCTAGGGCTGAACCTTGCGGAACACCTGATAGAACTGGTAGAGAGCCTTGAGTTAGAACCATCAACTACTACAGATTGTGTGCGATGGCTAAGCCAATATGTAATCAAAGATATAGTTGTTTTATTTATGCCTAGTTTCATCAGTTTATAAAAAGAAGCTGATAATCACCCTTATCGAAAGCTTTGGAAAAGTTCATAACAATGAAATGTTTGCCAGTCTGTAGTTTATCAAACATTTCTTGAATAATAATAAATCCTATGATTGAGTCGGCGCTGACCAGACGCGATAGAAGGGAATTCCACAGGACATCAGTTCGATGGGAAAAATGACTATTTATGATAATCCACAGTTGCAGAAGGTAAATAAAAGGCCAGATGGTGATAATGTCTATAGTGTCTAGACTAGAGGGTCTAGTCAGTAGTGTATGCGATGAGATTATACTTTGGATCAACTTCTACAGTCCCGTACCAAATTAAAGTTAAAAAATCACAAAATAATTCGGTTCGTTTCTTAAGCTAAAAAACATATCATTAAGTAGGATAATCAATTTCAGATAAAACTGTCATGCACTTTACTCATTTACACAGTCCATTCTCGGTTGCTCAGCAATTCTAGAACAACACTTACAATCTATGGTTAGTCGATCCATTTGACAATGTTGTCATAGTAACACAGATCTACTATATTTTGAAAATAATGTTGACTTTTACCTATAACTTTTATACATAGCAACTTTTCTAAGTCCTCACTTATATTTTCGAAGATAACTTTTTGTCAATCATGTTTACATCTCCATGAAATTTGGCTATAATACGCGTCAATTATCAGTTTGCAAAATTGTATAACAAAGATTTGACTTTGATTCGCATTTATAAAATTAAAACAATTTTAACTTATCAACAAAGGGAGGTAAAAGTCACAAATACATATTATGATATATTTGAAGACAACCATGAAGTCTGATTTTTCCACTTGCGGTCATTGACACGAGTCGTAAGCATTGTTGAATGTATCGACTCAGTGGTTTTAAAGTCTGAACGCTAATTACAGTCACGTCTCCGAATACTAGTAGTGCGATTTTACGTTATACACTGATTTTCAATAAGTAGGTCCATTCCATGTTCCGCGGTATTATTAATAAACAGACCACTAGAATGTTAACAACTGTGTCTCTGCAGAAGGTTATAACATCATACTAAACACTGCGATAAAGAAGTCTTTTCCATCATCCATAAAAAGGTCAAATTTTGAGAACATCTATCAAAATTTAAACCTTCGTTACTGTCGCCGACTCAAAATACCAAAATGAACGATGTTTCCTTCTAACAATCACTCGTTTGAAACGATATTTTTTGTTTTGACTTCAAGATCAACCCTCCCTTTCAATAATTCTTAAGCAAATATGATGTTCATTGCCAATTCTAGTGTCAAATTTTAACAAGTTCTATGTGTCGCCGGGATTTTTACATTTGAAAAAACCTTCGTTAGTACTCATTAATATAGCGTAGCAAACCAACAAATAATGTGTTAACGACCATCAAAACATCATTATGAACACCACCAAAGACTATATACGGTAAAAGGACCATGGGTATAGGCAAATTAATCTAGAATAGCGAACAACGTACATTGTCATTTATCTACTTTTACACAAAAGTAATAGAGTAAAACATTCGTGATCATATGATATACACATTGATCCTTAAATTAACTCATGTCAGGCTGTTCACACAAACAAATATACCCTATTGGTGGAATACAGACCAAACTTATGTTCAACACGGTGTTATACGTTAAGCTGAGTTCTGTTTTGTGCGGTATTTAAACCTTCGTGATTTAAACTTTCGTTACCCAAATTTGAAATTTAAGCTAAAAAGGCAGCAGATTATAGTTATATCACTATTCAGTGGGGCTAATTGAAGTGTTAGCATACTAGAATGCGAAATCATCGAGCTATGTCATAAAACATGGCCTATATTTCGTACTGAAATTGTGAGTATTTATACCTTTCTTTCCAAAGAAATTTTTTGCCATTAAGATTGTCTGAAATGGTATCAAACTATGACAACGTTCGCACAGTACTACGCTTTTCTTAGGTAAACATAGATATAAGGAGCGTTGTGTCTCCTTTTTGTATAACTATTGAGTTTAAATTGATGAAACTTTCGTTATCAAGTGATAACGAATGTTTACCTCTATTTCTGGTGAAAAAATGGTATTGCATCGTGTATGTACACGCTTTACTCCGTTGCATTAATGCAGCTGTTACATAGGTATGAAATTGGTACAATAACAAAGTTCGCAGTGTGATCCGTTATGCTTCGTTATTGAGCAGGTCAATTTACGGTAAAATTTGTGATACTTTTGTGTTCTGTATGTGATTGTTAGACCAGTAAATCTAATACCCATATGCAACATCAACCTTGTTATTGCTATATCATAGAACTACACCATTTGTTAAATTTTATAGCGCAATGAGATCTGAAAAGTGTTACAATTCGGTTTATACTTACGACAACGAAGGTTTCATAATGATAACGAAGGTTTATTTTTCATATGGGTTATAATTAATATAATAAAAAGTAAAGTTGCCTTCCAAATAGTATAGTGTAAACGCCTGAAAGAGTAACACGATGTAAGCCCTTGTCAGTAGCGAGAAAGATTGCGTCGTTACTATGCATTTCCTCTGATCTGTCAGAAAGAGAGAAATTAAATAGAAACAAGCAACAAAGAAAAATGTTAAAATGACAGTTATGAATGCATCATCAATTACAAGAAGAAAAGAACACCGGCTTGATGGATTGCATGAACTATGCAGTTGTTTATCATGTTCCTTTCGTGTATGAAGATATCTGGTTTAGTGACTAAATAGTTGATACAGACGACGAAGAGTGTGAAGAGACATTTATTGAAACTAAGAAGCAGTTTTTCCATTGATATAGAAATGAAGAGTTTGTCTGACGGAAGTTTTGTGAAATACCAATTAGGATAGATGCTCCACAGGCTACAGGGAAGTCAGAGTCATTGTTAACAAATAGTGAAAGAGAAAGATAGTGTGTATTTTTAGCATGTATTCAGTGTATACTGAACTGTAGTGATATCACCAAACCTTCGTTATCGGCCACCATGTTTGTATTGACATTTTCTTGTTGCCATTTTGGTATTATGTTTTAGTTAAGTGGCCATATGTCACTTGTTCATTTCAACATGCATGTAAACTTACAAAAAACTTAGATACTTGCCGGTCTTCTAAAAAAGATGTTAACCTATTATATTCTGATTCTTAGAAAACCTTCGTTACCACTATGCTGAAACATTCATTCTGGACGATATCAACATGTAGCACATCAAAAAATGATACAATAGTTTCTTTTATAGTAAACTGAAATAAGAAACACCCTAAAAACGATTTATATGTCTAAATACGTTTGCCTTTTGGCTTGTACTGTTTGTTTTAAGTAAATGCTGGCATTTCAGGTATGACTTTGAAACATATTTTCGTCAATCTTTTAATAAAACAGCACTAAATATTCATTTTAAATGTTATGTTATACATTGATGTACTTGTATATTCTAGTTCTGAACATTAAATAGATCTTTAGATTGAAATAGTACGCTTCTTTTGAATGTATATATGATAATACTAAACCTTCGTTGTCATTTGGTTGAGTGTTTCTGTTAGGCATACATTATCTAAATTACAAGTCTATGGATTGAAAAATAGTTCACTTAATATCAATGTTTTCAATATCAAAGTTAAATTTCGATTGACGCACTATTACACCACCAAGCAGCTTCTAATTGAATTGAAGTTAAAGCACCAACATACTGAACGTATTTTGTTTATGTACAATCACTATATTAATGCCAATATATTGATGTACTTCATGTTAGTTAGTTGATCATTACATTCAGACCTTAACAAATTTGGTATTGCTAAACATAATTTGTCCGATTATACTAAGTTAAATATCATTTGCGACGTGTTGGTTCAAATAAGTATGTAAAATTCACCATGAGGCTGTGGTAACGTAGGTTTTGTAGGTACTAGAATTAGTTTCTACCTACCTGTGTTTGCACGATCATTACACAAAAACTAAGAAAGTGTTGTATTCAAGATTTTTAGGCATGGTTACTGAATGATATATCAAACTTTTGAGGCAAACTGAAACTAAATCTGAAAGGGTCACATTTCATTTGTTTTCTTTTCCAAATGGACCTACTTATTGAAAATCAGTGTATAACGTCAGTTAAACACAAAACTCTCTCACAACCACCATTATAAATCTGACAAAGAATAAGTTAATGTTTCATTATACACTCATAAACGTGTTTACGTTAAAAATCAATTAACCAGTGATGTATTTGGTACTTTTTCTTACGCGTCGGCAAAAAATAACACTATGCATAGTACAAACGTCACGTGACGTCTTTGTTCTGACATCAGCTGACGCATAATTGTGATGTCAAGATTGATTTTCGAATGTTTTTCAAAAATGATGAGTGTTTGGACATAATTCCGAAGTGTTTGGAACAAATTTCATGCATGTGTAACTGCTTGGAGGCAGAAAAACGAAAAACACGTGCATCTCGGATCGAACAAACCATGTGACATATGGCCAGTTTTTGACACGGATTATTTTGACTATCATGTATAAACTTCACTTGAGAAATTTTGGCACTTTACTATTTATAACTAAAAAGTTACTAATCATTGAAAATGAGGACTTAGAAAAGTTGTTAAGTGTATTTTACCTTTTAAAATTTATAATCTGTATAAAATCGGAGTTCGAATGTGAAAATAACAAACACTTGAATTTTGTTTTGATCAATTTTAACGTGAAAATGACAAAAACTACATGGGAGTCAATGTGAACCACATTTTTTGTTATACAACTTCGAGATTTAATAACTTTACATTTCACTAACTTCTTCTTCTTCTTCCAATTTACGTGACCGCAATCAATAAGCTGATTTTTCTGTCACAACGATGGTGCGCAAAAAATGATAAACCAGTTCAAATAACACAGTGAAACGTTTATAAAAACACTTTATATAGGTGCACGATTAAAAACATGAGTCTATATTCAGGTGGCTAGGCGAGTTTTGAAGCATTCAAGACTCGGGTCACTTGCTGTGGTAGGTGGCAAGCCATTCCAATCCCTGATGGTACGTGGGTAGAAGGACATCCTACGGGCATCAGTTCTGCATGTTGGCCTTCTGGCAGATGTTATGTATGTGCTTGTTCCAGTTAAGATCTGAGCTGATAGTGACTCCAAGGTATTTCGCAGATGTTACTTTTTCCAAGACGTGGAAGGTGTAATTGGTTGAGATAAGTTTCCTCTTCTTTGTGATGGTAAGAACGTTGCACTTGTCAGGATTAAACTTCATTAGCCATTTGTCCTCCGAGGCAGCAAGTTTGTCAAGATCCTGTTGTAGGAATCAAGAATTTTCATTGAAGTTCTTAAATTGTCTAGTCATCAAAAATGTGATAAATATATCTGAATCTGAATATGTATGACGTAGGGCCGGCCTATTACGGCATGCACACGTCGGTGAGAGAGTGCTTAATTAATCGCTGTTGGATATCGATAGAGCTGTTTTGAAGCTCTCCACAGATTTGGCGCCCACTATGCTGTCCTCCTGTTGGTTCCAATCAACAATGGTTTTAGGGCAATATGAGTTCTTATATAATTGTGCGTTGCACTGCACAGTTTTATAGCACTGAGAATTGTTCCTAATCTGATTTTCCACTATGTTTTTAGTATCAAAACCACTCAGGGCGTTTAGGTTTACTGATACGTCTAGTGTTTCTTAGTGGTGTAAGTATGTCTTGGGAATTATATTATTTTCTGAACAGAATCAGACCATGCTTGGACTATTCTAGCATATGATACCATAGACATTAACCATATTTCTAATCTGTGATGATACCAAATTATAGTATAATAGAAAAATCTATATTTCTATTTATCTGTCATGCAATTTCAGTGAAAACTACTGTCCATTTTTCCATGATATTTTACTTTCTGAACTAATTTGGCGCTGCCCAGGTTGAAGCGGTGTATTTTATATGATTAATACCATGAATGCTAATTAAAGTAGAGGTGTTCAAAGCGGTGATTAGTAAGCTAAAACATGCCCATACCACATTTCTGCGTCTCACCAAAGGGAGATCAACGCTGACGAAAACTTTGTTTTCACGTTCTCGCGAGATTTTGACACCGTGTATCTAATATGGCCGACATGGGGAATCTTTGGGAAGGTAACGAAAACTTTTCTTGTTTACATGTTTTTAACGTTCATTTTGACTGGTTTCACCTACGAAAATTGAAAGATAAAATATTGTTTTATTGATATAAGTCGACTTCGGAGAGTTCGGACTTTCTGGGTTGCCGTAAACAAATTTTCAATTTTGGTTACTTTTTGTTTACGTCAAATAGCACATGTTCGGATGGAATTAATTTCGGACAAAATATAATTTTATTATTGTGTCATGTAGCATATGCAATATGTCTCATTATTTTAAGTACAAATGGGCAAGGTGTTTGCTATTAAAATTTGTAACATTTTGAAACATTAAGTTGTTTTCTTAATGATTTGATAATGAAAAAAAAGTTTTCCTAAATTTATTAATCATTTTGGCTGTTTGCTTTTTCACACGGTTTTTGTCTTCAAAGTAAATACATGTAAGCATGTAGTGGCATGCAAAATAATTTTAATGGATCATGATGATCCAAGACATCCATGCACACAATGAGTCCATATGAAGTTATAAGTATTATGTTTTTTTTATAAATATAATAATGAAGTGCTTTAGCTACTAAGCTAGACTGGAATAGCAGGGCGTGGTTCACAGGTACTTCACATGTGCAAAGACCTCAATTACACAGATTGGACACTCCACTGAAAATTTAGAGAAAACACATTATAACAGGCAGCAGATTAAGTTATTGTGTATAAAACTTTTTATAAAACTTTTTTTAGTCATTCAATTTTAATAGACAATGTATCATGAATTGATGAAGAGCTAAGTGTCTTCTACCACATGAAGTAACTCACTTTTGTTTATCTCTTATAAAATACAGAAAATTAGGATTTGAATGATGCAAATCCGGTATTTTCTGTCAATCTTGGAATTTACATTAGTTTGATGAAAATGAGAGTAGGTTTGGCTCTTCGGGGTCTACTGTTTTATTCCTTAAATGATTTCAATGAATAAGGTATCATTTTAAAGCTGAATAATGAATCTATTGCATAAACTTATTAGTTTTTTCGTAAGTATATTAGATCAGGAGATATAAAGTATTAAAAATGGACAAGATTTCGCGAGGTTTCAGAAGACCTGCCACGAGATATCTTGATATTTGAGATATGATTCCAATCTGTTTAATTTAGGTCTTTGACATGTGGGTAATTGCAACAGCAGTCATTTTTCAAATTTGTCTTTGCATGGAAATAATTGAAGCAGCCAAAAAGAGCTTGAAAAAAACTTAAACGGAACAGTTGTCAGGCTGTCAAAAGTGTAATCCTCTGATTCGATTGTCTGAAAATAAAAGTTATTTGATGAAATATTTAAAAAATGACTAAGTTTGAAGTTCCTTAGTCTGTATTTTAACAGTGTTTGAAAGCTAGTTATAATTTAAGGCATATGGATCCGATGGCACCAGAAACAGACTTGAGACTTGTTTTCTGGATTTAGGATTAGGCATTACACTTCAGTAAAACCCCCGTCACCTGAATGATTGCATGAATCGGAAGTCAAGTTTTGGGGAATTAACTAACCACTGATGTATGATGATGGTGCAGGAACATTCTGGAAGAACTTTGAAACTTAACTTACAGATTTCAAGGACATATCCATTAATTTATATTATATATATTTATTGTTTATGTTTCAGATTATAGAAAACAAGCGAGGCAGCTTGAAAATGAGATCGATCTTAAACTCATCTCCTTCAGTAAACTGGGAACCAACTATTCATTCTCAGATAATTACAGGTTGGTTGTAATTCCGTAGACTTGTATCTGATACTCATAGGAAGTGACATTAATTTTGCAAATGCATTTCTCTTGGCTTGCCTTGGCATTTTTATTTGTACATACTTAATTATTTTGATTAGGGTTTGGCCAGTATTTATTTACCAGAGTTACAGTCTTTGATATGATAAACTTTTGCTTGTGGCGCTAATTATATAGATTAGTACGATTTTTAGCTACATTTGTCAAACTTTGTTGTGGGTATGGGTCTTCATGTTACATTGTGTAGGGTTACCCGTTTAGGCCTATTCCGGTTATTTATCTGGATTCTGGTCTATTCCGGTTATTTACGTGAATTCCGGTTAAAGTTAAACGGGTGACCGCATTGTGTACTTGTGTTACAATCAGATTCTTGGCATGAATAAATGACATAGGGGTATTAGCAAATGTCAAGATGATTTTTGCTCTGAAGTGAGCTTAATAATTATATACTTTGGATTCATTGACACTAGTCTAAGTTATGATAACAATTTTTCTCAAAATGTGTACATACATATGATCATGACATTTATATCATTCAAAGTTCTTTCTTATTGTAGTGATAAGTCCCCGCTGCTTAATAGTGGAGGCAGTGAACATATGTTTGAAACTATGGAGATGGAAATTGAACAGTTATTATCAAAGGTAAGTACTTATGTCATAATGACCATGTAGCACGGTGGCATAACTTCCTGTAAGCGGCTTACACATGTTTCCAGAAAGTCCAAGAAAGAAATACCAAATATGAAATGAAAATCTAGAGGAGAGGGGATTTAAAATTAAAGGGGGTAACAGACTCCATTAGGAGTGTCCAGCTAATCTGAAAGTTATTAGGGCCCTGCAAATTTTTTGCAGGTGTCCTATAGTAATCACCCTGTCCGTCTGTCTGTCCGTCTGTCTGTCCTTCCACATTTTTCATGTATTTTCTTAATAACTTGCAAACCGTTAAAGGTATCGACTTCAAACTTCAAACATAAGGTCACAGCAACAATACACTATTGTATGCCAAGTTATGTTACTCCAGCTACAATATTGTAAGAATTATGGCCCTTTGTAAAATTAAAATTTTCCTCATTTTTCATCTTTTTTTCTACATTACTTCAAAACCGTTACAGATATTCAAATGAAACTTGCTATACATATTCACGGTGACAATACGCACATGTGTAGCAAAGGGCAACAACTCTAGCTTTAATAAATTTTGGCTTGTGCCCCTTTTTCGACTTCAAAACTTTAACATTGGCCATAGTTCAAAAACTTTTCAAGATATTCAAATGAAACTTGCAATACTTATTGACAATGATAACGACAGGGCCCTGATCATGACAGTGATGGTTCTAGTTGATTATTAGACTCTGTGATGACATCCAGAGATCACTTACAACTGTATATATTTTAAAAAGATTTCTGGAGCATGCCCCAGGTCCTGAAGCCACCAAGATTACAGCAGTTTATGAACACAGGTCTTTTTGTATGATATACATGTAGTGTTTTATGCCCTGGCATCTACTATTGCAGGAGACTATATGGTCAATGTCTTATTTATAATTCTATTTGTTCGTCTGAAAATCATAACCATAACTTCTAAGTTCATTGTTGAAACTCAAATATTTTTAAGTCAATAAAAACATTGCTTTCAAACTCCCAAGAGGGACTGCTTCTTAATTTAGTAAGGTTCCATAAACAGGGCTTGACACTAACTATTTTTGGTCACTGGTCCACCAGCAAAGAAACTTAAAATTTGTAAATAAAACAGTTACTGGTCCTTCAAGATTTTCACTGGTCCTTCTTGATTTCCGCTGGCCTCGGACCAGGGGACCAGTGTAAGTGTCGAGCCCTGATAAAATTTGACTTTCACCATAACTATGTGTTTACATATTTATTACAGTTGACAGAAGTGAATGATAGAATGTCAGAGTATACACAGAATATCAGTCAAGCTTCACCGAGCGCCGCGTTACTTCACACGTTACAGCGACATCGTGACATCTTACAAGATTACAGCCAGGAGTTTCAGAAAACTAAAGCCAATATTAACGCAATACGTGAACGAGAAGACTTACTGGGGTCTGTGAGGAGGGATATAAAGTAGGCTATTTAATACTGTAAAACTTATTTGTTTATTCTTGTTAAACACCATTTGTAAACAGTTTTTATGCCCCCGTATCGATAGATCGGGAGGCATATAGTAATTCACCTGTCCGTCTGTCCGTCCTTCCGTCCGTCCGTTCGTCCGTCCGGCCAGGTTAACCCAAATTGACCGTTTCCTCTAGCATTAAAATGGCTTGCTTCAAAGTTTTCAAACTTGCATGGATGTTGTATATGACCACTCTCCACGCGCCTGTATCACCTGACTCCATTTTGACCTTCACCTTGACCTAATTTTGGACTTAGACTTATTGAAAGGTAAAATTCTTGGTTAACCCAACTTGACCGTTTCTTCTAGCATTAAAATGGCTTGCTACAAAGCTTTCATACTTGCATGGATGTTGTATATGACCACTCTCCACACGCCTGTATCACCTGACTCCATTTTGACCTTCACCTTGACCTAATTTTGGACTTAAACTTATCTCCCCTTTAGTATTTTTACAAAATTTTTTTGTCTGGAGCGTATCTTCAAAACTATTTAACGTATTGACTTGAAACTTGAAATATAAATAGATGGCAACTTGGAGAAGTGCATTGACAAAGAACCATAACTCTGTCTGTCTTAAATTTTGAATTATCTCCCCTTTAATGTTTTTTTATAGTCAAATTTTGCTCTGAGTATATCTTCAAAACTATTTCACATATTGACTTGAAACTTGGAATATAAATAGATGGCAACTTGGAGAAGTGCAATGACCAAGAACCATAACTCTGTCTGTCTTAAATTTTGAATTATCTCCCCTTTAGTATTTTCAGAATCAAATTTTGACAGGAGTGTATCTTCAAAAGTGTTTAAGATATTGACTTGAAACTTGGTATATGAATAGATGGCAACTTGGAGAAGTGCAGTGACAAAGAACCATAACATCTGTATCACCAGATCACACATGAAGTCGATCAAGGCACTGCTTTCAAATGTGGCATTATTCGTTTACCATCATAAGCCCTTTATAGTTCAAAGCCATGTAACACTATCAAACATTTTAACTGAATAATGGCCCCTGATTGACTTAGCTTTTTATGGACATGGCTTCCACGGGGGCATAAGCGTTTATTGAACGCAGTCTTGTTTGTGTACAGTATTTCTAGCTTTTTTCTCATAGAGCTATCACAGACCTGGATATCAGGTGGCGAATTCACCTAACCAGTTTACCTGGACTGTATTGAAAGTTTGTTAGCCACTGTCAATCTACCCAGCTTCAAGGAACCAGCAACTTCTCCACTTGCAGGGGAAGGAGGCAAATCAACATTATCATTAAATTTTCATTGAAGGGTGTGACCTGCCATGACCAAGAATTGAACCTAGCTCACATGGTTACTTATCCAGTATACAGTTGGGGTTATTATTACATGTTTCATTGAGTTCCAAGTTGATGATAAAAAATGTTAATAAAGAGCAAGTAAAATTTATACAGTTTTCTGTGTTTTATTTCAGTGCATACAAGAATTCATCTGGTTTAAACAGAAGAACAGATCTGTACCTTAAAGAAAACGAGCATATCAGAAAGTAAGTTATATAATATATGATATAATATCTACTGCCAGGAATGACAGCATGGAACTTGTAGTCTCTACTTAATTATTACTCCTGGGGCCTTATTCACCAACGTTGTAAGTCTAAAACTCAGACTTAGACTTTGAAATATCATTCTTCATAATCACTGACATTCCTTTGAAATTGAATTTAAACTTGTGAAATTTATCTGACTATTTGCTGTTACCCACTGAACATGTATACCAATTTATACCAAAATCGGTACATTTATAACAACATGAGAGCGAATAGAACATTTGACAATGTTAAGTCTAAGTCTATATTTTAGACTTACAACATTGGTGAATAAGGCCCCTGCAGTACTTGCTTTTCTTTCATTATGCCTTAATGGCACTTGCCTTGGGACAAGGATGTGGTTTGAGAGCTTAAGGAGATACATAAGATTGCGGAGCTCGGGGGAGTTGATTATGTTGGGTTGATCCATAAGATTGTGGAGCTTGGGTGGAGTTGATTATGTTGGGTTTACTTTTATTAATGATGCTTTCTTTTATATTTTCAGCTCAGACAGGTTGATAGATGACCAAATAAGGTAATCATTTAATCATCAATAAATTAGTGATAATTTTCAATTTATAATAATGTTTAATAAAAATGGTCACAAGGCCTCTCTTAAATTTGCATATTTGTGTTTCCTTTTTCTCCAGTAGCATCATAGTAGAACATTTAGATCAAGAAGTTCTTGTGTAACAAACATCACTCAATTATGGCTGGTGAAACACATCTTTGAAGAATTAAGCTATAATCCCAGTTAATTAAGTGCTGAATTACACTTTTAATTATTTATCAATTATTGACCAAGAATGCTGAATAATGGATAAAGCTGTTTTTGGCGTGACTGACAAGCTGTTCTTTTTAAGACAGATTGCCAGTAAAGACAGGTTCCTTTTCAAGGATACGTTTATACCGTACACTTAACTACATCTTTATTCCATTTCAGCGTTGCTATTGCAACCAAAGAAAGTTTAGATTCACAGAAAAAGTCATTGTCCGGAATTACACAAAAAATGAACACATTAGCAAGTATCCTTTACAAAAAATGATTAGTCATGTCACACAGAATTTGACAACGCTGGTTTTTTCAAGAATGTAAAAAAGTACTACTTGACATTCAACTTTCATTTGTCCTTTCTACAGTATTTAACAATGTGATGCACATATTGATAATTGGAAACTTTAGGGTACGACAGTAAATTATGTTCAATAAATAAGACTGAACCCCACGTAACAAGGTCAGAATTGCATGTAATTTTTATTCTGTCCGAATTATTGCCGGGTGTGCTTAGTTTTTGCTGGTTGCTCGTGTCAGCAAAATAGCCTGTGGAGAACCTTGACCTTGATCTTTGACCAGTAAGCCACCTGTTGTAATATATTGACACTGGTGTAGGGATTATTCTAGACAGTAAAAAGTGCAGGGTGCTAGCAGAAAAGGGGCACTTTTGAACGCGCTAAATCGTATTTGAAAGGACATTTTTGTGAGACAAAACATTCAAAAATATAGTTTTGAAAGAAAAGGCAGTTGAAAGGTAGCTTTATATTGGTCAAATGGCTATAACTTTTTTATTTTTTTGGTATTTTTTCACCAAATAACTTTTATTTTCTTCAGAAAAGCCTCTTCTTTCCTATAGATACATTAGCAGGGCGCACAGAAAAAGGGCAGGGTGCCGCGCCCTGCTATAACTCCCTAGAAAAATCCCTATGATGAGTAATGGCAGCCAAAGCTTTTCACCTTCTTATGTGCCAGCCCATATAATTATAAAGTTTAACATTGTCAGCATTTCTTGCTTACCTGGTATTGAAATTTTAAAAGCGATAGCACAGATGGGAATCAAACCTTAACCACTCCACCCCAAACAACCCAAAGCATTTGGCCAATGTTTAGTTGACCACTTCCCATAATCTGAATATTATGTCATATTTACATTAATATGCGTTTTGTTCATTGTTCCCTTAACATAACATTTAAATCATGTGCCCAACTACTAGGTGACTGCTTCCCATAAGAATGTCATACTTAATTTTCGAATCATGTGGCCAATTTCAGGTGACCACTTCCCATAAGAATGTCATACTTGTTTGTTGTTCATTGTGTTCATTGTTTCCTTAACAGAATTTTCAGATCGGTTTCCTCTCATTAACAGTCTTATGCAGAGAATTAACGTTCGTAAACGTAGAGACTCAATCATCCTCGCAAGTGTTGTTGCTACATGCATCATTGTACTTCTTCTCTATATGTTCCATTGAGTGTGATACTTGTTGACAGGGTATTGTTGACAGGATTGTGTTGAAATGTAGCGTTGACAGGCAATTGTGAATACAATTTTGTTGACATGATATTGTGTTGATATGATAGTGACAATGTGTTGACTGGACATTATTGATAGATCTTGTTGACAGGAAAGTGTTATATAATGTTATTGACAGGCTATTATCAACAGGATATTGTTGACACGAATGTGTTGACAATGTAATGTGAAGGGTAATTGTTGACAAGGTCTTGCTGACAGTATGCTGTTGACATTACATTATTCACAGGATGATGTTAAAAAGGATCTTGTTCAGTTGTTGGCAGGATAGTGTTAATATGTTATTGTTGACAAAATATTATTAACAGAATATTGTTGACAGGGTAGTGTTTACAGCATACTGTTGTCAACAACATGTGTGTCAACAATATGTGTGTCAACAGTATGCTTACAGAACATTGTTGATACAATAGTGTTGACGTGATTCGCTCATTCCGAAATAAACTGTACATAGATTGTGATAGAACTATTGGGAGTAGTATTTATGGGGGAGGGGGTCGGCTGGGTAAGAAAAATGCTTCGAAAACATTATGTTACGTTAACCCAAGGGAGGCATATATTTTACAGATAATAATCTCTACAATGAACTCTGTAGGGCTTTGATATAATTAATAATTATGCAATGTGGTATGTCAGTTATTCGGGTATTCCCAGAGCTGTTCAAGCGATGGGATGAAAGATAGTAAAGCGGAGTGATGCCCTCTTCTTGGGTATTTTATTTTATGCTTAAAAATAATATTCTCTATTGCATTAGTTTTATATGTGACTAAATGGAAAACGATTTATTTGTAGAAAGTATCATACCGCATTTAATGTGTTTACTGTATGTTAGTTACTGTTTGGAACATTATTTAATTTCACTGTTATTTGCAAATTGAATTCATCAAGAATTCTTAAATACATGTACCAATAAATACACTTTCATTTATAAAAGGCAGACATATCCTGGGGACTTTTATATTTGACTAATTTTTCATGAATTTGCAAAATAAGTCCAAGAACTATAGATCACACTTGTATATATATAGTGATTTACAGTTTGCACATTTAAATGAATATCTCTGTGTCATTCTGTTGATATTATTGGTACACATTGAAATACTCAACAGTATATTATTGCATAAGTAATACTAAAGCATTGCTAATAAGAATTCTATAATCATGCTTGATATGTACATGCTTTCGTTCAAATCTTATTTTATATAGAGGATCTTGCATGAGTGCTCATTACATACAAGTTTTTAGCTCACCTGTCACATAGTGATCACTCTCCGTCCAATTTGCTTGTGTTCACTCTAGAGGCAACAGTTTTGATCCAATCTTCATGAAACTTGGTCAGAATGTTGTTCTCTATAAAATCTAGAAGTTTGAAACTGGGTCAAAAACTAGGTCACTAGGTCAAATCTTAGAAAAACCTTGTGTTCACTCTAGCGGTCACTATTATGATACAATCTTCATGAAACTTGGTCAGCATGTTGTTCTCGATATAATTTAGGCCAAGTTTGAAACTGGGTCATGTGGGGTCAAAAACTAGGTCACTAGGTCAAATCTTAGAAAAAACCTTGTGGTTACTCCAGAGGTCATCCTTTTGATCCAATCTTCATGAAACTTAATCAGAATGTTGTTGTCTGTGGAATTCAGGCTAAGTTCAAAACTGGGTCATGTGAGGTCAAAAACTAGGTCACTAGGTCAAACCTTAGAAAAACCTTGTATTCACTCCAGAGCTCGTGGTTTTGATCCAATCATCATGAAACTTGGTCACAATGTTGTTCTCTATGAAATCTAGGCCAAGTACAAAACTGGGTCATGTGAGTTCAAAAACTAGGTCACTAGGTCAATCTTAGAAAAAACCTAGTGTTCACTCCAGAGGTCACCATTTTTATCCAATCTTCATGAAACTTGGTCAGAATGTTGTTCTTTATGAAATCTAGACCAAGTATGAAACTGAGTCATGTGGGGTCAAAAACTAGGTCACTAGGTCAAATCTTAGAAAAACATTGTGTTCAATCCAGGGGTCACTGTTTTGATCCAATTGGTCAGAATGTAGGTTGTACTGATACCTAGACCAATGTGCAACAGGTGAGCGACCTAGAGCCTTTTGGGCCCTCTTGTATTAAACGAGTAGACAAAACAATATGACATGAGGCTTTGCCGAGTTCCATATTGTTTTTGTTGACGAGTTTAATAAAACTTATATGTACCCGTCCCTAGATTTGCCACTTAATGCCACCTATTGCCACTTATTTCCACCAAAGAATGGTGGCATTAGGTGGAAATAAGTGGCATTAGCTGGAAAATGAAGAAATTCCACTCTTTTTATATTTTTTTCCACTAGAGTGGAAAATATGCCACTTAATGCCACCTATTTGACTGGCATTTAGGTGGCAATAGGTGGAAATTTGAACATAGATTTTCTTTATGGTAGAAAATAAGTGGAATCTGGTGGAAAAATGAACTCAGTTAATTTTTATGGTGGAAAATGTGTAGCTTTTGGTGGAAAAATGGTGGAAAGAGGAACTTAGACTATTTTCTGAGTGGCAAATAGGTGGAAAAAAACTCTGCCAATTTTAGGAAGTGAAGGATGGGGACTTAGTTTATTTTCATGGTGGAAAATGGGTGGCAAATGAATGGCAAAAAAACTTAGACAATTTTTAGCAAACTTACTGCTGTAATTTTATGTGGATTAACTTATATCAGTAAAAGTTAATATGATGATACTGTATTATACAGTATAACTTTGGTTTCTTTACAAAACAAGACTACCTAAAGATAAACGCTTACGCCCCAAAAGAAGCCTAAATAAATGTTCATAATAACTAGCTTAGTAAATAAGGGGCCATAAACACAAAATTTGATTGTTATACAGAGGTTGGTGCACTGGAGAGGAACAATGTATAGTATATGATTACTTTTTGAACAAAATCATTATGGTGCATTAGGGAAGTAAATGTTGCCCTAATATTAGAGGGCCACTCAGGAGAGGTTAAACTGTAGTCCCAGCATTCAAATCGTCTTTTATAATAAATAAGATTTTGTTTGAACTTCAGGTTAGTCCATTTCTGAATTTTGCTGGTTCTTATCTAAATTTAATAATTTAGTTATTTGGATTAGTTATAAGTTATTTATTAAGTTAAATACTTTACTTTATGTTTAATTTCATCTATTGAATTCAAACATTAATTAGTAATCAAATTACAGACTTGTATTGAAATATGTTGCTTTTCTGCAATTGCTAGCATGAATTGATTTTCTCTCATCTTTCCCATGATAACAAATGATTTACAAGAATTTGGATGGCAATGATTAACTCCATTTATTACAGCACTATCTCAGTATCTGATTAGCAATGAAAAGCTGTAGACCTCTCAATGTGAAAACTCAAAAATTTATATTGAAATACACATCCAAGCATTTATCAGAAGAGCAGCATGTAAACAAACAGACTTGCCTTTCTCTGAATTAACTGACCTGATAGTGATTCAGAGCAGCTGATAAACAGTTTGAATTACACAAAGGTAGGGTCTATCTACAAGGGGAGTATGACCGAGTGTAAATAATTACCCACACATTTAGCCATACATGATAACAATGATAAGTAGATACATCTTTTTATAAGTGATAAATATAATAACAAATCCCACTTTCTTAGAAAATGTATGTGATATATTGATATAGAGGTTTAAAGTTTTATCTTTCACAATTTGAAAACACCCAGTCATAAGACTCATTTCAAAATGGACTCTTCCAGTCAGAGAGAAACAGTCAATGCTTGACCTACATATTCAAATATTTTCAAGACGATCAGGGTTTTAACTGGTCTCATTGATTGTTTTTCAGTGTTTGCTTATAAATTTAATTGTTTAAAATGATTGCACTTTTAACTAATGACAGGAGTTTCAGTGTTGTTAATTACAAATGACATAATTTGAGAAACTTGGAGGATTAAACAAACAATTTCGTTAAGAAGAGTGTAAACAATACAATATGGAACTAACTTAAGTGTATGCATGGTAAGTAAATTTATTTGCTTTTAGCCCCCTCTTGATTTTATAACTTGTAATGTAATTTATCAACATTTTACACTATCTGTTTCAATGATCTTTGATGTATATTAATAATGAAAACATGTCATAAAATTGTGATAACCAAATTGTTGCATAATAGAATTCAAAGATTTGATTTGAAAAAAAAGAGATTATAAACCCTAAATGGCAGCCCCTTTGGGTCCTGTAAAGAACCAGTATCATCATGGACTTGTTACTTATTATTTAATGTCATGATTATTGGCCAAAATTCAGACTTATAATGGATGAAGTTTAAAGTTTATTTATCAAGCTGATACTTTTCTCAGTATAATGTCAGAGCTGGCTCATTAGGTATTGCTGGTTCACAGCAATAATATGTTGGGATGTAAATTTACTGCGATGAGCATGTAAGTTATTAGTATTTCTTTGTAACTGTTACATGCTTAAAATCCTAATTTATAATTAACTTAAATTTACTTCCATGTTTTAAAAAAAATATATATATATATGACATAATTATGTTATAAATTGCAGGTAACAAAGAGAGTCTAATGATTTGATGCGAGAAATACTACAGCACTTTTATTACGGAGAAATTTGAACCTGGCTGGTGTGAGTGACCAATGGCTGGTGTACAGTACAATGGATTAATCAAGGTAATTCAAGTCATATAAGTTTTAGAATAATGGTTTTACCTCCAAAGTGAGAACTAATGAATATATCATTATACAGAGGGGCCAGGATAGCATAATGCTAATGTGATGACCCTACAATAAGTGAATTGATTTTGACCTAATTACTGATAAGTGATTCTTAGGTGATGCTCTCCCATTGATGGTTTAATCATTGTAGTCTACTGCAAATGTAGATCAAAGCAGCAATCACAAAATTAAGGGCCGTCTTAAGACCCTCATGTTCTTAATAGAAACACTATTATAGCAGTGTAACATTTTTGAAAGTCTTTTATATATGTGAATATTGATTTTTTAGGCTCAAGTAATAGCAGAGCTGTAATTTATTGAAGCTGCCCAAAAAGGGGGCAACAGAAGGCCACTCCTTGTTTGGCTTTAAGGAAAGGGGTGGCTGAAGTGGATGCAAGACCAGGATTGGTGGACTAAAAAAGTAGAAATTTCTTGAAGGTAAGAGCTTCTAGCATCTAGTTTTTCAATTGAAACAAAATATAATAAAAGAAAATAATGACATTTTTGTCCTGCAGAAATATCCATTAGTTTGGAGTTGTCACAACAATGGCTTTAAATTTATTTACTTTAATAATATGTCTGTTGGTCATTCGCTAGACCGAATGTATGTTTTCTGTTTCATGTCCAACAAACGCTAGGATCTTCAAACTTTACATACAGGTTTTCCAGCAACAGCAAATGTCCCCATTGATTTTGAGGTCAGCTAAGGTCATGGTAATGGTGACCTTTACCCATTTTGACTATTGAACATTCATGGGGCATACATAGTTAAAAAACATCCTGTTTTTTGACAATTTCATATTTGTATAAAATATAACTTTGATTTTGCAGATTGCTTGCTAGTACAGAAGTAGCCAGCCACAAGCAAAACCGAAATTTGGAGTTATAAGGCACCTGCTGAAGCCGTCAAGAAGCTCAAGGAACTAACATTTGAAATTTTGATGAACCTTGTTCGACATTTTTATTAAAATAAACGGACCTTATTAAATGAATATATGTTTTTTGCCTTTTAAGGTACACCAGGACTTTCTTGCAGATTCCACCAATTTCCACTTGATGCCAGCTATTGCCACCTATTAGGTGGAAACATGTCGTAATATGCCACTACTTTCCACCATTAGGTGGCAATAGGTGGCAACTAGTGGAAAACCAACTTTCCACCTAAAAGGTGGCAGTAAGTGGAAAATTGTCTAAATACTCCACCTACTGTCCACCCTTTTGGTGGCAATAGGTGGAAATAGGTGGCAACTGGTGGAAAATCATTTTCCACCTAAGGGTGGCATTAGGTGGAAAATTGTCTAAATACTCCACCTACTGTCCACCCTTTAGGTGGCAATTGGTGGAAATAGGTGGCATCTAGTGGAAAATAAAATTTCCACCCTTTTGGTGGAAATAGGTGGAATTAGGTGGAAAATTATATAAATATTCCACTACTTGCCACCCTTCCATTTTTTTTCATGGACTTTATAAAGGTGGCATTTTGGTGGAAATTTAGGTGGAAAATTGTCTAAATACTCCACCTACTCTGAGGGTGGCAATAAGTGGCAAATCTAGGGACGGGTAATTAGCATAAATGTAAGATTCTATTTATCACATAACCTTAGAGAACGTTTGTTACTTGTGTTCAAAACGCGGTTGTACACTACATAGGTTTTATTCAAAATTTAGCGTTACAATGCGCGCGACGCAATGTCGACGTTTGTATTATACTGACGTCACGGTTCGATTCAAGGCACGGATTGGTTTACGTTACGTCATACTGAACCAACCAACCAATCAATGTGAAGCTAATTTAAATGTTTAATGAATGGGCTGGGAGTGCATTACAATTTTTCCGGCATGGCTTTAATGCACTCCCAGACTGCAGGGGCCTTATTCACCAACGTTGTAAGTCTAAAACAAAGACTTTAAATTCTCAAATGTTCTATTCGCTCTCATGTTGTTATATATGTACCGATTTTGATATAAATTGGTATACATGTTCAGTGGGTAACAACACATAGTCAGATGAAAGTTCACATGGTTAAAACTAATTTCAAAGAAATGCCAATGATTATGAATAATGGCATTTTTAAATCTAAGTCAGATTTTTAGACTTACAACGTTGGTGAATAAGGCCCCTGGTTATGTGATAAAATACATTTTGTAGTTGTAGAGAGTTTGTTATCGAGCTATTTTGTGTGGTGTAAAACAGAGCACCGAATTACCTGTAATAACACCTAGAAATGTAACTTTAACACAGATAAATATGCGGGGAATACTTGGAATAATATGTTAATGGTAAGTTTTTCATCATAATTATGACAATTATCAAAGGTGTTGATGTTTTATGAGTATAGGACAAAATTCCCACTGTTCATTTTTGTCTAGGTGGGCAAAATTCTGATTATCAATATTTCAATGTGAAAAAGATCCCCACTATGTATTGAGTGTTTTTTAAGGAATTTCATTGTCATTATACTAAGTTCTAAGTTAGTACCCATTTAACAACAAAAGAGATAGTTACATGAAAGTTCATGTAAATACTGGTTATCAAGATACTATAGCTTGGCCACAGTTACATGAAAGTTCATGTAAATACTGGTTATCAAGATACTATAGCTTGGCCACAGTTACATGAAAGTTCATGTAAATACTGGTTATCAAGATACTATAGCTTGGCCACAGTTACATGAAAGTTCATGTAAATACTGGTTATCAAGATACTATAGCTTGGCCACAGTTACATGAAAGTTCATGTAAATACTGGTTATCAAGATACTATAGCTTGGCCACAGTTACATGAAAGTTCATGTAAATACTGGTTATCAAGATACTATAGCTAGGCCACATTGACACGAGCCTCATGACCTTTTAATTAGCATAATTTAACAGTCGATATATTACATACGATACAACACACAAATTTGAAATACCGATATCGCACGATGCGCTTGCGGAAATTGATATATTCAAAGCAAGAACCTTGTAATATATTCTTGCATAAAGGTCAGGCTCAAGTCGAATTGGCCAAGCTATAGCAAAAAAAACATAGAGGAGATTTTGTCCACAAAAATCCATTTTAGGAATTTTGACAACCTAGGCAAAAATGAGTTGTAGAGCTTTAGTCTGTATCTCATGTTTCACTATATATACTGTACATAGTTGGAAGATTGTATTTATTAAAGGATATATATATTATTATATAATGTATATTTGTAGCTGTGATTCATGAAGTGGTTAGGCTTCTTTTTTAAAAAAGTGTGTCAGACAATTATTGTAAATATAAGTGTGTTAGTGAAACTCTGGTTAAAGAAAGTATACATGTGCATCTATAGGGATTCTTTGGCATCAGATTATCAAGCAAACTCGTGCAAAGCCCTGAAATAATTGTCTTTTGAATGAGTTCTCCTAAAAAATCTTTATCCCATTAAGAGGATAGATTTGCACAATAAGTATTAACTATTACCTATTTCATAGAATGAAACTGTCCAAAAATATCAGTTGTTACCTATTTCAAAGAATGGGTTTGTCCAATCTAAAATTAGAACTGATTGGTTAAATTTTATCTACGGTAATTATTAATATAATATTTGGTGAATTAAAGGCTGGCCTAATTGTACCAGGGTAAGTTATTTATTCCTGGTATCTTCTTGTTTGAACATGAATGCAAAATGTCTTGAGCTTTGTATAGAGTTATATTTTGTATTTCCTTGAATTGTAAATAAACATAATGAACTAAGTGATCAGAAAATCTATGTTTTCTTTTGTCTTTAATTTTTGGTATTTAGGTTTATTTGCATCATGGTATAGCTTGGCTATAATTTTGACCTGGGCCTGACCTTTATGCAAGAATATATAACAAGGTACTTGTCAATATATCAATTTCCGCAAGCAAATCATGCAACATCGGTATTTCAAATTTGTGTTTGTATTACATCTCGAACGTCTTCGTGATACTCCCCGATTATGAAAACATACAATCGGTGTTGTTAACGTAGGTAACAGTATCGACTGTTCACCAGACTAGCTCATTTTAGTCAAGCATTAACAGTGTTTTGTCAATAGTGATTTCATAGCTCAGTGGTTAGCGCACTTGCAGTCTTACCTGGCGACCCAGGTTCAAATACCGGTGGAGACACTCAAATATGCCTGCCATATTTCAGCAGAAAGCTGACATGTAAATAAATGCTTTGCTCGGCATTATAGATGCAGGCATTTCTCAGTTTGGGACCTACAAAACAAATCAAAGCATTCCTGGAATTAATTATTCACCAGTACTTAGTCGCTCTTCGGACAGCAAATGACAATTTCTTCACATGTGGATATGTGGAAGGTCATGCATGCAGCCAAAGCAACAGAAGAACGTCACCTCCTGGGTGCGATATTGTCACTAATTGGAAGACAAATATATTTGAAATATTGTAAAATCATTTAAAATTCGTGGATTTTGAATTTCAGGTAATAAAACAAGGGTCAAAATTAATGTTCGTTGGGATTAAAGTTCGTGGTTGAGGTGAACCACGAAATCCACAAAATTTAATCCCCCACGAAAATTTATGATTTGACAGTATGCAATGGAAGGGGCATCTTCGGAAAGCGTGAAAATTGGAAAAGGTCGTAGACATAAACTGTAGTAGAAATGTCTTATTTTGAGAAGACGACAAAGTGGTATTACTTTACAGACAACTTTTGCCAAAAAATGTTTTTTATTCATGAGCTATTTCTTCTAAGGCAAAACACTCTGTCATGAGAAACATTTGAACTCGACAAAAAAAAACACATCAGAAACCAGATAATGTTACATTTTATGAAGCATTTAATAGGTAAGGCAAAAACAATGCATTCCATGAAAATATATAAAGTATAAAATATAGATTTTTCTTTGGAGATCATCATTCCTTAAACTAAACTCTGTAGTACTCAGTGATCTTCCATTCCACAAAAGTACCATTTAATACCTTAAACAGGTCTAAAATACTAAAATAATTAAGTGGCCTTTAACAGACAAGTGTTCCCAAAGACAACATTATTATTTTTATCACATTAACAGTTACAGGATTAAAGCAACACTAGAAATAACAAACTTAAGCTGGTAATGTAATGTTTTCTCACCCAATTGCTGGGAATGTTTTAAGTTAAGATACCATTTTTTTAGGGCTCTTTTCAGTTGTTCAGCGGCTCAAGCACCCTTTGATATTTTAACTTCCCCTGATTATTGGGCTACCTATGAAAATCTATGTTTGTGTCTCCCTGTGGTGACTATTTCTCTCCTGTGGGTGTAGCAGCCAACATTGATCTGCGGCAACCAGGAATAAACACTGCCTTCACAAGTACCGATTTACACCTTGGTGGAGTGGATCATGTGGGTTATTCTTGATCAGAGGAATTAACCAGTAGTCCAGACAGGGGTTGAACCTGGGACCTCACGATCCTGAAGCAGGCAGCCTACCTCTAGGCCACTGCTCCCCACATAAATGTTTTAGCACAATACAATGTTCTATGAATTGTTATCACATAGAGGCTAAGGGTATGTGTGTGCTAAATATACATGTATAACAAGGTTATTCACAAATCAGTCATATGCTATGAGGTAACAACACAAAAATTAGTAAGGCACGCAAGTTAATCAAATACATGTGTATAAATCAACGGAGACATAAATGCTATACAATGTTGCATTGGTTATTAAACTCTTTGAAGGATTTCCGGAAGAGATTCACTGATAATGTCATTCTTTGGATCGCTCCCTGATATCTGTTGTCTCGATGTGTGATTCCCAGTTTCTACCATCGAATACCTCAACTTTCCCAATCTGTGGTCTGTTCTCATAATCTATGCAGTGAGGCATCACACCTATAAATTATCAACAAAATGGTTTCAATTAAGGCATCACACCAACAAATTATCAGTCAGCTGAATGTCAACAACTCAATAGTAAAACTTGATTATGTAGGTATGGGGCAATTAAACAGGAGATTTGCATGCTAAGATATTTGTATTTGTCAAATTTAAGTCCTTTTCACATCTACAAGTAGAAAAAACCTGGTTATGCTGTGTCCTCTCGGGTCAAATACTGTGTCAAAGCATAAACATTAGCTGCGCCTAAATTGCAGGTCCTTGGGTTAGCGCTATAGGGCTGTAGTGTTGAATGATTTAGAAGCAATGACCCACTGTGAGGTGCTATAAGGCTGATGACCCCCGCGTTTAAAACACACATGAAATCCTAAACTCACCGTAACCATCTGGATTTGATCTAGGTCTGTAGAATGACTGTACCCCACATATTTTACAGAATGTATGTTTGGCTTCATGTGTATTGAATGTGTAAGTGGTGATTTTGTCCTCTCCCTAAAAAAACAATTTAAAAACAAAGGGAATGATACATAGATAATCAGGGAGTAAAATGAAACCACCACCTTGATAACTGTAAGTAGTTAAGCATTTGCTGACAGAAAATAGAGCACATTATTATGTTTATCATTATTTTTATTTAATATTAAGAAGCATAAAGGGTTAAAAGCGTATAAAAATAATAGAAAATTGGACAGCTAAGGCACCTCTCAACTTAAACAGTGGAGTATAGAAAACATAAAAGCATACTACAATGGCGCAATGCCAACACTGACAATTAAAAGTGAAAATGAACTTAAAACTGATATAACATTTTTCGGCTATCAAAAATACAAAACTTTTTTTTTAAAGCTGACTGTCAAATATGAGCTATGTTTGGCTCAGCAAGATTTAAGTCTCTTTTTCAAACATTTAAATAATAAACTGTTACACACCTGTAAAAGTTTAAAGTAGGAACTTGGTACTATAAAATGATCATTCTGCTTCTTCTCACAGACGCTACAACTGAAAAATAAAAAAAAGTTAAGTTACCATTTTTCTAGGGCTCTTTTCAGCTGTTAAGCCGCTCAAGCACCCTTTGACATTTTAACTCCCCTGGTCATTGGGCTACATATGGAAACCTACACTCGTGTCTCCCTGGGCAGACTATTTCTCTCCTGTGTGTGTGGCAGGCAACATCGATCTGTGGCGCCCAGGAATAGACACTGCCCTCGCAGGTACCATTTTACACCATGGTAAAGTGGAGCATGTGGGTCTTGCTCAGAGAAATTAACCAGTGGTCCAGAGGGGGATCAAACCCGGGACCTCTCGATCCCGAAGCGCGCGTCCTACCTCTAGGCCCCCGCTCCCCAGAAAAATAATAGATACAGTACAAACTTCAGAAAAGTCCTGTTTTTCTATTCAGGTTTAAATGCTTGTTTCTAAACAGTTTTCAAGCTATATCATTTTTTATTATATTGTTTGCTATAATTACATGTATAATTATGTATATACAAATACTTTGTTTTGTAAGGCATTCACTAAAATTTTTTCCTGCACTGTAGGAAAAATAGTATGTTGTGACACAGTCTTTAAAAAAAATGGTATGATCCCCCTAAAACAAATTGCAGGATCCAGATGCTGGTCTGTGCCCTAAGTAATTTTATAGGTCTTTTTATGGCCTATACTAGGACATAGCATTGTCAGCAATCATGGCAATCTATTTTGACTTACTTGCACCTGTATACATGTACAGCAGATTGGGCTTTCACTTCAAATCGGATAGCTCCACAATGACAACCTCCGTGGTAAGTTGATAAACCCTCTGACATTATTCATAGGAACAACCACAAAGTAGAATGAATGGACGTGGAAGGACTTCTATTTTACTTCTATTTCTGTAAATATTTTCTGTAATAAAAAGTAAATTGCTAAATGGTCAAAGTCATTTCACATGACGATTATATATAAATACCAATAAAACTGCTAAAACATCAAAATACACATTTTAGTTTGGCCAATTTTCTTTTACAATATCTTTGCAAAAAATGCTAATACACTATCATAATGTTAATACAGTCCAAATGATAGTTTCCAACAGTTGTAGTTTTTTGTACTTACAGAAATTATTTAATAAGGGGAGTAACTGTGTAAAATTCGAATTGTACTTATTTTTGATTTACCTCCCTTTGATAAAACTGCATTCAAATAGTCAAAAATTAGTTAAATGGGTCAATTCGTCATTCTTGTTAAATGCCTGAATTGTACTTTCTTAAAAGCACAGTTAATGTGTAATAAAATGGAATATATCTAAATAATTAATCCATACAATAAGTTATTTTGACAATGCAAAACACATTTATAAACGTAATTGTTAACATACATGTTACTATTTTGTATACAATACATGTAAATATATATATTGTAAATACATGCTTTTATTTGTTTCAAATAAATTTAATGTAACATTTTGAGTTTATGTGATCTAGAGATTCAAAACAGAAAAAATGTTTCATACAGTACCATATAAGATTCTTTTATTAAAGTTTGTTATGTTATAGAAATAGTGTAATTCTATATATAGATGGTGTAATGGATATGTATGTCATTTTAAGTGCACAATCTAGATCTTCTATTCATGTCTTGAGGTACAGTACATAAAATGTAAACAAGATTATAAATACACGCCTACATTAACAGGTAAAATATAGTAGATAAAAAAAATCACCATGTATTGTATTTTGGACCAAAATCTACCCACGTGGCAACGACAAAACATAACAGAAATAAAATGAGTCATGCCGATTTAGAAATTACAGTCCCCCACCCACGTGAAATTGCCACACACTGTCATATTGGAGCGTATTGCATAATCAGGTTAATCAATTTCTAATGCACGTTCAATTAGTGAAAGGCAGTGCGCGTCTAATTGGTTACAGTGCACGTGCACTAACGGAGCACTGACGTCACCCATAAACAAACAAGTGAACGTTGCTGAAAAAGTTAGTTAACTGACATGTTCAACCGCTTACCTGCAGCGAATCTCCTCCTGTTACTTAAAATAGAAGATGGAAATAACTAGACCGAATCAATATGACTGAGGTCGATCTACTTTCGTTTTCACTGTGACCTCACGTGATTTTTTTGGTCTCGTGGTAGCAAATTATATGCGCTGCACGTGCGTTGTTGAATGAATGCTGGGAACCATTAATATTGACTGAACTTCCGGTTATTTAAGGTCAAGGACACTAAATCTCACCGAACGCGCATCGATTGTTAAATTTCTCAAGAAATGGGTCTTATTCGACCCCATTGTTTAAAAATTTACTCACTTTATCGACATAAAAAGTTTCCTAAGTGTAGTTTGAACTACCGTGATAAACCTTTGAAGGAATATTGTGAGTGTTATTCTTAGTGGCGGTGATTTTACTGACGTGAAGTTCGGACCAACGAGACGACCAAGCATGTCGGCGATCAGCTGTTTTATTCGGACGGGTAAACCGTCGCGATGTGTGGTAGTGTTCGGTCGACGACAGTTTTCAGACAGTTTTTACAGAAGTGTGACATTGGATAGTGAATCTCGAGAAAGATCGCGTTCAGTGACAGCGTTTTACAACCAAAGTGCAATAGACATAGCTGCAACAAAGGTGTGTATTTGATCTGACCAACTGCATGTGTGTGCTTAATAGTTAAATTGCTTATTTTCAGAGTAACACTACCTGACGTAGGACTCTAACCCACAACCCGATATTACGCTCGCGGCTGTCAAACACCGTACAGTGGGTTTATGTTCAGTCTTACATGAACAAGTGCACCTGATGTAGGACTCTAATCCATGACCACAGGCTGTATCTCTGCCAACAATGATATCTTAGATAGTACAGTACTGCACCTGAAGGAACGCAACTGGCTGCCGCTCCTACCTAGGCTAACTAGCCCTGTTGACAGCACTACAAAGTTCAGTACTTCAGTAACAAAGCATATATCTTATTGGGGGTCCCGACTCCTTGGTTCAAGTCTTACGATGGGTGCACTTTTCCTCCTTATTTACTGGAATGAATGTGTGGATAGCTGTAGAAATAAAGGGAAAAGTGTAGTGTCTTTTGAAATTAACCACATCCAGTTACGATAGGACTGAGGCGCCTTGCTAGCTCAGTAAAAGTCAGTTGGCAAAGCTTCCAATGGTAGTCTTGGGTTTGTGTCATGGTCCAATGTTGGGTACATTTTCCCCTTCTTTACTTGAATCAAGAATGATGGCAGCGGTAAACAGTCTAAGACACCTGGTGAGGGCGAGGATAGCCTTAGGGCTGCGGCCAACCCAAGAAATAAAGGGGGAAGTATCGGTGTCACCATTGGGCACTGGCACTTACCTGGCAAATCTCAAGGGGTTGTAAGCTGTATGCAGGAGTCTTGAGTTTGAGTCATAAGCACCTTTTTCTCCTTAAATTTACTTTACTATCCTCACCATGGTAGCCCTCTCAGTCGGTTAAGTACTGTTCACCGTAATGGCCTAAGTAATGTTACTTTTACAGTAGTAAACCTGTGAAGAAACTTCTGAAAGCGCACAGGATGTGGGACTCCAACACACAGATCCTGATATTAGCCTGTAACTCTACCAACAAACCTCAACTTAGCTAGCTGGACATCTTTTGTGAATCACACTCTATCTCACAAAGTCTCCCAGTCACTATATCCAATGACTGGAGCATGCCCAATTTATAATGCAAGTGACTTTAACTCAGTCAGGCTAAAGTTTACAGCTGTGACTAAATCACTTACTTTCAAGACTTAGTCCTCTTCATCCCGTCTGGGACATAGGGCAGTCGAAGTTTACCACTGTGCTTCAAGCTTAAGATGCAAAAATACCATATTTTTAGATCTATGACATGTCCAAACCCTCAAAATACAAACATGTGAAGTCAAGCCATCCAACACTTACCATAATCTATGCCAACTTTTTTCCAGTAATCAGCCAGACTCAATCATCAGCTTTAAGCTATTGGGGTATGAATCTATGGCAAAACTCCCTAGGTTTTTTTCTGCCAAGTTGTAAGAATATAAACTGCTAGATGAGCCTAGATCTAAGATCTCAGTTGGTGGTTCTTCCCTATTTTTCTCTCATTGTTTATAATCTGTAGGTTGTTATGACTGGTGAGTGGAGAAGTTCACACCATAGTACACCAGTAACCCTATCATACTGTGGATTTCTTTTGGCACAAAAAATAAGTGATTCCACAGATTTGCTTCTCTAGACCGAATCTCCAGATTAATAATCTAGCTGTTTCTTAGGTGTCACTTCAAGGTCAGTGTAAGAAAAGCTTAAAGTTCTGTTGTATCATACAGTGACGGGATGTTACTCATGCTTTTACTCGCAATAAGTCATACAGTGATTTAATTTATTCACTGTGTTAAAGACACTAATATGACTGCTATATTTATGATTATAACAAAATGCCAATAACAATCATGATAGTTTATTTGTGCAAGTTTTTGTGTTGCAACTCACTGCTTTGTCAGCTATTGCATGTAGTTATACTAATTGGACATATTTTTATATAGCGATGATAGTGTATTACGACGTATCACTATTGTTCGTGCTGGCATTATCACAAAGTTCTGTTTGCATTGATTGCTGTCAATCCTTTCAATCATTTAATGCAGATGGCACAAATTGTTTTCCGTACATGCATAAAGATTTTCTGATAACAGTAACTATGTTTGTTTGTTATGATGCTGTCAGTTGTATTTTTATTTTGCAAGGACATAAAAATATACGCCAAACGTTATGTCTGAACTAATCTACCAACTGTTTTAGTGCTTCTTGTGGTTGATGCAAAAACGCAGAAATGCAGAATTAATGGAGTTTGACAATTTATGAGCCTGTAGCCTTTTTCTCTCATCTGTATGAATATATGCACTATGCAACCTCACCTATATCTACTTTGTAACTTACTTATGATGTGACCCTTTCTTAAGCAACAACCTTGATTGAGTAAACAACACATAACCCCATTTCCCATCAGAGAGAAATTCAAGGCTGACTATCAAAGCCTATCATAAACTTATGACTGCCTTGGTGAAATTCAAACAAATAACAATTTCAATTTTCTATAAATTTGTATACCTTGACAAGTATATGGAAGTATTACTGTTTAGTACAACCTCTCCAGAGCTGCCCTCCATAGAGCAACAACCTTTCATAAGCAATGTAATAATTTTCTTCAAGAAGTATTCTTTTTTTTTTCATTTTGAGCGTAATCATAGGCAGTTAGTACCGTTACTGTATACATTTTATAGATGTGTGTTTTATTTGCCTTCAAGCTTTATCATTTATATGGTGATCAAGTCCAGTCTCTGATGTGTCGGATATCATTATGTACTTTAAATGACCTAGTAAACTGTGCTAGGTATACATACAATCATACATGTAAACTGTCTGACCAGTAAAATGACCCTTGGTTAAAGAACTTATATTTCAAGATATTTTAATGAGCTGTATTATAAGTTTATACATATATATAAGATCGTCCAGTTTTCTTGGTTTATTCAATTGTCCTGGAGTCTTTTGTCTAACTGAAATTCAATAATAGTCCATGTTTCCTGAAGACGGTGAAGTGATTATAAATTATAGTGACTCAGCTGCTATCTACTTATTTCTTTAATGATTAATGCATAAAAACTTTGTGACACTTATAATCTTGGTTGTATTATTTAGATGTTTCACTTTAATACTGTCAAATCATTTAATTTCGTTGGGACGAAATTTCATGGTTTTGGTAAAAAAGACAATTTCGTTGGGACTTGAATTCATGGATTTTGCATTTCAGGTAATAAAACAAGGGTAAAAATTAATGTTCCTTGGGATTAAAGTTTGTGGTAGAGGTGAACCACGAAATCCATGAAATTTAATCCCCCACGAAAATTAATGATTTTACAGTAATATAAGACAGGGAGCCCACGGATCCTGCTTACTGTTACATAATAAGTATACCGGTACACTTGAACTATATATATCTTCCTGTAGGATTTAAATGATCATACTACCAATAACCACCTTGTATTCATCTGTCAGGACTGAGGAGTTGATGACCTTAAGTTCATGACCTCAACATATAGACAATTGCAAATTTGTGGATAATGGATAATAATGGAAACCAGGGGCACATGGGCATAGCTGGGCCGAATAAGAGAGTACGCCTATTTTGGAAACCTGACACTAAACCAGTGGTAGTAAATAGTACAGATACTGCTTGACATGACCTTGAACCCAGACGTATATTGATTAACGAGGAGGTGGGGGATTAGTGTACTGATACTCGGTAATACATTACATGGCCCCCAGTCATTGATTGGTCGGTCAGCTCATACAAAAAATGTGTTTTGTGTCAGATCTGTTTCGTTTTTTAGCTCACCTGACCACAATGTGGTCATGGTGAGGTTTTGTCATACCGAGATGTCCGTCGTGCGGCGTGCGGCGTGCGGCGTGCGTCGTGCGTCCGTCAACAATTTCTTCAAACGACTTCTCCTCCTAAACCGCTTGGCCAAATTTGATAAAACTTAACAGGAATGTTCCTTGGGTGGACCTCTACCAAAGTTGTTAAAAAAATTCCAGACCGTCGCATAACTAGGTCACACAGGCTAAAAATAGATTTTCAAAAAGGAAACTTCAAAAATCTTCTTCTCTGAAACCGTAAGGCCTAGAGCTTTCATATTTGGTATGTAGCATTACCTTGGGGTCCTCTACAAAGATTGTTCAAATTATGTCCCTTGGGTCAAAATTGGCCCCGCCCTGGGGGCCCTTAGTTTTACATATAGTTATATGGGGATAACCTTAAAAAATCTTCTTCTCCGAAACGGCTTGGTCCAGGGCTTTCATATTTGGTATATAGAATCAGCTATAGGTTCTCTACAAAGATTGTTAAAATTATTCCCTTGGGTCAAAATTGGCCCCGCCCTGGGGGTCACCATTTTACATAGACTTCTATAGGGAAAACATATAAAAATCTTCTTGTGTAAAACAACAATGCCTAGAGCTTTGATATTTGGTATGTAGCATCATCTAGTGGTCCCCTACCAAGATTGTTCAAATTATATCCCTGGGTTCAAAATTGGCCCCGCCCAGGGGGTCACCAGTTTTACATAGACTTATACAGGGAAAACATATTAAAATCTTCTTGTCAAAGACTACAATGCCTAGAGCTTTGATATTTGGTATGTAGCATCATCTAGTGATCCCCGAACAAGATTGGGCAAATTATGCCTCTGGAGTCAAAATTGGCACCGCCCCGGGGTCACCAGTTTTACATAGACTTATAGGGAAAACATAAAAAAATCTTCTTGTCAAAAACTACGATACCTAGAGCTTTGATATTTGGTATGAAGCATCATTTAGTGGTCCCCTACCAAGATTGTTCAAATTATGCCCCTGGGGTCAAAATTGGCCCCTCCCCGGGTCACCGTTTTACATAGACTTATGTAGGGAAAACATATAAAAATCTTCTTATCTAAAACTACACTGCATAGAGCTTTGATATTTGTTACGTAGCATCATTTAGTGGTCCTCTACCAAGATTTTTCAAATTATGCCCCTGGGGTCAAAATTGGGGGGTCACCGTTTCAAATAACCTTATATAGGGAAAACTTGTGGTTTTCTACCAAAATGTTCAAATTATACCCTTGGGTGAAAACTGTATATAAACATGTTTAATCAGGTGAGCGATATTGGGCCATCATGGCCCTCTTGTTTTTGTGATCTGTTTCACTAGAGGTTTTTGAACCTGGCAAATTGTTACACTTCTACCAAAGCATAACATGACCATTGGTATAATGACCCATAATTAAATTTTGCTATGAAGTTAGACAAATTTGTGAATGGGATTTAATATCATATCACAAATTAACAGTCAAATATACTTGAGTTTCATAGAGAAAAAAATTTGAACCAGGCCATTTGTAACACTTAGTAATACCAACTTGAAAGCATTATTAAACATGTCCTTTAGTATAATGACCAATAATTTTGCCACAAAGTTAAACAAATTTGTGAATTTAACCATTTTAATATCATATCACTAATACCAAAGCAAAATATGTCCAAATTGTTCTTTAGTATAATGACCCATAATTTTAGCATGAAGTTAGACAAATTTGTGAATGGGATATTCAGGAGTTTCACAGGGGGTTGAATGTTAATTAAAGGTCATTTTGATGATTTGCCCTCCATCAGTCCGTTCATCAAGAAATCTGGATCCTGTCATAACTTTTCAAGCTATGTTAATGAAACTTGGTATGTGGATAGGGACTAATAAGGAGATTATGCATATTTTAATTATTTTTTATTCAGACAAAAAATGTGGTTGCCACGGCAACAGAAACATTGACGATCTGAAAACCAGGTTGGGGACTTCTGTAGCTTGCAATTCCTAATTATTTGTTTCATTGTAGATTTGTCCAATATACTACAAAACTGGTTTATAAAAAAAAATATGATTATGTTTTGTTGACATAAAATGTATGAAACATGATAATTTGAGGAGTGAATTAAATTAATGAATGAACTTCTCTTTGGACTTTTTAATAATGTGTATGTATGTGACATAATTAATATGTTGTTTATGTAACCTATATAATATGGTCCATAATATGTAAGCAACGGTCATGAATACAATATTAAAATTATTTTTGTCTCAATTGGCTTATTTAATTAACGTGCATGCATGTGACATAATTAAATGTCATTCATACAAATTAACATGGTGCATGTGGGAACTCTGTCACGAATACAATATTTAAATCATTTTTGTCTCCTATTAGACGTGCATGCATTGTATAAATTACATTTGTTGTTTCATGCAATATGCTTTAATTTGACAACATGCATGCATCGTTGTTTAATTTTAACCATCAAATGCATCAAAACATGTCAAAATAGCAAGATGCCATTTTAAAAGTACAATTTTGTACTGTTCAAGAGTCAGGTCATGTTTATTTACGCTTAAGGTTAGAAACCACCAAATAGATTTGCTCTATAGCTCAATGTAAATTGCCCATAGTAGGCCCCAATTTTAAACTTATTTTAGTCTATGGCCACCTGGACCACATATATCATTGTAAAGAGGGGCATTTAAGCTTCAAAATAATGCAATAAAAAAGGGGGTCATGTATCTTCTAAGAAAGTTTTTGTCCTTCAAACACGGTCTACCCGTTTTTACGCATGTCCGGATTTATAAGTTCTGGGTTTTACCCTAGTCTACTTTCACTTTGGTATCAAGAACAAAATAGTGGAATAATACAAATATTACAGTTTTACTGCACCACATGCATATTTACCAACCATTTAAACTCAATTTCATCATTCAACTCCACATTTGTCAAGAAATATCTCCATTTACAGGCAAACCGAAGTTTTTTTAAGGACTACTTGAGTGTATCACCACTTGGTCCGCGGAGGCATTTAGTGGTTCTTTACCTTAATGAAAAATTTAGTCGATTCAATAAGTAAAACTAATTAACGAACATCCCATTTGAAAGAATAGTGGGAATAACTATCAGTTTAACCTTGATAAACATAGTTTACCTGCCCGACAATTTTATTTACAACCATTCTCATTTGATTTTGAAAGGAGTGTAATGGTAACTAACAGTAGTTTTCTGACCAAAAGTGTGCACCTTTAAGTTGCAATGTTAAAGTAAATTTTGATTTGGACAAGTTTAAGTTCTGTAGAAGTTTTGTATTTAGACTGTTGAAGGAAAACTTCAATTTGGGTGATTTGGACAAGCAGTTCAAATCTAAATTTACTGACAGGGCAAATCTTATAAATCTTTAAAATCATCAAGTTTTAGACACAATATTCATCTTAATTAATTTATATGTTGGAAAACACGCATCAGGTCTACTTGTTTTTGCCAGCCTTTGAATAATTAATAACTTGTCATGAAACTTTAATAAAGTGTTTGTGTATGACAGTTTTGAATATAGAACTTTATTATAATCAATGGTTATATTTCTGTATAAATATTAATAAACCTGATGATTATGTTATTGAGAAGTACTTTATTGATAGACATTGAACCTACTCTTTTATGAATTAATGAGTTTTTATGCTCGCAAAGAATAATTTATCAAAGGATTGATATACTGAAATTTGAATAAATTAAAACAAAATCAATGAAAAAGTCATTGATACCTGTATACTTCTAGAAAACTGTGACCTACCGTAAAAGTATTTGTATTAAATTTGTTAAATAAGGGTATCTTTTCAAGTTCTTACCAGTAATATAATAATAATACCAACTTTATTAATAGTGGATGACATAAAAATTATTTGGTTCAAGATCAATTTTAAATATGGTCCACAGGGGTGTGGAAATCCACTAATTTTTCACTTGCCATGGGCAAGTTGGACCGAAAAATCCACTTGCCTGAAGACTTAATCTTAGCTTTCCAAGGATAACAATTAGAAAGCAACAAAATTTTATTTTCAATAAGTCATTTATCTTATTTTCCAAGCTTGAAAGTACTGTGTCCTTAATATTTAAGTCACTTTTAGTCAGGATTAAGGGATTCACTTTTGTGTATAGGTAAAGTCACTTAATATTATTTTCTTATGATCATTTTGCACAGTTGCCCACGGGCAAGCTGGATGGAAAAATCCCCTTGCCCGCAGGTCAAAAAGCCCAAGTCGGGCAAGTCAGACACAGGAATTCCACACCCCTGGCTACAATACAAAAGCAGTATAAAGTTGTATTTTTTGTGTTCGAAATTAAGTCAACAATTGGCCTCATTTGAATACACTGAAAAATCGAGCATTTTGCTTCTTTTGATCAAGTTTAACACCTGTTCATTCTGAATCAGGGATGGCCATTCCTTGAAATAATCTGGACCATGATGAGCCAATGACTTTCTCATTATTTGAGCCTGCTAAATACAGATAAAATTTATAAGGCCCCAATCCTCCCATTGTCTGTGACCTGAGTGATTTAGAGACATTAAGGCTTGGATTCTGGGTTGGGCAGTATGTTTTTCAGTGACAATTTGGCTTGAGTCAAGATAATTCTCAACATGTTGCTTTCAAAAGAGCAAAAAAACATTCAAGAAAACTGATTGTTAGGTCAATCAACTATAAACAGTTGACCATGTACATGTATGTAAAACATGTATGTGACCGAAAAAATGTTGAAAAAAAAATTGACGAAAATACTCAATGGAATCCAAATAAACAAACACAAACAACATAATCAATTATTGAAGATTACATGTCCATACAAAAAACTGATGGGCTTTGCGATAGTCATCCTAGGGTCACATCATAAGTAAGTTACAAAGTAAATATAGGTGACGTTGCATAGTGCATATATTCATACAGATGGGAGAAAAAGGCTACAGGCTCATAAATTGTCAAACTCCATTAATTCTGCATTTCTGCATCAACAGCAAAAAGCACTAAAACAGTCGGTAGATTGGTACCGACATAACGTTTGGTGTATATTTTTATGTCCTTGCAAAATAAAAAATACAACAGACAGCATTATAACAAACAAACATAGTTACTGTTATCAGAAAATCTTTATGCAGGTACGGAAAACAATTTGTGCCATCTGCATTAAATGATTTAAAGGATTGACATCAATTAATGCAAATTTACCAGTGCAAGTTTTGTATACTTTGATTGGTTTATCATAGAAACGCTTTAGATTTACAAACTTAGACCATTTCCTTTCCTCACTACAAATCTCCATCCCTGAGTATGTGTGATCAGATCTGTATCACTGATAAAACAGATTTCTATCAATACTAAATGATGACTTGACAGATTTTAACAAATTTACTGTAAGATCAAAAACTTCCGCGGCATCAAAATCGAAAATTTCACGAATGATACGGTCATTCTGAAAAAGTTCACAAGATAAAATATTGGCTACCAGTATTTTATAAATAAGCATCAGAAAAAGTTACTTTCGGAGTTATAATCACTGCTTGCTTGTCATTGTTTAATTGTGTCCATAAACTTAGATTTTCAATCTTATTAATTTTAAACAAATTGCAAACATAGCAATTTTTTGCAATTTATTGATTTTTTGCGAAAATTTCTGAATTCAACCGATTTATGCATGACATTGACTTGATCATTCCACAGTTAGTGATCATTCAAAGTACAGTAACATGGTACACTTATACCTACATGATCCTATATATGTGACCTTATAACCTAGATCATGCTCTCTAGCCCACTAATACTGGTGTTTATATTCAGTATTTTATAGTGTTGGTTTGTGCTGTTTTAAAGACATATGATATTTCAAGGAGCTGAGCAGTCAGTTTGTCAAGCTGTTTATGATATTGTAAAAGAATCCATACTTGTGGACATACATTTCATTGCATTCAGTATAAACAGGCCTGCATTATTTCAGGCTTGTGCCTGATATAGGTTTTGAATCCTGAATAATCTTTCTTTATCTATATTGAAAAATGGATTTTCAGGCTTTGAAACCTGGATTTTCGCGCATGTGAATGATAGTTTATTACCAGTCCTGATAAACTGGGTAGTTAAATGTTGCTTCATATTTGCTTCATATTATTACATCAACTTCATGTTTTCAAATTCATAGCAAAGGTTTTTTACCAGTCAGCTTTCTGCTGAAGCATGACAGGCCACCACCCAGATTTGAACCTAGGTTGCCAGAATAGATGGCAAGTAAGCAATGGAGGAAACTTTCCATTCGCTGACTCTATTACTTTACCAACCAGATTTGCACAGCCTTTATAATGATAAATCATTATACAAAATCCATTTCGATGAACTTGTAGGATTTCTTGGCAAACAAGATCTGGATTATATAAATATCTTGAGCCATCTGTTTGGCTAAAAATCAATGTGAAGACTGAATTTTTCTGATATCTCTTATGCTGATACAGTCAACTCTCTTTACATTGTAATTCATCAACTTTCTGATATTCCCATAGTATGAATAGAACTTATAAGAACACAAATGTAGTGGGAAGAATGTTATGAATTTGATCGAATCTGTTTATTATTTTGCTCATTTTTAGCTCAACTTTTCATGACTGGATTGCTGCATGTGCGTCAGTGTGGGGGTTAATGTTATTAAGTTTTTTTGTCAGAGTCTTTTTCTCTTTCTAGATTAGCTATAATCTGCTTGAACCTCATCACAGTTGCATGTTCCCCATCACAAGGGGAGCAGTACTGACAAGGCTGATAATCCTGTGACCTATGTTTCATTGAGTTATCTGCCCTTGTAACTATTAGAGATTCTTTCACTCACAGATGAGCAAGTGCACTATTTCAACAACAGAATTGTCCAGCATCCCAAGACTTGTAGAGGGTGCTCTTGTCAGTCAATTTGCTTGAATTTGCTCATTTTGTTCATTCAGATGAAATATGCTGACTTTGGTCAGTGATTGAATAAACCATGAACCAAACATGCTCCTTATTCCCAGTATTGACAGGCTTCCCATGGTCAGGGAAAGACATATTATTTTCAATGTCAGGGAAAAGTTAGGGAATTTTGAAAATAGTCAGGGAAATTTGGAAATTGAGCAAAAGTCAGGGAAATCTTCTGTCTAGTCTTAGAATAATTGGTCTAAGAATATTTGTGGGAACCCTGATTGACTGTATATCAATGATTATACCTGCCAAGTACTCCTATGAAAGTGGAGTTACTCCTATTTTCATTGATAAATTTCTGCTTTCCAAGTTCACCTACCTTGCACAAAAGTACATTTAAGTACAAATGAAGAAAAGTACATTTGGTTCATTTTATGATCTTATGTACCATATTTATAACCACTAGAATTAATACATTCCTTGTTTATGCAAGTGAATCCCCTCCAAATCACATTTAAGTACATCTTGTGACATGTTTCGCTTGATCACTCTAATTTTTGTTAACTTGGCAGATATGCAATAATCATGCACTTGACTGATATATATGTTTATATTGTTATCTTTCAGCCATCTGTAAGATTGACACCCACAGCTTTATTATATGCTGGTAAATCACAAGATGGAAGTCATTTACTGGTAAGTTTCATATAATTAATATGTCAATTTGAGTTTATACAATCAACACTTCCTTTAAAAGCCAGTATTTGTACACTCTCATTGGTCAACACAGAAACACCTTCAGACGACATCCTAGATGTTAATAGAATTGACTAATTGATAGTTATAATGGGCAAGGCTTCTGTACACTGTTAATATTAAACCAACTGAGGAACGGTTGTTGATGGCTCAAAAAGCAGCCTCATGGAACTGGGATCAAACCTGTAAGTGACTACTTGCTTTCAGTATAAATGATGACTTATTTTAGTCTAGAGATAGCGCTTCCTTTACTTTACTCATTATGAAGATTGCAATCATGAATGTCTAGAGATGCCAATGGCCGAGATCTGTCTTGTCAGTGGTCTGTACATGTTTTCTTAAAGTTACTATGTTTTCCTATTGCAGCGTAGTGCCCAGTACTTACATAAAGAATTACCCGTCAGGATAGCACATAGAATTGCTGGTTTCCGTGGTCTACCATTTATTGTTGGATGTAACCCTATCATTAATCAAGTGGTAAGTAAAAACAACTTGCCAAAATTTGATTTTTTTTACATTTTCTCCCGTTTTTTTTCACCTCTTTTTTCTTGTTTTTTGCCAGGTTTTTCCCCTATTTGCTTACCGATATATAGCTGACTTGGCAGTATTATTTCACTGAGGTTAAATTCTAGCTGAGATGTTTATAACATATCATGATAATTAGAGTGGAACAATACAGCTGTTACAGTTTCATTTAATCTGTACCATATACATGCTGTTTATTACACTGCTGTTTCACTTTTCTCCTAGGTTAATATATACTGTACGTGTACGTATTTTTATAAACAACCAAATATAAACATATAAGTGGTTGCATACTTTGGGTGACCACTGTGATAGATTAATGGACTATGTAGAAATTTACTGTGCCAGAAATTATTTACCTTAACAAATACTGTAATCAAACCAGATTCTGCTTATTCATCAAAAATAGTAATTTTGTCAACTAATTTTATGAGGAAGACGCTTATTCCAAAGTAGAAGAAGAAAAAAGCAAACATAGCATTATAAACTGTACAGCCCTGATGTTATAAAGTTCAAAAGTATAAACTTATTTTTAGTTTGTGGTTTTATGATGTATTGAAACACAAAATTGCATATATTGTGTGCTTTGAAAATGAATTGCGATGGGAATAAACTTTCAATAAAGTGCACTGAATGATGAAACATTGTCTAGTGGTTATCTTAATTTATGCGGGTTTAGTGTACCTGTAACATGATGGGGAGTGGATAATGCTCTGTGCACTACAAATCATGTGGCCCATATTTCTGAGTGAATTCTAGGTCTGGGCACTTGGGTCATTTCTTGATAGTTTCATTGTGTTTCCAACCCAGTAAGAGATTAACTGATTGGTAGCCAGTTATAGAGGTTATCTTATATAGCCCTGCATGTACATGTTTAAGGTTACCAAAGAGAAGATTTGCAAAGTCAGCTATGGTATCACATTCAGATTCCTTCCAAGTCTCATGCAACTGTCTATGCCCTTGAAGTCAAATGTCTGGCATTGACCGATCACCCAGGGAAAAAACGTTTGCACGAGTATCTTAGTCAAACAAAAAAGCAATTACGATTGATTCTGTTGCGTGCAAACAAATAACAAACATACAAACAAACAATATATAGGTGTAATTTCAGTTACCTGTGCATGATGTAAGAATAATACATGTTGATGATGAAATCTTTCATGATTAATTTAAGGCAGTGACTTCTGTCAGAATCATGGCTTCTGGTTGGTATGATCTATAGTAGTGAACATCTGAGGGCATTGGCCTCGGTAGTTCAGTGGTCAATGCACTCACATCAGGAAAGTATATTTGGTAGTGTTATTACGGTAAAGATCACAGGCCCCAGTATGAAATACCATGGTATTTGGTGAAATTACTTGAAAATCCGCCAAAAACAGAAATGGCTAATTTCCAGCGGAAACCCTGTGACCAGCATGAAAGGGTATTATCAATTAAAACAATCAAATCTCACAATTATTATTCATATTTTTTGCTGGGGCCAATCGGCATTTCAATGCAGAGCAATAGCAATTTGGTACATTCATGGTTCTCTTATGTGCCTTTGACACTCTGCTGCTTTGCCTGGATGATTTTTTATTGCATTTTTGTGCTTAAGGTTTTAGGCATATAAAATACAAAATTATTCTGAACATCTTTATTTCATGTAGTTGTACCAAAAATCAAAGCAATCTGTAATTGCAAAAGTGCAATTAACTGATTCATTATAATTATACCTGCATTAACCACTAACTTACTGTAGTTTACAACATGTTGGTTACGCCTAAACACAACAAAACATGATATTACAGTTAAATATATAATTTTATAGAACAGACTATATCATTATGTAACAAGCATTGCAGTCAGATTATTGTAAAGTCAGCATCTTTTGAGGGCGGTAAATTTTTGTTGATCAATTTTAGGTTAAACACAACCAGGAAAACTGATCTCCACAATTTATCAACCTCCACAGTATGGAACTAGGATTTTGTGCTCCATGTATTGCGATCAATAAATTATGAAATTATCCCACAAATTTTGCATTTTTTACATAAAATCCACAAAATTTAATTTCCTCGAAAATCAGTTCTTTTACAGTGTCTAGGTGTAAAACAGTATAATAATGAATCATCAAAAACATGATGATATTTGTCACGTTTGCATTTTATCCTTCATGTTAACTGTGGTTTGCGGTTAGTCTGCATTGCGTAATCTTGTGAGAAAATGCATGTACTGAGCACTGTGTGCAGCCATTTTATTTTGCTTTACAACATAAATAATGGTCAACATTGATAAATTTATTGTTTGCTGCTGAGTCTGCCGCATTGACTACGCAGGAAACAAACAAATTATCAACCCAGCCACTAAACCCCAACCAAATTGTCCCCTACTGACCTATCTGTACTTAAGAAACAAGAATAGTTTTTCGCAGACATCTTTCCTGGAAAGTTAAATATGATTTTTCTACATTTATAACTGCCAAAGTCTTGTCACTGGTAAGTGCATAACATATGCCTGGAATATAAAAAACCTAAGATATTTCTGTATCTAAAAATATATCAAAAAAGCATCTAAATGCATTATTTTAGCTAATAAATGTCTTCTTCAACATTCAAAATATCCATGAGTAGTTTATTGGTAGAGATGTATTTTGCTTATTTTTTATCTTAGTGCATAAATAAAGAAGGAAAAAGTCACTAAAATGTTCCTGTATCTGCCAATAGATTTAAAAAACATCTGAATTTTTGCATTGTTTTGATAATTCACCCCTGATGAATGTCTTCTTTAATAAATGAAATGTTCTAGATATATTTATGTTTATATATTGTTTAGAACAACTTGGCAAGACTCATAACTGCAGAATATTGCACTCAAAGTTGCCAGTGTTATGATATTTATAAATATGTAATAATAGGACTTACTCCCCAAAACCTGTGGCTATGTTTGTCGGGCGAGTCAGACCAAAATGATGAAAAACAAAAACAAATCTGATTTTAACTGATGACTTTTTAACAAGAAATTTTAGAACTAATCCTAAAATATCTAGAACAGCTTTGTATTATTTCTTTTTGCTTTATTTCTTTATTGTTTAGGTCCCAAAAGATTTATTTCAGTTTGACGGATAAAAATTTTAAAGTCTTTGATTGAATTTGTCCGATACATGTATTAAAAACTTGTTGCAATATTACATAATTTCTACATTGGTGTTCAGGGATAAAGACTGACATTTTTAACTTGGTAGCCCAACATTATAAGTACTTTCTTCAATTATTGTATACTGTATATAGGGAATTTCTTGAAAAATCTAGGGGCCCAGCCCAAAATCTAGGGGCCGTGGGCTACTGGGCCCCTGCTTAGAGTCTGTATCCCTGTGTTGATGGTTTACACTAAAACAGAATAATTTCGTCTTCCAAGCAGTGGCTAGCACTTCCATAATTTAAATATTGTGATTAAGTTAATTTATGCAACAATAATATAATCGTCTTATTAATTGTGTAATAAATCCAATGTTTCAACGAGCTAGATGACAGCTAGCCCATGCCTGACAACTAGATAGGTGGTATTGTATGGCAGGTCCTTGAACTATTCACTGTAACGAGTCATAAATGTTGAATGTGGGCCACTGTTTGTTGTATCACTTTATTAACCGGGTTTTCTTACCAAAAAATGTTGTTTTGTTGCCACATTTGGCAGCGTCATCTTTATTATGTTACACACATCTGTCCTAAAAGTATTTCATCTATATTGGTCATGAAATGTATTTACATTTATCTCTCTGGGCGTTGGGTAACAATGTGCCAGGGCACTTTGTTCCCCTCGGTGGCGTGTCTTTCGCCCAGATATGGTCATTCATGCTTAAATTCTTAATTAGACAAACGTATTATGCTACACGCTTGTTCTTATTTTTATGGCATTAAAATAAATGCCCCTTTTCAATTCTCATTATGTGTTGTTATCACTCTGTCCCTACTTATATGGCATTCTTCCTATACTTAGTTCGACGCTTCCTGTGCTGCTCACACCCACTCAAGACAATACATAAATAGCATAATCGCAAGAAGAACCATTCACCACATAATAAGGAGATTATGCACACCTAATTGCTTGTTGGTTTGGACAAAAATTGTGGTTGCAATGGCAACAGAAACATTGACAACCTGAAAACCAGATAGGGGACTTCGACATTGCTTACAATTCCTTATTATTTGTTATTTTCTATTTCAGCATGAGATGTACATAAATGCCTTTCATTTGTTATCCGAGTTCCCATCGGTAAGTATATCAAAATGATATTTATTAAAATGCTAGATTTATATTGCCCTTTTTATGTTGCACACAGTCACACACATTACATTGTGATTGTGTCACAGCCTCAAGGGAGCAAATTCATCCTCTACCAGTGCAGATACTGCATGACCTAGCCGCTATCAAATATATAGTGTTTACTGATTGGTTGATAGTGACACACCTCTAAATATAGTTTTTACTGATTAGTCCATAATGACACACCTTTAAATAGACACATTTCATGTTTACATACTGGGGCATTCATATGCAAATTGATATACAAGGAGTTATTGGTCAGTGACTAGTTTGTATTGTTTATTCAGCCAATAGATTTCTGGTGGAACATTGGTGGTAATTAACATATCAATAGCCTCGTCATACTGACATGTGTCTGTATAGTGTTTACTAATTGGTCAATAGTGACACACCTCTTAGTATAGCGTTTTCTGATTGGTCGATAGTGACACACCTCTTATCAAGGGATACATCAACTTATAATGGCTGCTTAAATGAGTCAACATTTTAATACAGGCAAATTTAATTGATATAAAACAGCCAATTGAGACTATTAATATTATTCACTGCTTGAGACAAGTGGTTGCTTTATTTTGACTGCATTTTGAAAAGTCAATTACTTCTCTATTGTTTACATTGTAAAAAAAAGTCGGTAACAAAATCAGCTGATCGAATAAATTAGATTTTTTTAGAATTTTGAAATTCAATGCCTTTGTACTACCGGTAGTCTACCTATAATTGACTGAGTTTTGATTGTGGTTTGTTCCATGTTTATAATGTAGGCTGTAATTCTGTATCATTCTGTACACTTATGAACCATTAACAATAATCTAGGTATAATCATGGTACATAAAGGTTGCTAACCGAATCTCGGTGAGCCGTGCAATTTGGTTCACTTCCCGGATCAAGATAAGACATGATTTTACGAAATATGGGTGCACTGGTATGTTGGTCTGTTGACTTAATGTTTACGTGTCTGTCGTTAAAGATTACGTTAAAGTGCAGCTATAAAGTGCAGCTATTATTGAGTCTGTCAAAAACATGCGTAATTACATACTGGACATACCGGTACCCTGACACATTGTTTTTTCTACAATTTATAAAATCAGGAAGGAATTTGTTTATTCCTCACAAGATTCTTGTAAACATATTTCAGGGTTCTCAATAACAACAGGCTACAGGTCAAATTGACTGCTAAAATTCATTTTTGGTCGGCTGAAAATGTGAAATTTATACACCAATAATCCTGTTGGTCAAGCATATCGGCCTGCCATGTTAAAACATATTGAGAGCCCTGTATTCTAGCATTAAAGTTAGGCTTAGGTCAATATCTCTTACCTGTACAATACTTATCAAACCACAGTCTGTTCAAAGTTAAATAATAACGGTTGTAAACATTAGCTCGTCCGTCAGGTAAACTATGTTCATCTAGGTTTTACTGGGTGTGACTTAGTTAACTGTAGTCCCTGCTATTCTTTCGAGTGGGATTATTTAAAGTTCCCTCATTAGTATGACTTATTGATTCGACGGTAATTGATATACAGTAAAACCTTCTTATCTCGAGGACTAATCGGGGCAAGCCGAATGATCGAAATAAACCTGGAGCTCGACATAGCGGTGTGATATAAGTATATAACATATATTTAGCAAATTTACCGGGACTATGAAATTTGCTCGAAATAAACCGGGTGCTTGTAATATCGTTGCTCGTCTTAACAAAGATTACTGTATTCCAAGCAAGAACCTTAAAATCCTTGTAATATTTTCATACAAAAAGATGTATATAAAGGTAAAGATCAGGTCAATATCTGGACTGGGTCATGTACATGTATTTTATTGATTTACATTATCTCTTATTGAGGGGAGGGGTACACATATGGTATAAGCTTAACCGTATTTAAACAAGTATCGGTAATGTCGAATAAAGCATGTCCACTAAACAGTTCAAGGCTAACTATTGGCTGTTTGCTATTGTCGAGCTTTTAAGTTTTTAGTTCAACTTCTAAGATCTTACCGTATGTTACAGTACCCAGTATATACTGTTCAATATTTGAGATTTATTGTCGTATAATCCTCTGCTTACAATAAACATATTAACCAAACCTACTGCAAAGTATTGTAAAGGTATTAATATTCACGGTGGATTAAGTCTGGTAAAGTTCAATGCTAACCTAGCTTGCAAATATTTCTAAAATCTCCATACAATGGGCTATTTTGACATAATCATCGAAATAAACTTTAAGGCCACAAATGAATGTCAATGTAAGTACTTCAGGTCGAAGGAATTCGGTCAACTTTCTGCATGAGTATGAAAATATTCGTAGACTTGTCCCACAAGTTGTGTAGCCTGAAAATTGGTAGGTTTTAGTACTGCTCAAGTCAGTGCTGTTCCTTTCACCTTGGTAGAGATTGGGAGTAGGTGCTAAGAAAAAAGTGGAAATAATCTGGCCCTTAGACTAGGCTAGTCACATAGAGGCGCAACAAGACACTTGCCTCTGATAAAAATTCAGGAATCTAAGCTTAGTAAGCAAGTCTTTTAAAGAAAATAAGACGTAAATTATTCCCTATTTAGTATTAGCACATTCAAATCTCGCCACACCCGTTGTCAATCCATGTACTTAGAAATGAGTAATGATTCAAGCATTGTACTGTCAACTCTTTATTGCAATTCAATCCTGGGTCATTTGTATTTTGATAACAAATAATTTGAGTAATACATGATAGCAACATGTGACTGAGCATTAAGAAAATGTTATGTTTTGAACTTTTGTGTTTCCCCAAGAGTTGTCCGATAGACATGTATTTATTTCCCAGGTTTTGCTGGGTCTTAAAAATGTCCCAGATTTTTTCTAGATTTCTAAGATTTCTCATTTTTTTCAGGTTGAGAGTATGGAGGATGAAGAGAAATATTCAGATTTATTGCGCAATTTGTTAGATACTCACGGTGATGTTGTTACACTTATGGCCGAGGGATTTTCTGAATGTAGAAAACATATAAAAGTAGGTGATTTTAACATTTATCTTTAAAGGGAGATAAATCTTGCTGAACATTTTTCAAGAATTATCTTTCTTGAAATGTGTATTATCTTGCTAAACATTTTTCAAGAATTATCTTTCTTGAAATGTGTATTCGGATTTATTGCGCAATCACTCATGGCCAAGAGATTCTCAGAGTGTAGAAAACACAAAAATAGGTGATTTAAAAGTATTTACGAAGGGAAACAAATCTAGCTAACCTATACTATCATATTATTCTTTTAAAAGTTGTCTCCCATGAAATTTATTCTAACTATAGCTAGTTTGCGATAGAAAAAAATCGTGTTTTTTAAAGATTTTTGAAAATCTATTCATCAGATTTTGGTAAAAAATTACACAGAACTACAATAACTTCCTACCTAGTCTCATTTTGAATTTCATAATTTTTAGTCACCAATTAAAAGACATTTATTCTTTATTACATGTTGAAATTACATGCGTATTAACAGTTTAACGCAGGGAGGTAATCTGGTATTCCATTGATGATTTACTATCAATTATTTAACTGTTACAATCCATGATCAGGGGGATTGAGAATGCTGTTATTATAACAAGACTTAGGAGGCCCTTGTGATTCGGTTTATTTAGGTGTGTCGCTTGTAAACAATGTACAGCAATAACATGTACTTCGTCATATTCACAGACGGGCCTCGCATCTGTTAAATTAAGTAGGTTGCAAATACGTAAATATACCGTTATCCGTATCACATGACCGTAAATTGGCTGTTGCAAGTATCAAGTCTTCTAACTTGATATTTCATACAAAACTACAAAAATGTTACATAGAACTTATGAACAAAACTTTTTTAACTCATTTCTGATCTTGCTGAAATTTCAGTTTGTATTAGGTAGATATATTTCATTTATTAGTGCAAAAGTTCATACTTGTAGGTGTAGTAATTACAGAGAAATTTTCAAAAAACACGATTTTTTCTATCGCAAACTAGCTATAGTAACTTTGGCAATTTATTGAAAATTTTCACTGGATACCTGAATTTGGTAACCATATTTACCATGGTCGGACAGTTTTCTTTGTACACTACAGTCAAGGGAACCTGCTGACCGTCTGGTTAGGTCCCAAATTAATATTTCTTCCTTCACACCTAAAGAGTCACATGAATACTTTTTGCATATTGTCAGGAATTGTATGTCAAATGGTAGTGGTCAAGAGTTATGGCATTATATGTTAACAATCCTTCTATTTTGGGTGTCCCTTTTGCAGGATGAAAATATGATAAGACTATTTCTGGATAGAACATTGACATCACGTCTGGGTATACGTATGTTATGTGAACACCATTTGGCGCTACGTGATGAAAAGGTAATTATTCTGTTTCATTTTTTTTAATTCAAAACATTTTGCACAATTAATAGGAGAAAAGTAAGTCTTAAGTTAGGTCCATATTGCCGAGGTGTTAATTTTTGTTAAAATGGCTATGAAAAAGTTTTGAAAACGTTCTTTTTATAAATTGTCAAAAATGATAAAATTATTATTTTGGTTTTAATATATTGTAGACTACACTTCACGTGACTTGTTTGTGTTTGATTTGATAAACATTAACTCAAAAAGGGGAAAAATGTATTAACCATTATAAAAAAATGTGGCAATAGTTTTGTAAAAAGTTTGAAGAAGAAAAATGAAAAATTTATAAAAATTGAATGTCTACATTTTCATATGATTAAAGTTGAATAATGTTTCAGAAACTTTTTCATTGCTATATTTAAGTACTACATGATTATGTAGCTAATACAATAAGGCATGATTTTGTTAGGATTAAAGAAGTGTTTGAAATATTTCGGTATGTTTAGTTGTTTTTGAAGTCAAACCTTTCCTGAAATGCCAATCTTTAAAAGTTTATTGTTGAGACAGGCAACTGTCTGTTCTTTTTCTGATTGGATAACACTTTGACCTTGATAAAGTAAGCTTAACCTTCTTGGTGGTCTGTGCAGTAAAGGTCGATCTTGGTATAAAAAAGTTACAGGTTGAGATCTCTGGCTACCATACTAGAATCATTTAAAATTGGTACTGGTGCAGATTTGTGGCTTGGTACTGGAGAGACGTTTCTGTGTAGTCTCTGTTTCAGATCTCGTTTACCTAGTGTTAGGAACGTCTCTATAGTGTTGCCCTGGGCATCAGGTGGCACGTTTGATCATGGGCTTCAATTAATTGACAATTATATGAGTGGTTCAATTTTTTTTCGCAACTTTAGTCTTAAGTCGTGTGTTGTATAATCATATGTTGATCGAAATTTAACAAGTTGTCAATTCGATTCTTGATCAAAAGTTAACAAGTTGTGATTGTGAACTCATTTCTTGATAAAAAATTAACAAGTTTTCTGTTCATTTGTTTATCAAAATTTAACGAGTTTCCCGTTCATTTGTTTATCCAAATTTAACGAGCTTCCCGTTCATTTGTTTATCCAATTGAACGAGTTTCCCCTTCATTTGTTGATCAAAATTTAATTTAACAGGTTTTCTGTTCATTTGTTGCTCAAAATTTAACAGGTTTCCCGTTCATTTGTTGATCAAAATTATCCATCCAAGTTTCATTGTTAGTTCATTTGTGTATCAAAAAATGTGAAGTAATTTGATGACATGTATCAACATTTAACGAGACCATCAAGTATATCTAGTCATTCATTAGGTTTGTTTAACTCAATTGCAGAAAGGAGTTTATGTGGTAAGCTTAAGTTGTTCCAATGTTCTGTTTATCAATTTTGTTGTTTTTTACTCTCATTATTTATCATATTTTGTGATTATTGGAAACCTGAATTGTGTCATTATTCAATGTGTTTCCAATTTTTGTTTTGTAATCTTTGCTCCATTTTCTCAAAATTGGCTATTATGGTATTTTATCAAACCTTATATACAGTGCAAAATAAGATTCCTTTTGGCATTTAGGATTGTATTGTTACCTTGGTGAAAAATAAAACTGAAACACTTCTTTTCCTTGACATTCATTGATATTACTGAGTATTTATTTAAAAAAATATGCTATGCAGATAAATCTGCAGTGCATTTCATGTATGTATATTTGTTACACTTCCACAAACTGTTGATAAATATTTCTTGAACTGTGTTTAAGTTTAGTGGCCTGGAATTTCTCATGTGTATTTCATTGTGGGCTTGAATCAGAAAATGACTTGTATCAGAAATCGCTATGCTTAATTGGATTATTTTAGACAAATGTTATTTAAAAAGAGTCATCGGACATACCCCTTCCTAGGCATCAAATTAGTTCATATTTTAAAGTTTAAGGGGTAGGAGTTGTGCATTTAAGAGTATAAAATTAAGTATGGTTATAGATAAAATATTCTCTTATTTTGGCATAAAAAGTATTAGCAGTATGGGTTTGATTCCCTGTTGCCGCATGTCATACCCTTCCATACAAATTTGACAACAATAAGGGTGGGTAAATGTACCGTTGGTTGAAAAAGGACACAAATTGTCTGAAAATATGGTAGACTTTAATGTGGCAATATCACTTTACCTTTTATTCAATGCCTGGGTTGAGTTTAGTCCAAGTAAAAAACCTTATGTTTAAGCATAGCCTTATTGAAGTAAGTATTATTTTTCTGATTCAACCAATGAAATCGCTCGTAACATAAAATGATGAATGTTTTGTTGAATACACCTTTGTTACGAAGGTGCTGATTGGACGTGTGCTAGATAATGTATTGTATTACAGCCAAACTATGTGGGCATCATCAATGTGAATTTTTCTCCCCGCAAACTTATTGAAAAGAAAGGCGAGTTCATAAGGTAAGATTGTCCTCATCAAAACATGTGAAAAACTTCTAAAAAATTATTAAAACCCTGAAAAAAAACAAAAAACAACATGACAGAAAGCAGACTTGGCTTGGGTGTTTCTCTTGTTTGGCATTTTGTTTTGATGAAATCTCTGTTTAACATAACAACTACAATGCCATAGTTCCTGTATTTTCCGAAAAATTACCCAGATTAGCCATATCAGAATAACTTATAGTGCAGACAAATGAACCTGGTCCTTGACTTTTATACCAGAATATATTACATTCTTTTGTTGAGTTTGTCAATTTTGTCGAATACCTGGCAGTATCCATGATTTAAATTAGCATTTGTACTTCATGCCTCTTACCTATTTGTTATCAGGGTAGTTGTGTGGTGGTGTTTCTGATTTCTGTGCTCAGCTGGTTGGGATGAGTGCTACCTTCGGAAAACCCCTGTCGGATTTTCTCATACTCTTTTTATACTCTACTTTTAATTATTTCCACTGTTTGATTATGCTAATAGTAGGTTTCAAGAACCAAGTATATTTGTATGCACTGTAAACCCACTTATGTTTTCTCTTATTTCAAAATCATCCTCGTCATCTTTGGTGTGTTAAGTCTCTGACCAGTTTGTGTACTGTAATACTACCGGTAGTTATAGATATTCAACATCATAGATTTTGTTTGAAACTAAAAATGCCATTCTCTTCGTCTAAACTTTTGGATTTTGAAAGAAAACATAGAAATAAGATTGTGTGTTATTTCATTTCACAAGTCAAAGTCACCATGAAATCCTTCAAAATGAGATTCCAACAAATAAAAATGTTTTGTTGTATAAAAAGGCAGTAAAAGCTCTCATCCATTCACACACAGTAAAACATTGTATAACCTAAGGAATTAAATGCAGTTGAGTGTTTGTGTGCAAACTGGTCAAGAACTTCATACAACAAAATGAATTTCATCAAATTTGTTTCAACAAATTTGATTCTCTCGAACATACTGGTACTTTTCTTGTTGTCTGGAATTTACTTAATAGATTAACAATTTGACAATTTTCACAATATTATATTCCCTGTATGATCAGAGTGTAACACAAGTTTATTTTGTTTTCAGGGCTGTGTGTGAAGATAAGTTTGGACATGCACCTGATATTCGAGTCCTTGGACACGTCAATGCTACGTTCCCCTACATCCCTCCACCTCTCGACTATATTCTTGTGGAAGTTTTAAAGAATGCTCTGAGGTGAGTGTTTAGTCATGATATATTTATACGCTAATCAGGTATAATAAAGAATATAAATTGTTGTTAAGTCATGTCCATTGGTAATATTTTCATCATTTTTTGTTAGATTTTGAGTTGTTTCCCTTTGTCCATTAATCAGTTATTTTAGATTCCCATTCTTGATTATTATTATTATTATAATTATTATAGAGTTTTCTCCCTTTGTCCAATAGTTAGATTATCTTGTTTCAAATTTTCATTTGGAGTTGCCTCCCTTATTCCAAAAACAAAAGCATACTTAACTTGGTTCTCATTCTCGATTCAAATCTTGCCCCTGTGATTTTTTTTGCAGAGCAACAGTTGAAAATCATCTTGATTCGTTGGACCATCTGCCTCCCGTCACTGTAACAGTTGCCAGTAATAAAGTTGACTTCATTATCAGGTATGTATTGGAATCAAATTACATGGAATTAGTCCCTGTGATTTAGTTGGTTGGGAGAGGTGGCATAGTGGTAGGGTGTGCGCTTTCAGACTCAAGAGTTCGGTCTTTGTCTCGTCACACTGCTTCTCAAAAAGATATGAAAAAATCAGACAGGGAAGGCAGCACTTTACTTAAACAGCTGAGCACAGATACATAAACAATGTCATATACTTTAGTACCTATGATTTTGCAAAAATTGAACTGACCCTGAATTTATTTGTCAATATCCCTAAACCAATATGATTTTGCCTTGTATACTTGTTGCTAACCCAAGTGTGTTTGTAAGCCTATTTATATAAAAACAATTCATTTATTTTATGACTGCAGGAGAATGTAAAAATACATTTGTGATATATACAAATGTAAAAATAAGACACGCAGCCTTAAATTGTTTTTGAAAAAATACTCTTTGACTTTGCTGGCTTGTGTGAACAATACCGCCACTTAGTAAATTCTCAAATTTCTTGACATCTACAAATGACATATTGTATTCAAAACACTACTGTGCTACTGAATGTTTAATGTTGCTTTTAAAGTGGTGTTAAATGGTTGGTATAAAATATGCATGCGTGTTAGCGTGTTCAGTTCTTGGATACAATTAAGTTCCATTTTCACAGGTTGTGAGTTAGAGATTAACGAGATAATGGTCCTTTTGTTGTAACTTATAAATTCTTAATTAGTCGGAGTCCAAGTCCTTTTGTCGTGATATATAAATTCTTAATTAGACAATCAATAAGTGTTTTGTTATGTTTTGTTACAACAGGGACAATTTAACATAACACAATTGAAGGTTAAACTACTGTGTTTTATTCATCTGTGCTTGGTTTCCGGAACCCAACATGTTGATTGTAAGGGCTTCATTCACTTTGTTAAACTTAAAGTCTTTATGAATATTATAAGGGTTTGTTAAACAGGCTAGTTCAATAGGTACATAGTTTTTGTATCAAAAATATGCTTAGTCATAGTTGAAATGTATGGTATTGGGATAGTGTCCTATTTTGGTTATATTTCCAATCAGCATCCATGAAACATCTTCGAATGATTGCTCTCGAAGACTGATTCATTGGTTTGTAAACCTGTACTTGTGCTTCTGTTGTAGGGAACCAATAAACATGCATATTGAAATAGTTTTTGGAATCAATGAGCCAAATGAGATTATATAACAAAAAAAGGTAGTACATTGTAAAATATTTCATAGTTACAATGTATCACAATCAGGAACATGATATATCCAGCTTTGTTTGTAAGCACAAAAACTATTTCAATATGCAGAACTATTGTATATGAAATAAGTACTTACTGCTGTATTAACAAAAAAAATATTTTGCACCAATATAGTCTAGTTACATGCCATAAGTACACAAATGTGTCAAAGGCATTTCACATGCTGATTATACCAATAAAACTGTAAAACTGGTGAAATTATTGATTTAATGCAAAAAAACCAACAGTTCAACCGAAAGGAAAATCATATTTTTTGTGGTCATAATTTCATGGATTTCTTGTTTTGAGATAGTTTGCGAGAATGATGTTGGCAAGTTATACACTTCACAAATAAAGTGAGAAAGTTGTCCTCCGTTCTTTAATTGCAGTACTTTAAAATTTGTGAAAGAAAATGGCCATCACCAGATGAAAATCTTAAAATTTGGTTCTGTGAGGTTATTTGTACAGTCCAGTTCAATAGATTTACTCCAGAATATGAAGCAATCTGGTTTTTCCACACTTTTTGCATGGAACAAACCACTTATACAGTTAATAACATTTCAGTTTGATAAATATTCATGTATGAACCATTGGCAAGTGGATGCTTATTTAAATCACAATAACATTCACTAAGGGTGAAGTTAAACTTGATTTGTACTTAATTATGTAGAATTGAAGGAAAACCCCAAAAAATATTGCGAATTTGGAATTACATCTATAATTAAACCTGTTCATGTATTCCGTGCTATATGAAGCTATTTAACACACACAAAATTTACAACACAAAAAATGAAATAATATAATCCAATTCTTCTGTCACAACATGTTTGTATTTTTCATGTGTCGGTCTGATAACATTTTCTGTGATTTTCTCCGCGGACTTCTATGCACCACTTTGTTATCATCGTCGGTTCCGTGCTTAATTGGCGGAAGCGGATCTTGTCGTGGCGTTGGTTTAATGTTACTAGTGTTCACTCTGAAGTCTGCGAAGAAGTCCGCCTCTTCCTCAATTTTGTCACGAAAGAAGTCAAGCTGGTTATTTATAGAATAATCTGATGAGTTAACCGACGGTTGCCGCGAACTGTCACTATCCGTCGATTTCACCGATTTCTTATTCCGAATTGAAGGTAACACTGTGTATTTCTTTTCCTGAATCGTATCCTGTTCATGCCAGTCATCTAGGGGAATCATTAAATCCTTTATTTGTAAGTTTTTGGGCGGAGTCTTCACGTTAAACCCGCCCTCAGAATCCGAATTCCCATATGCGTTCTCCAACATGAATTTAAACTCACCGTTTAGTTCAATATGACTAGTTGTGCTTTTTAATTCTCCGGCTTCGTTCAGATAATGTCCGTAGTGTTCCCCGTGGTCTCCGTCACTTCTGTGTGTAACATTAACTGAAGTGATATGGTGTGCTTCACTAACTGGACTAGATTCAGTTCTATATGTCGACACACCAGAATTTTCCGTTCGGTACCGAATCCTTCCAGATGACGGAACATTATTGCCTATTTTCACAACAGAGGTCGCCGCGCTAGATTTTCGACTTCTATGTTTTGCTGATAAACGTTCTCGGAACTCAGTCGGCATTAATGTGACCTCTCTTTCAAGTTTGAATGGAGCAGGAGCATTCTCAGCCATTGTTGAGCCGCTGTCCCTCATCCTAAGTGTCGGGGTACAAGTGTCTTAAGTCTTAGTTTTCTAGGACAAAATGTCTTGGGTTCATTTTCAGCGACCAAGTAATACCAGCAAATTGTTTGAATGACCAACTTAAACCAAGTAAGGCTATCAAGTTGCTTGAACCACCAACTTCAAGAAAGGCTAGCCAGTTTGCTTTGTATATTTGACTGGGCCATGTAATGCAGATGCTGATGTTCAATCTAGGCTGCTGTTATCATAGAATCTATCCGGGTACCCAATGTGCTTGAAAAAAGAGGAACCTGAAATCAAGAAAAAAAGTAAATTTTAATGTATTAAAAGACTAATGTAAATAGTGAGCTAATAACAAACTCCTGGAAAATAGTTATCTATTAATGGTGACTGGTCAATGTGCCGCCTTATTTAAAGTGTATATAGCTATATTCTAACAGTCATTCAATGTCAAAATAATTACTTGCATCGTTTTTAGTATGATACTAGACTACCTTTATTGCGAATTAAAACTTTGGATGGGTTCCGTGTACAATCGTTGAAAAACAGACGATTCTTATAGTTTCATAGGGTGTTCTAGAACACTTTCGTATGAAAATGGACAGTTTGCATGTCCAATAAATCACAGAGAGAGTTTCTGTTAAAAATCGAAGCGAAAAATGATCTAATGGATATGAAAGCATAATTGTTTTTCAGTTTTTGAAACTTTAAAAAAAAAAAGTCTTCCGATATAGCTATATACACTTTAACATAGCTAATTTTGTAATCTGGTAGGTCTTGTTTCACAATCAGTTTTGTAATGGACATTTATCGATCACTAATTTATCATTTAGTCCTATAATACTTCCTTGAAGTTTGTAATGACAGATCTAAGCTTTATGTTTGAATTTATCTTAGTACTACAATCATCTGAAATCTGTTTGGCACTTGCCATGTTTTTGCACTTTGATAATTTTAACTATACTTTTCCGATATTTTACCAACCAGGTGAGGGCTCAAATACAAATTGACATGTAGTTTTAACTAATTTATCTACTGAATACTTTATGCTAAGTGAGTATTTTAAAGGTTTTACCTATACTGTCTTAAAAAAAATATTTGAAACTTTTAGTTCCATTGAAACTGAAAGCATGGAACTAAATCTTAATACGTTTCAAATATAAGTGAACTAACTGAATCAAAGAAAATGTTGAAAACAATAGATATAAGAGAAACTAATGATATTTTTAGTGTCTCTATTTTTAGCTAGTAACTGGTTAATGAAATTAACAGCCATCAGGGTATATTACAGAAAATGAAGACATTGCTAATAATATTTGCTAATGAAATTAACTGTTTTCTCACATTTGGTATATTTCCGAATACCAACTCATAATACATTCAGTAAATACATGAATAAGTTATAAATAAATCATTCTTAATATGATATAATTCACTGTATGTATACTATTGCCTTGAGTAGGATGGTTGTGAGAACAGAGAAAAAATCTGAATTTTTTATAGAAAAAAAGATAATATCAAATCTGAGAGGTACCCAACAGAAACACTGGAACACCAAAGGCACAAAAAGGAACATTTAAAAAGGACAAACCACAAAATTAAAAAAATTAAAAAACAATAAATTAATTTTCTTTATACACTTCTATAATAAGCTACTGGCTATTTATCAAAATTTATATGTTATATTTTTAGCAGTAAAAAATGCGGTCGTTGGTGAACTTAAATTATTTCGGTTATTGGGGTCAAAGAAAAACACTGTTTGGCTGAGTTTATAATAATGGATTAAACATGATTATAAGGACACAAATCTACTGTAAAATCATTTAGTTTCGACGGAGTTTCGTTGTTTTGGTAAAAAAGACCTTTTCGATAGGACTTTAATCCATGGATTTTGCATTTCAGGTAATAAAAAAGGGCCAAAATTAGTGTTCAATAGGATTTTATTTCGTGGTTTAAGGTGAACCACAAAATCCACGAAATTTATTCCCTCATTAAAATTAATGATTTTACAGTCTAGACTTACTGAATATAATACATACTGTACCTGATTAAACTTAAAGTAAGATTATGAACCCCATGTATGTTAGGTAAAGTAAGACATGTTTTAAGCATAATATTTATACTGAATTACTAGCCGAACAGTCACAAAATGACAAAGCCCAACTTATATGTCCTGAGTGTTATTCTTATACATTGAGACTTTCATCAGTCAATGAGTGCCAATTTTGAGTATCAGATAAATCTTAGAAAAAATATTTATTTTTGTCTGGTATTTTACTTCAGTAAAAATGTGATAATGCACTAAAATATGTGGAACTACATGACAATTTGTAAACCACTTTCATGGAGGGTTGAAGTTTCAAATTGTCCTATTGTCGTCAAATATTAGCTTATTTTACTTCTTTTGTGTGCAAGAAAAAGTGTGTACCATTTAGTAAATTAATTTAGGTCTCAAATACCATTTTGTTGAAATTCTATATTAGTATTTGTACACTATTGTCATATACATTATTCTTGTGTGTAATTACAAACTGTCGTTGACGAGGAACATAATTTTAAAGTGTATAGAGCTATATTCGAAGATATTTTTTAAGAAAGTTCCAAAACTGAAAAACAATTATGTTTTCATATCCATTAGATCATTTATCGCTTCAGTTTTAACAGAAACACTCTCTGTGATTTATTGGAAATGCTAACTGTCCATTTTTATACAAAATTGTTCTAGAACACCCTATGAAACTTTAAGAATCGTATATTTTTCAATGATTGAATCAAAGTACACGGAACCCATCCAAAGTTTTAATTTGCAATTAAGGTAATTCATTGTTAATAGTTTTCAAGACAGCTACGATTGTCCCAGTCAGATGCAAAAAATACTATGTATAAAGAAATAAGAATCTGGAGTACCTTTATCATCATTCTATATATTATCCCTGCTTGGTGATAGTTCTACAATACTGTAAGGTATTTTAGCCATAATAATTCATAATTACTTTCCTTTTAAAATCCCATTTAAACATGTTGTACACACATAAATCATTATCATACATAGTTATTATATAAATCTGTGAATCCAAAAAGTCTCACAAAATATTAATCATTATTTCTTTGTCAAACAAAAAATTGAAAAAATTATTTGGCATTTCAAATTATGCTTATCCTTCGTTCTTGATTAATGCCAGTATATTTAATCTTTTTGATGTCGTGTATTAAAACTTTAGCATATGATATGAAACCCTCGATGGATTAAAGATATAGGTGCGTGCCAAAAACTCTGACAATCTATTTTAATCGTGTTGACAGTATTTAATTGCCCTCTCAGATTATGCCGTCAAATGAAAATGTTCATAAAGTCATTCATTTCGTTTTAAAGTTCATTAATAATGGCAAATAAATCATTGTTTGATAATAAGAAAATAAATTCTCATTCTCCAATCTCGATATAATAAATTATTTTAGTGTTTAGGCCATTATTAAATATTTATTAGCTTTCCATAATACTGCCTGCTTGACCAGGAAATGGCCTTTTTTTAGGAGTCTGAGATTTGATTTTTTGGCGAAGCATTATATACATTGTATTATAAACGGAAGTATGATAGTAATTTCAATACAAGAAATTTTGAAATATCTTCAAAAATATGTTTTATTAATTAAGTTAACTCAAACTTACTTCCAAACATTTAAGTGTATTTTAAATTATCAAGTATCAAAATTTTAATCTTTGCCATTTAATTTGTACAATATTTTTTAATGTCTGCCTGTGGTAAAGTCGTGACTGTACTGTTTGAAAAGTAAATGTGAATTGTAGCATTTACATATCAGCAATCAAACAATCAATATCACTGCTTTCCTGTCCGTAGACTTAAAACTTTCTATTTGTTTTGTAAACATTTTCACTTCAATGTTTTTCCTTTCCTTGCTGTTTGTTGATCTAGCAAATTTGTATTGAGAAACTAATCGTATTATTGTCCAACTTGAACTTTTTATGAATGAATGCAAACATTCTGAATGGTTTTGTTGGTTTTAATTCTATCGTTACTAATTGTATTTGATTTTGATATATTATTTGACACAACGTTTTTGTTGTCTGTTTTCAAGATCAAAACTAATATGTTGCAAGTTTAGCAGGAAAACAACAACCATTAATATATACACTGTACAGCCTCTACTGAGCACCCTTTGGGAGCTACAAACATTGGCTTTTGTTAAGAGTTTATTGCTCTGCGAAGTTGAATAATATTAACTTAAGGAAATTTCGAAAGAGTTGTTGTAGCTTGGTTGGTGCTCTCTACAAGCTTTTATTTAGAAGGAGTTCTATGAAACCTTTACAATAAGGCCACCATCTGTTAAAACTACTTTTTCTCTCAAATAATAAAAAGAAATAGAAGAGTTGAAATGGACTAATTCATGTATTAATAGATATATTTAAATTAACTAAGGACACTGCAAATGACATAAATTTAGTGACTAAAAAAGTTAAATTGACAAACCTTATTATAGTAAGAAATCCTTTCTATGATTTTTAATCAGGAAAATAAAAACTCATATGACATTGTAGTCCATAATTATAAGTTTTGAAATATGAATTTAAGTTCATGTATTCTAATATTGATTTCACATTACAGACTATGTCTTTAAATACATGACACGTGTTTAAATATACCTCACTACAAAATTAGGTAGCGCTTATAATTATTGGTCTTAAGTATGATCTAGCAGCTAATCAACGAATACACCAATGCTACCCTTTAAAGCATAATATATTTATATGCACTGTATAGCCAAGGCGAATGTTTACTATCTACAGTAGAACTTCGACAGCTTGAAATGCCACTTGACCAGGAATATAGTTTTAACTTTTAGCCATCTACCAGTGTTCTATGCATCTTTTTTCTTACTAGTAAAAAGTAAATCATTATTTTGCTAAGGTGAAAGAACATGTTGGAGATTTCTAGGGTTTTCTGGCCAAAACTGTTAGCAGTTTGAACAGCATAGATCGCTGGCTTAGAATGAGAAGGTCGTAACTACAAAATCGATATATTGAGAAAATTAACAAAAGAAAAATGTTTGTAATTTACTCTTTACCTATGGGAAAACAGGTTTTTAAAACTTCTGGTTAACATGACAATTTCAGATTTTCATGAAAATAGTCTCATAAGAAGCGCCTTGTGAAGCAGATTTCAAATATGTATGAGTCTTATAAGGTCGTAAGTGGTAGTTACGACCTTCTCATTCTAAGCCATCGAGATAGCCTCATCTACTACAGTTGCTACTTATGGTGCTTATTAATTAAGAAGACCCAAAATCAAAGCAATAAGAATATTACATGAATTAACAGAACAATAATTATTATAAATTCCTAACTTTTTGCAAACATTATAATATATCATGCACATAATAAGTGTCATTTAGATCATAATATGTCTATTGTTTCCCCGGTCTATCAAACAGACAATATGTACACAGTAAAGTCATTAATTTTCATGGGTGATTAAATTTCGTGGATTCCGTATTTTCTACCACGAAATTTAATCCCATCGAACAAAAATTTTGGCCCTTGTATTTATTACCTGAAATACAAAATCCACAAATTAACATACCATCGAAATGGTCTTTTTACCAAAACCACGAAATTTCGTCCCATCGTAATTTAATTATTTTACAGTACTACCCGTCTGCTATTGTTACGGTGATTTTATATAGGACAAATATTGAACGTTAACTACACGTTAATTACAATCAATCTTTGTGAAATCTAATCATGATTGTAACATGTCATCAAATGTCGGAAAATTCCCAGTGCACTGACTGAGATGACACAATATTTCAAAATGGAGGCAAATTCATATACTTATTAACCCTTAGAAGTTCAGAATTAATTGTTAGTTTAAAATTCCTAGTGCACTGAACGAGGTAGTGCTAATGTTAGACCCTACATAATTTTCACGGTATGATACACTATGTTTCCCGACGAATCTAAGTTTGAACGAGGTGACATATCTAGCCGTAAATACTCAGCCATAAGTCGTATGCTGCCATAAGTCGCAGGGGGACTTTTGAATGAAAAATCAAGGTTTTTGCCTAAACCCTTTCATAGGTCGCATGTATAGTTTTCAATTTTTGTGAAAGCTGAAATCATGTGCCCAGTGTCAAATTTGGTGGAAATGTGGTCATTTTCAGACAAAATTGGGAGGAGGGTAGTAATTTTCAGACAAAGTTGGTGGAAATGTGGTCATGTTCAGATAAAGTCAGGGGGATGTGGTCATTTTCAGATAAAGTCGGGAGGAATGAAGTGATTTTTCAACATAATCAGGAGGAGTGTAGTAAACTCTTCCATAAGTCGTGGGTTGACTTTTAAAAAATTTTCGGGACTGTTTTTGTACGACTTATGGCTGAGTATTTACAGTATATATTACCCAGACTGTATGTTTTCCATAAGTGGGGAGTATCACAAAGACGCTCTGGGTTTAATGCAAACAACATAATTATAATGAATCAATATTGCACGTTTTGCTTGAAGAAATTGATATTTGAACCAAATATAATATATTCATGCATTAAGGTAAGGATCAGGTCAATATCTCCGGACAAGAGAATTAGATCAGAATTATTTTCATATTTTATAATCTGATAATTACTTAGCTGTTTGGCTGTTTTTGCATGCTTTGGTAAGGAGCCAGAATAATTATACCTGATGTATGGAATTATTTAAGGGCATATATGTTAAATCCGAATTTAAATGGATTTAAATGATATAAATAATACAGTTTAAGTATTTCTGTTTTAAGTATACCCGTGTTTATAAATACATCTTGTACTTGTACTTTAAAATGTATGTCTACTGTTATAAACCTGCCCGTCTTATGTCCTACATTATTATCACCCGGGCAATCTTGAGTTTGATTCCTTGGTGGGGTGTATAGTCCGGTTCCAGTTATTTGGGTCATGTCATCTCCTCAACATTTACAGAAAACGGCAATGACAAGTGGGAACCAATCAAAGAAATAGAACGGCAAGAAATAATTTAGGCTCAAAAAAGGAAAAATATGAAACTCTTATAGGTACAACACATATTGACATCTACATTGAAATTGAACTTTCTGTCATGAATTAAAACCATTTAGTACATAAGTATCACATTTCGAGGGGTGCCCACAAGACTGTAGTTACTACATATTATTAAAGAAGGACTTACTACAGTCTTGTCGGCACCCCTTGATTTATAAATACTGTGCAAGCTTAAATTCTTCATTTCGGGCGTTATTTTGACCAGATAATAATGGAAATATTAGAAAAGATCCTGTCACTAGTTTTCTTTGAGATCTACATCAATTTTCACAAGTCTCAAACTTAGCCTTAGTCTTAGATTTGTTAAAGAAAATTTAATATTAATCTCCAAAAACAATTTGATAATTGATTCTTAGTATAATATATGACAAAAGAAAATCTGTACTCACCTAGCATGTATATGTCTTGTCATCTAGCATTGTAATCCACGAATAGCTTATATTGGCATCGTGGTACTGAATATAGCAAACTGTATGTGTATTGATTTTGTCTCAGACTAAGATGCACCCAATTTACTTTGGTACGATGTGCTAGTGTGTATTTAATAGCGTCTTGATGTAGCACTTAAAATTTTATCGTTAAAATAAAGTTGAAAAGCGGTGCCTAACCCTGAATAAACAAACAAACATATACTAAATTTGCAAATTAGTTTTGTTGCTCTGAACAGGTGTTTAACCTGAAATGAGCATAAATAAGTGTATTAAAAACATTGTATTAAAAATGTATCAAAGCAGCTTTGCTCTGACAATCAGAATTTTCATTTTCTACATGTTCATTTTAAAACACTGTTTAATAGTATTCTCATTTTTAACTTAAAACAAAAGATACAATACTTTGTAATATACAATCTATATATATATATCACCTTGCACTTATACCTACCCGAGTATTAAACTTTTATTGTTTTGTTTCGAGGATTAAATTTCTCTTGGTTTATTGTCTTATAAAAAATTAGAATTGTTCTAGTGTATGTCCTTCTTGTTTTGTCACTTTATTCTACTTTGTCTTGTTAACAGTTGAAATTGTTCTTGTGTTTGTCCTTTTTGTTTTTTTCGCTTTTGAATAATGTTGTTTCATTGCCATGAACCCTGGTCCCAGTTTTTAACAATTATGTTTGATAGTTTAGCGTAATGCATTCAATCGGTTGACTGATCAAGGGAGATAAGTGTTAGATTACTTGTATTAGTCTTCGTATGAATTTGTTTAGTTCAGGTTTGATGAATATCTAAGCGTTTACGGCTATCGAAGAGTTCATTTATATGTACCTCATGGACCATGACTGTAATTTGGAACTGTTTTCACTCATGTTGGTAACTAATCTGACTTAACAAATAACACCGAGGTCTTTCTTCTTGCCGACGTAGTGAATTGTTTACGGCATGCGTACGACTGGTACTGATTATTGATTCGTGAACGTAGGCACATTCAATTATTTTTTGGCATTTTAACTTTGTCATGAATTCAGGTCTTGAGCGATTGTTGTTGTTTGACAGTGACAATCATTGCTTCCAAGTAAACTATACTGAACTGTATATAAGACCTAGGCATCCTGGCAAATTTACGTTATTTACAAATTTTTGGAACATTTCTTGTTTGGTCTTCAGCCGAAAATTAAGTCCTTCAATTTAAAATGAAGACTGGTACTAAAAAAATATATTCACTTAAATTTCTGTATCCTAAAATTGTCTGAAAATTAAAATGTGTTTTTACACATCTACGCAAACCTGCAGAAATATCCACTTATTTTTATATACTGTAAAATCATTAATTTTCCTTGGGGATTAAATTTTGTGGATTTCGTGGTTAATCTCAACCACAAACTTTAATCCCTTGTTGTTATTACCCTTGTTTTATTACCTGAAATGCAAAATCCACGAATTCAAGTTCCAACGAAATTGTCTTTTTTACCAAAACCACGAAATTTCGTCCCAACAAATTAAATGATTTTACAGTATTACCTTTATTGTGTCCACACTTGCTGTTCTGTTCTGTTCTGTTCTGTTCTGTTCTGTTCTGTACTGTTCAGTTCTGAACCAGTATACAGTCCTAACCTGTACTAGTGGTCAGCTGAATTAAGAAACCTGTAACCTACATTAAGCTGCCAATAAAGTTAGATCCACAAAGGCTTTGAATTTAATAAATGACGTCCACATATAGTGAAGGATCAAACTGAATTTGGGCTGAAATGGATGTCTAGATAGATGGCTGGCTGGCTGGATGTCATAGTTTGTTTGCGCTAGATGTCTGGCTGGCTGGCTGTCATAGTTTGTTTGCTCTTGTTGTCCTAAACCAATTTTCAGGTTTCAATGAAAGGTGATACAAATAGTTGGGACCAAGCCAAGATGTCCGTATTGTTTGTATTGAATTTTAGGTACAAAGATACATTATCAGAGTAACAGTTCTAATTGGGAGATAATACCTACTACAAATGACACTGTGTCTAAATTGTACAATAAAAGATACGAGAAAATCAGGCATGGGTGGCAGCACATAACTTTACCAGCCCAGGACAAAAACATATAAACATCACATTACACAAATACTTGAGTTACCAATTTTCTAGGGCTCTTTTCAGCTGTTTGGCCGCTCAAGCACCCTTTGACATTTTAACTCCCCTGGTCATTGGGCTACATATGGAAACCTACACTCGTGACTGTCTCCCTGGGGAGACTATTTCTCTCCTGTGGGTTTGGCAGCCAACATCTATCTGAGGCGCCCAGGAAGAGACACTGCCCTCGCAGGTACCATTTTACACCATGGTGGAGTGGAGCTGTGGGTCTTGCTCAGAGAAATTAACCAGTGGTCCAGAGGGGGGTCGAACCAGGGACCTCTCGATCCCGAAGCGCGCGCCCTACCTCTAGGCCACCGCTCCCCACATGGCAAAATGCCCACACACTACCAAACAAGAAAATGAAATATTCAAGTCCTAGTTGTCAAAAAGCTGAAATGACAAAGTTTCTTAAACCTATGCCAGTGTTAGTTCTACATGTAATTTTGTTGTGTAATTTCAGGATATCAGATCGTGGTGGTGGTATAGGTCATTCTATTGTTAAGAAGGTTTGGGATTATAACTTCACAACAGCTGGTACCATGCCTGATGCTAGAATGGACCGGGGACTACTAGGTGACTTTGTTGACCCCAGGAATAGTGGTGGAACTACTCCATCTAGAATGCATGGGTAAGTTTCTGTGTATGCTCCCGTAGCGCAATGGTTAGCGTGCTTGCCACTTGATCAGAAGACCCTGGTTCAAATTTGGTTGGAGGCACTTATATTCCTGCCATGTTTTAGCAGAAAGCTGATTGGCAAATTAAGGCTATGCTCAGTATTTAAAAGAATGTTAATTTTAATCCAGACCAGAGATATTAAGAACAACGCTTTTCTGTGTTTCACACTCAACTAGAGTTGAACTGGTTGGTAACCTAGAGAGACAGTTTCGCATGTATTTGGTGTTATATTCAGGTAGGGTTCTGTAAAACTATAATCAGAGATTACCTCAATCTTCAGAATCATCTAGATAATAGCAAAATCTGGGCCCAAAATTACAACCAAAGTTTCTGTGTATGCTCCCGTAGCTCAGTGATTAGCGTATTTGCTGCCTTATCTGGAGACTGGGTTCAAATTCAGGTTGAAGCACTCACATGCCTGTCATATTTCAGCAGAAAGCTGATTGGCAAATGAAGGCTATGCTCGGCATTTAAAAAAGTATAGAATTAAAATTCCGACAAGAGATAATAAGACCAATGCTGTTCAATGTTTCCCTTTCAACTACTGATGAACTGTTTGGTAGGTATACCAGGGGTAGTTTTGTGTGTACATGTGCTATACACTGGGCATGTTAAAGGACCAAGGTGTTGATTAAGAAAGAGCTAGGGTAGCACTCCTGGGTTCCTTGCATCACACTTCTATTTCTTCCCTCAAAGTCAAAAGTTCGTCGGCCAATCTTGCAGGGCTATAATTGAATAACCACACACTTAAACAGTCTGTTGATTGCAAACAAAAAAAAACTTCTTAAGGACCAATACTAACACTGAGCTGTAAAATCTGAAAATTTATGTGTTAGAATATATTGTTGGAGAGATTTCTGCTACATTGTATCATGTAACAAAAGGGACGCCTTTAAAAAAGCACGACTTTTAAAACAGTATACAATCTACAGATTCGTTATAGTTTGGGAAGAATATATATATATTTTGTCCTGGTTGCCTGTTTGTGTTCCACAAAATTTGTCTGCACTTGTTGTTCTTACTAATTGGTTGAATTTCAATTATACTTCACATGCATTCTAGCGGTATAAAGCACAGTTGTGCATATTTTCAGAAATTTTAGGCTGCAAAGTTATGGTCCTTTGTGGGAGACTAGTAATTTTTTGTGTCAATCATCCATTATTGTTTTATAAATGAACACCTGTCACTGTTTTGTAGGTATGGATTTGGTCTACCGGCTGCTAAAGCGTATGCTGAGTATCTAGGTGGTTCCCTTACCATGGAGACGATGCAAGGTATTGGAACAGAGGTGTATTTACGTCTACGTCACATTGATGGACAATACGAAACCTTCCGTATCTAGACAGGGTTGTTCAACGAGTACATTTGATTGGTTTAGAAACATAAATGTTGTAAATGTGCTGATGCTCGAAAGAATGTTTCTGAACTTACTGACCTACCCCTTGTTGCAAGGTCATATAAGGATGATGTTTAAAACAAGTTTTTGAAATTTTATGACCAACCCCTTTCTAAATAGGCAAGGAAAAAAGCTTATTATGTGTAATGTTATATGCTATTTCATCCATTTATGTTGACCTTAAAAATCTGTAAATTTTCTGTTAGAGTGTATAAAAATGTATAATATTGCATGCTTGAAAAAAACCCTTTTAATTTGTGTTTCTAAATTGGTTGAAAATTATTGAGCGATGAAAACAATAACATGATTTATTCTTTTATTTTCTCATGATCCTTAATATGCTTCATTGTTTATTCTTGGTATACAAATTTAAATGTATGAGTTTTTGTTTTTCTGCAATTCATATATGAACCTATATTAAAGCTGTCTGTATTTTTGTTGTCTGTTGAACATTAGACAAAGAAAGTGTGTCTGGAATAAAAGTGTGACTCACAGACTAAAATTTTTGTTTTGACGTTTAAGTGTGTCTCGTTTGACGTTCTGTAACTTCTGTTTAGTGTTTATGCATCAAAATGACTCAAATCTTCTTCAATGTACTCATAAAATTGTTTTACATTTTCATACATGTATTCTGTTTATATAAATATATTCAAATTTATTCAGCATATTAATATTAACTAATGATGTAAAATTTACATGCTAATTTTGTTTTGATATTTTGTTTCTAATGACTGTACTCTACTCTTTATTATTGATATACCTTTCTGAATTTTTTTTTCGGGTTTCCTTTTTGGCTAGATTGAAATCTATTGTAATTTTACATGTATTTTACTTCATTGTGTGATACCCATGTGCACTTGCTTTTGCTTCATTATACAGTGTGAGCTACCTGACTTGCAATTTCCATTTCTATGAGTCAAGACATCTCATTGGATCAGTAGTTAATGCTTGACCAATCAAATAAGGCGTTGTTTTATATTTATAATGGTTGTCCAATGAAATAAGGCCTTTTATAACCTTAAGCAAATATGAATGCTCCTAACTTCAATTGAAGAGCATTCTATGTTTCAAACTAACAAGAATATTATTTGAAGTCCAGTGATAACACATTGGCTTAGTAAACCAGAGGTTGCTTGTTACAGCCCCAGCTGCACCAATTTCCTGCTTTATAACTACTAAATTTTCTAACATTCTTTGGACAAGACCTTAACACATTTGGTCCTGTGTATGATGCTCTACCCTGGGATGCTTCTGAAACTGAGCCATCTTCTGTATCAAGCACTTTACCCCCAAATGACTACCAGGGTAATTCTTGTGGCTTATATGTGGGGAAAGGAGGGATGCCCTATATGGGATAGCCCTTTGGTAAGGAAAAATAAAAGCAATGAAGCTGTTACAAATAACCTGTCGTGATTGTCTTGCATGTGACTCATACTACCAAAATTTAATGTAGCAATAAACAGAAAGTGTATCATGGGTACTTGTATAATGTAAATTTTACTTTACAAATGGCTGAGAAAAAAACGGCATTTTGTGAATCTCAAAATTAATGCTAAATTGTGATAAAAAAACGACATTGCTTGAATCTCATATATATGATACATTATAATCATGAACTAATACTTTTATGGTGAAATTCTTTTGTTTGTATACATGGATATATCAATATAAGTATTGAAATTATTTTGCTTGATTTTTTTCTGAACAAAATGTTTTTGTCTGTATCCTTTTTCTAGCTTTTGCTTACCATAAATCTGTACTCTTTATCTTTTTAGCTCACCTGAGCACGAAGTGCTCAAGGTGAGCTATTGTGATCGCAAAATGTCCGTCGTCCGTCGTACGTCGTACGTCGTACGTCGTCAACATTTTGACTTGTAAGCACTGTAGAGGTCACAGTTTTGATCTAATCTTCATGAAACTTGGTCAGAATGTTCTTCTCTATGAAATCTAGGCCAAGTTCGAAACTGGGTCATGTGGGGTCAAAAACTAGGTCACTAGGTCAAATCTTAGAAAAATCTTGTGTACACTCCAGATGTCACTAATTTGTTCCAATCTTCATGAAACTTGGTCAGGATGTTGTTCTCCATGAAATCTAGGCCAAGTTCGAAACTGGGTCATGCCGGGTCAAAAACTAGGTCACTAGGTCAAATCTGATAAAAACCTTGTGTGCACCCTAGAGGTCACAGTTTTGATCCAATCTTCATGAAACTTGGTCAGAATGTTCTTCTCTATGAAATCTAGGCCAAGTTCGAAACTGGGTCATGTGGGGTCAAAAACTAGGTCACTAGGTCAAATCTTAGAAAAATCTTGTGTACACTCCAGATGTCACTAATTTGTTCCAATCTTCATGAAACTTGGTCAGGATGTTGTTCTCCATGAAATCTTGGCCAAGTTCGAAACTGGGTCATGCGGGGTCAAAAACTAGGTCACTAGGTCAAATCTGATAAAAACCTTGTGTACACCCTAGAGGTCACCGTTTTGATCCAATCTTCAAGACACTTGGTCAGAATGTTGTTCTTCATGAAATCTAGACCAAGTTTGAAACTGGGTCATGTGGGGTCAAAAACTAGGTCAATGGGTCAAATCTAAAAAATCCTTTTGTATACTCTAGATGTCATCAATTTTATCAAATCTTCATGAAACTTGGTCAGAATATTGTTCTCCATGAAATCTAGGCCAAGTTTGAAACTGGGTCATGTGGGGTCAAAAACTAGGTCACTAGGTCAAATCTTAGAAAAGCTAGTGTTCACACCAGAGGTCACAATTTTGGTTGTATCTTCATGAAACTTGGTCAGAATGTATTTCTCTATGGACTCTAGGCCAAGTTCAAAACTGGGTCATGTGGGGTCAAAAACCAGGTCACTAGGTCAAATCTTAGAAAAACCTTGTTTACACTCTAGATGTCATCAATTTGATCCAATCTTCATGAAACTTGGTCAGAATGATGATCTCTATGAAATCTGGGCCAAGTTTGAAACTGGGTCATGTGGAAAAAGTTCCAAATTCAATAATGCTTGATTCTACACAAGTACAACTAGTCGGTACTAAACCCATCAGCAGTCAAACCAAAGTATGTATTTCAGGAACTCTACTTTACCTACTACTCACAAACATTTTAGTACAAAATTCAAATCTAGGCCACATAAGTATTTTGAGTTCATACTACAACAATCTTGCTAACAAAGCCAACATTGCAACAAACTCAGGTGAGCGCTTAAGGGCCAATGGCCCTCTTGTTTTATTTTTACTTTACGGTTTGCTTTTCTTTCTCTTTTGCTTGATCATTTTGTTTTCATTATATTAAAGTTCACATTAAATTTCATGATACTGTAAAATGTAATCGCTAGATTCATAATCAAGGCTTTTCTCTTTAATTTGAATGCATTTTTATGAACTGGTTGGGAAAGTATATGCTTAACACTCCATTATGTAATGGCTTCTTTTCATCAACGTGAAATCCTGTAGTTTGAAACTATAAAATTTTAACTGCAAAAAATGTTAAGAAGTATCCTTAAATTCAAATAAGCGATCCGAAGCCATATACCCTGGTATGTCTAAGAAGCTAATATATACAGTAATGTACTTTAAATGTCCTGATTGGAGTAAGAAAGGGGCATGTCTCGACAATTTGTGACTGGTGTTTTAGTAATGCACAGTAATGGCAGTATGGTGTTTAATACTTTGACATTTATATGTGTGTATGTTGTTTTGACTTTCTGTTTATTGTCTTGGGCTTTGATGTGTTGAGTGCGATGTGCTTGAAATACCTGAATTATTAATGTTAATTATTATGTTAATTATCTTCATGAATATTCAAGACTATGAATATTCATTTAAATTAGTATTATGTGCTTAATTATGAATATAATGACTAATGTTTTGGTGATGGTTTTCTTGTATGGTGATTTTTGTCTGCTTGTTAGAAATAACATGTAGTTTGTTTTCTTCATGGGGTTTTATGGCAACAAATTTTTGTTGTTTTAAAGGCATTTTCTGTATTAATATTATATAAATACATGTATGTATGTATGCTTTATCTTAAAGAATTTGTTAATGTCCTGAGTTAATTTAGTAAGAAAGGGGCGTGTATTGACAATTTGTGACAGGTGTTTTAGTTATGCCCTGTGCTGCATAATTAAACTTAACTATACATCTGCTCTGAAGAATGACTGTTTAATTAGATGTAACTGAATGTAATGTGGCGATACTGCACTCAATATTCAACCATGATATCCGTCTAATTATGTTAACCGTTACAGTACAACCTCTGTAGAGCAACACCCTTTGAGAGTTGTAAATATTGGCTGTTGTTTAGAGGTTGTTGCTCTACATGCTGAGATAAAATTTACGGTAAATATCAGCTTCAGAAAATTTTGAAGGTGTTGTTGTAGAGGTTATTGCTCCTACTTTAGGTTAAATTTATAAGGCTTAGAATATATTTGAAGGTTTTAATACATCGGTCATTGTTCTCAATCAGCTCTTGAAGGCCACTCTGGAGAGGTTGTACTGTATTGATAATTCAGTGTGTGGTCGACCAGTATGGGGGAAACATGGGCATTTGATATAGGGTTTTATGTTTCATAGATTTTACTTAATAATGATGTAACCATTTTATGTTGACCTTCAGTAGAACTATACTAGTCATGTTTAAATATACACATGTACCCAAATATATCCATATTTGTCTCATGTTCCATATTCTATTAACAGCATTTTAGTATTTTGCAGAACATAAAAGATCACCGTCATTTGCTTATTCATTTTATCGCAATATTAAGCATCATCCATTGAAGTGTAGCCAATCACCCAGCTGTTGCTTACTTGTAATCAATATTCATAGAATATGCTTATTATGTTCATCAATTTTTGGAGGAAGTTTTTGTATATGTATGTTTCTCATTAAATTTGTGGACTAAAACGATTACAAAATTGTAATCTATTCATGAAAAACACTCACAGATTGTGATTGTGTTAATTTTAATGTATAAATTAGGTAAATATGTCTGGTTAAAGGCATTTATGAATATTAATGACTACTTAAGTGTATGAATATTAATGACAGCAAAGTCATGAATATTAATTAGATAATTTCGTCACAGATTGTGATTTGTTACATTTTATGTATACTTTAAATGATGATTTTTCATCAGTGGTATTTATGAATACATGGGTGATGAATATTGATGAGATGTTTATGAATATTAATAACTTCATGGTTCATGAATATTAATGTGAATATATTCTAATGAATGAACATTAATAAGACATAGCGGTCAGAGATTTTGTCGCGTGTTTGGTCATGTCATGAATACATGTTGTGTTTGCACAGTCATGTTCAAATGCACAATTTATTATTTTAGTCAACATAAATATTCATGTTATGGAATATTCATAAATATTCATGCTATTAAATATTTTTTAGACATGAAAATTTCATGTCAACTTGTGTTCCTCATTGCTGTATTATTGCAGTACAAATGTAGTTGCTTTTTATGAATGATCAAATATATCAGTGTATACGTAACTTTCTTCCCTTGTTTTCATTTATGCCATACATAAATTTCATTAACAACTTAAAGTAACAAAATAACGTAATATTCACGCTACAGAATAGATAAGTTGGTGAGGATTGCAACTAATCTATAGTGTGCAGCTACTTACATGAAACAAGAGAAGTTTGTAAAATATGTACCGTATGCTCCCATGGCAGCCCAATAGTCGGAAAATGGTAAAGGTCATGGTGACTTTGACCTACTGACCTGAAAATGAATAAGGGTCCATCTACTGTTGCTGGACTACCTCCATGTTAAGTTTGAAGATCCTAGGGCAAAGCTTTCTTGTGTTGTTGACGGACATATGCAAAGCAAGATACCCCCTCATCAATGATCGGGGCATAATTATATAAATATAATATAGTCTAATTGAATGTCAAACTTACTGAGCTGCTGTGGTCCAGTGGTTAATGAATTGAACTGGTAATCTGGGTTTAACTTCAATTGATGGTGGCAGCTGGTCGAAATATTCCATATTGATTTTCTTCCACATGGGCAGGTTAGTACTGGTTAGATGAATCAGCCGCTATATATTACAGGTTTTTTTAACAGGTGGCTGTTGACTAAGCAATACGCAATATAGCACTTTCCACTGGAGGTAATCCATACCTTCTATACATGTATATAATTGAACAGGAGGTTATTGAATGGAAGCGCTTGGTAGCGCTTTGTTAATGAAATGGAAACCATATCCTTCGTGAGAAGTGAGACTCCAGCCTTATTGACTGTCAAACTAACTAAGCTGTGGCTGTGGCAAGTTGGCTCGATTTATCAGTTTGAATGGCAACAGGTGATGAAACAAGTCACAACATTCAATATCAGCAAACAAGACAACTTGCCACATTGATAGAGTCTATATTTGTGTAGACAATGGACATAAATCCAGACTAGAGCAAAGAAAAACAACAAAATACGTTTAAATTATAAATTAACTTTAAATAGAAAAAAACAGTTTTTATAACAAATGACAATGAACATGAATACAAACGTAGATATTTACACACAATATGAGATATCTAAAGTTTGATGCAAGAACGTTGTATACCATCTCAAATTCCTAAATATGTAGTCACAAACGTCCGTGAGTCAAACTCTCATTATACAAACATTTAAACTATTCTGATGCTTATCTTTGCATCAAATCACTTCAATGTATAGTGACGTATATATACATGTCTATAGTAGAAATAACCACAAGTTCTTTTTAAATTTTCCAGCTCATACTCTTCATCAGGTGGTTCGTATAATCAGAGCTCGAAAATTTTAAATCATGAGCTCGGAAATTTTAAATTCAAAATTATTATTTCTTTTACATACGAGGGGGTATCAAAAAGTTCGTGGACTGTCTCTGCCATTCGTTTAGTTTTTGGCCGAATTCAGTAAAAATCACACATTCTTTAAAACTACGTATTTTGAATTGATTTGCCAATTTCCAGCTAATATAACTTTTATCCGAGTATGTGGTGGTTACTATGGTAACTTAAATTATGCTCCGCGGCGCACTTTCAAAATATCATGCACTTGACTTCCGAAATATCCCTATAATTCTGTGAATCGTTATCCGATTTGAAATATAAAACCTTCGTCATAAACGTTAAGACCGTAGCATCATATTGGTGTATGTATTATAGCAATGTTGTCACGGATACTGATGTGACGTTATAAACATGTCGTTTTGTGTAGTCTGATTTTCGACGCATTTCATGACGTCGGCGCACTTTCGACATGACGTTACACTCGGAATATCGATCTTCCGTTGCATTTTGCCCGTTTACTCAATTATACACCAATACTGATCTCAGATTAGAGCATGTCTACCAAGTATATAAAAGTAAGATTGTCTTGCGAAAATTAATCTGTTTAAATGGTATAAAATATGTGGCGATGAGAGTTGAATGATGCTAATATCGGTAGGGTAGACTCCATGTACTGTGTGATTATCGGCGCTGGAATAAATTAATTTGTCAAATCTTTCATTAACTGACCGAACTTTTTTATGAATAAAATGCTATTTAGTAAAAACTAAGTATTCTAGTAGGCAATAGAATAGTTCAATTCAGGTTTGTGAGTTTTGGATTCTCTAGACGATCAAAAAGTGGCAGAAGTTTTGACGTTTCAGGACGTCGTAACGTCATGAAAGTGCGCCGGGTGGCTGTTGGTCATCTTTTAAATCGTTAGAATATTATATTGATATTATCATTTAATCAACTTTTTATTTGTTTTTCAGTACAGAATTGAATGTAGTTTAAGATGATAAAATAAATAATTTAATCGCATTACGCATATCGAAATGAACGGGTCAGTCCACGAACTTTTTGATACCCCCTCGTACAGATACATCTATTCAAAATATTCCTTCAAACTAACCTAAACCATGCATTTTGAGAAATAATAATTATTAACTTGCATGCTTTTCAACTTAAATAACAATGGAAATGAATAAAGAAAACTCCAACAAAAAATTAATAAAGAACAAATGATAACCTATGTGTTCTAACAAGGTCAGTAAACTGTTGAAATTGCTTCATTTCAGATAAAACAAAACAAGTCACATACTACTGAATATAACAGCGAATGGAACATTTAGGATAGTATGTTTTCTTACAGGGCTGGTAAACTGGTGAAATTGCTTCATTTCAGTTAACAATATATAATGTACTATTAGATACACAGGTAAGTGTATCGTTGAAAATAAAACGATACAGTTACCTGTGATTAAATACGTACGGGTGACAAATTTTCATAAATGAACACATGGTATCTCTGACATAAGAGATAAGCACATTCTGAATACTAGATAATTTCTGCCATTCTGCCACTATGTAGGCGAGAGATTCAATGAACAGTCAAATGCATAAAACATCATGAAAATATGAACAAAAGAATATAGCTGTTTTCAATATGCCCTTTACTGGTAAACACACAGGTAACTCAGCCTCAGAATCGTTGAAAACGAAAAAAACAAACTTTTGGGCAAATTTATATTTTTCTTTTTTTATCGTTTTCAAATTGTTTTTATCAATGATACAGTTATCTGTGGGTAAACACTGAAAATTTTTAAACTATGTAAAGGATGCAGCGATGTTTGGTCAAAAAGTGCAGGAACTGCGCAGTACTGGAGGAATACGGTAAACCAATCTTTGTGTGTGAGGTTATTTGTAATATGAATGTACAGAGTCAAAAACATATCAACATGGCAAACAAATTAACCTGATACTCGACTTTTATGCATGAATATATTACAAACTTCTTGAGCAGAATATTTCAAGTTCGGCAAGAAAAGTTGTGCTTTGACCAATAATTAGGTCAGTGGTTATAGTACACACACTTGGTAACACACTCCCATTACGAAAACAAATGCCGAAATGTAAATTATTGGCAAGAAATCAACTGCTCAATTATGCTAATAGAATGTTCAAGGTTCAAGTTAATTTGTTTGCACTACATATACATCAAAGTCAGCATGTAAAAGTTGGAAGTGTATGAATATGTACAGAAACATAAATCTGCATAAAATAACTTTTGTGAAAACTTGCATGAGCCTGATTTATTGTTTGCACCATAGAATGATTTAAAATATGTAACACATTGAACTGTTGATGGAATGAACTGTTCATGGGACACCTGACTATCAAAGAATAATTCGAACATATTGCAGTCAAATTTTACAGATCACCTGCCAACAAAAGACCAAACTTTTTTAAGACCAATCATTTTATCAACTATCTAACCATTCCAATGATAACGCCTTACACAGGTTGTACTTTTAACACAGAATTCAGAATTGAAAACTCTTCAATCGTTGCATTCTCAACGCTTTGCACCTCTCTATGGGGATTCGTATGCAGTTTACAGCGTACTTTTCAACACAAACTTTAGAATTTAAAACTTTTCAATCGTTGCATTCTCAACGCTTTGCACCTCTCGATGGGGATTCGTATGCAGTTTACTGCGTACAATTCCTCCAAGCTACTCAAGTTTCTTATTGCTTCAATACTAACTTCAGTGAGACCACGGCAGCCGGAGATATTTAAACATTTCAACGAGTCTTGTGTGGCCGATTTACTACTTGCCAACATTTTGATCCCACGATCCATTATTCTCGTACAGTAACTAATGTTCAACTCCTCAAGCTGCGACAAATGAATTGTCATCAACTCCAGCGAAGCGTCGGTCACTTCGGTTCCCGCCAAGTGGAGCGATTTCAAACGGTGGAGACGGCTGATATTCTTCACAGCCGGTTTACGATCCACCGGTGGAGTTATCAGATCCTCGAAGCACTTATCGTTTAAACCGGTTGCCCAACTCACATCAAGTTTGTACAGTAACGGGCAAGATGACATACACAAACCGCTGATGGTCGCCCACGAACATTTCGCAACAACGAGAGTTTTCAACAATGGAATTCTTTCAAGTAACCAAAGTATTTGCTTTTGTGTCATAATCACCGAGCTGAGATTTAAAAATTCTGGCTGTCGTCTGACGATACCCATCAGATGCGCCTGAACGATACGATGTTTACTGAGATCTATTTTCTTCCATAAGTCCGGATTAATACACCATCGGTTCCATACTCGACACACCGCTTGGCATCGTGCCAAATCGGCAGACCACAAAAAGGCAAACACTTTCATCCAAAGTTTTCTCGGCAGTGGATGTTTACGACCATTCTGCATTATGAAGAAGTCGTCTGGTGGCGACATAGGTGCGGGTCGCACAGCAAATTGCGGTTTTATAATGGGCAAGTTTCGTTTTTCAATGTGCTCGATAAGTGTCTTTTTCAATTGATCGCTACTCATTTTTTCAGAAGGTTTTTTAACAACAACACTTGTTTCATCTTTTTTCAACTCGAGGCCATTCCCGTTGGCTTTACCAATATGACTGCTATTACTGAAAGTTGCACCGAGTGATTTTTGTTTGATATTAACGTTTTTCTTTCCTTTAGGACTTTTTCCTTTGCTCTTTTCGGGTAACGGAACGGAGACGTCCATATATTCTTCCTCATCAAAATCGAACGTACAACGACCAACATTTCTTGATGTTGTCTGCAAAAAATGAAAACAGACAGTATTAGGCTGGCCATATTGATTAAGAGTTTTACATAACATTCCACTATCAAAAGCTACATCTAGAAAAAGATTAATTTTCCAAAAGCATAATTATGAATTTACTAGATCTACATGTACTTTTCATATAAAACGAAATATGTCTATGAAATATGCATGAGAAAATAAGTCAATGAATGATTGAAAATAATTGAATGAGTATATGCATTCACAAGAAATAATAGAAAAAGTGACAAAAGTAAAATTTTAAGGCATAAAGTAAAATGCCATGACTAAGCACTCAAGTTGATCACAATATATTTTTTTTTGTATATGGCCAACTAAATACTGACTACTTTCATAATTTTGCTTCAACCTCATAGAAGCAACAGTAATGTTGAGTTATTTGTGAAGTATCTTCGAAACTTGAAGATCTCAACATCACAAAAATATATATTTTTTTAGAAACCAAACATGGCTAACAAATCTTTTTTTAGAATTAAAATTTACAAATGTATTTTATGCAGATTATTGTTTCTTGCACATAATGAACTCTTGTTTTTTTTAAAACAAACTAAAAAGGCATCCATAGGAAAGATGCCTAGAAACTACTTAGAACCAAAACTACAGGGAACTTACAAATGGTAAAATTGTTGCAGTTAACAGCTACACCAAGTATGATTCAATATATACAGTTACTGAGCCTGTGGCACTAACGTGATTATAATAGCATTAAATAACTTGTCGTGAAATGCAACAAAAGAAAAGTAAACAATATTAATGAAAATCAGACGAAATCAGATCCAGCAGAACTTCAGAAATACTTATTTCTATTTAAGAGTTAGATCGCCAACTAGTTAATAGGTGAACAAGATATCTTAATATGCAGAAATCCTATGAAATCCATGGTTTTCAAACAAAGTCTATTACATAGCTAGCAGACAACAAAATCTTAGTACAGATCCACATTTTGACATTCCATGGAAGCTTTCATGTGCATAAGTAAAACACTGGAAACTTCCATGTGCATAAGTAAAACACCGGAAACTTCCATGTGCATAAATGAAACATTGGACACTTATGTGAGCATAAGTAAAACTCTAGGAGATATATATGCAACATCACAAATATTGCCATCCGTCTGCCGACGCAGCATTATCAACACATTACAACAAACTGCTCGCAATATTTGCTCACCAAATTCGTCAATCTAATAAATACCATCTAGTATCAACAACATGCATGTTAGTTGAACAATAATTAAACAGAACAATAAATATAGTAAATTACACAGATGTGTAAATATTACACAAAATTATCCAAAATCTTAGCCGTTATTTTCTGACCTGTAATAGCATATCAAAATAGTCATACATGAACAGTTTATGGTTTGAACGAAATTCGAGGGCTCAGTGCAAAACTATCGTAGCTGACTATATATAATAATTTAGTTATTACCATAATCATGAACCAAACCCTTAAAATGTTTCCCAATTACAAGGTCAAAGGGATCGAGAATCAAGTAAAACATCACAGGTGACTCCAAAAAAAAATTCAGTAAAAAATTCACAAACAGTTCTGCTAGAGCACCCACTTCAGAAATTGATAACCAAAATATTGAGCAAAACCAATAAGCATGCAATAAATATATACACAAACATGACACTTCACAGTTAGGGTCGAGGGTGTCTTACAAGTTTTTGATGTCAAAATTTATTTGGACCTGGACTTTACCCGACAGATTTGGAATTTTCCACAGCCCAGCTAGTTACTACATATTAATTATCCCTGAGATAAATGGGTACAGTGCAACCTCTACAGAGCAGCCCTCTGTAGAGTAACAACCTCCTTTCGGCAGCAGCATCATTTAGTTACAGAGAGTAACATTTATTTAAACACAACCTCTGTACAACAACCAAAATGTGTGTTTCCCAAAGGGTGTTGCTCTAGAGAGGTTGAACTGTACTTTAAGTTATATCTCTAGACTAGTTACTAAAAGTTGGTTATATCACAAAAGTAGTAGGACATCATATTTTCTAAACATTTAAGAACATTAAGGGTGTTCCCAACAGTTTCATGTGAAATGTGTTCAATTTTCCCATTAACAAAATTAATTCAAACTTTGTTTATAAGCAGTGTATCATATTCAAAATGGAAGAATGTAAAAATGACCGAAGTTCACCTCGTTTTATTAGGAGTTATCTGCCCTTGAATATAAAATTTGGTGAAAAACAGAAGTTAACTCATATACAGGTTTGGAGATCCCTGATTATTTTTGTATTCTTTTTTTTGTTTCTAGCATGATACTGAGTCCAAATACAAAGTTTGATTAAATTCTATCATTGTGAATTTTTTACCTAATGACTCATACAAGAAACTGCGGCGAACACCCTTAAGTCTTGAAAGTCTCTGACAAACACCCTTAAGTACAGAATATACACATACGCTTTACAATGGTCAGCAAATCATTCATACAAAGTCCAAGTATTTAAGAGGTTTAAATACCTCTCTTTTCGAGCGTTTAGTAAATACTTCTGGAGTGGATGACTTTTGTGACTTTTTCTGTGCTGATTTCTGTGAGTGTGAGGTGGCGTCCATCTTGGAAGATTTTGCCACCTTGCTTGGAACTGGTGAAATTGTTCGTTTCTGCAAATCAAAATGTGAGATTGAAAATTTCCGAACCAGTACGTTTTATTTAAAATCAAATTACAGTGTTAGTACATGACTTCATAGTTGCAAGCTCGGATGAAAAACGAAGGTACGTTCATAAGGCCAGCACACATACAAGATACAGTCACGACAATAGCTTAATATTTTTTTCTAAAAGTCAAGTTTAAGATATAATTCTATTGATACATATTGGTTAAAATTTGAAGGAATGCAACTTTTTTAATAAAGTCACGAAAAGAGCCACAAAATAACCAAAGTTTCTCTCTCCAAATTTTGTAAAATTCCCTGAACTTCAGCAAAGTTTCTTATACCATGAAGAATGTTTCCCCACATTTCCCCCTGTTTTAGTAAAGTCTGTAAGTAGGGGGCTTATATGGGTTAAGCCAGTTGCTCAATACAATTTCTTTAGAAATGAAATATATAATAAATTAAAGTCTGTGACAATTCTGCTTGAAATCATTTCTTGCATTACAGGAGATGATATTCTGACAAACCTTTTTCGCCGGTTCCTCTAGTAAAGGTGTACTGCTTCTTTTAACACTAGACTTGACACCTGCCATATCAGCTGGTTCCAGTTTCACTGTCTCTTCACATCTAAATACCTGAAAATATATCAGAGAAATAAAATGAAATATTTTCTAAAATTCTTGAACCTGTTAAAATTTATAAGTTTAGCAGCCAGTGGATCTTACCAGCTTTTTCGTGGAAGTATTTCTCAACCAGTATAGATCTACCATGATCTCTCGGTAATAATCCCTTTAGAGATACAATACAAAGTTATTACTAGTCACGCCTCAAAGCTTTTTGTACATCTATAGTATCTCGCTTGAACATGAACTAGTCAGTCAGGCTGTGTAGGTTTTGTTGTACTACAGGGCTCCTACTGAGGTGTAATACTCAATCCTGAAAACTAGTCTGTTTCTGGCATCATCTGCTTACATCCCTTCGCCAAAACATTGGAAAACTGTTATAATTGAATTCAGCTTATAAAATTCCAAATGACCATTACTTTGATGATACTTTTAAAAAATAACTTTTATTTTTTGCAGAAATGTGCATTCTTTCTGATGCAGCAAATCTGGAATTCCAGATTGTTCCCAAATAGTAGAACCCCTGTGTAGCCTGCTTTCCTGTGATTTCGTGAACATAAGACTTGTTTTTGGAGAATGCTCAATTGTTTGTTGATTTATAAACATTTTTCTACGATGAAACTAATGCCTGAACCCCTCTCTACAAGTTAAATACAAAACATGATGAGAAAACATCGTATTTTCCAAGTGGCAGCCATCTTACAGAGTGGACTCCAACTCTTCAATCAGAAGACAAGTTTCCTAAAGATTCGTGAATTCTGATTGGCTGGTCAGTAAAAATCATTCTGGAAATCTGTTTTTATTGGTTCACAGCAGAATTCCATTGGGGGTTCTTCTAGCATGTGTATTTACAAAATGGTGGCTGTGTGATGATTCTGGCGCACATAAATGATGAAATTATAGACATTGGGTCATCTGCTTCTCTGTCAAACTGAATTTTAGGGGTATTTTATATTTTTTCCATTTAAATTTGTTTAAAAGAGACGTATGCTCAAAATATTTGGGGAAAATCATTTTATAACTTCTTCAACCATTTGTCAATAATTTTTGACCTGCACGTTTATCAGAAATATGTCAAACAGGGTTCACGAAACCATAGGAATTCACGAAATTATAGGAAAGAAAGATACTTACCAAAGGTTTTGTGTTGGTAAAAACCGGATCATAATCAGGTTCAAACTTGACTGGTTTAATGTCGGCATCACTGTAGCCAATACCTGGTGATAACTTGGGCTGTAATGTCAAAACAAAACAAGTTAACGATACAATCAAATTTAACCAACATAACGACAAAATAGGACATTAATTTGTTGTTTGTTTGTTTCTCAACGTTTATTTCAGTTTTATCAAGACCCTTCAGGCAATATCAGCCATATAACAGGGTGAAGATTCACCTGATAAGTTTTCTTCTGTATCTTAACCAGAATGTAGTGTTTCCATTACTTCATGATATTGTTATGTTATATATCAAAGGGAAATAACTCACTTAAAATGTTCTCAGCATAAAGTGCAGCCTAGATGCATAACTAGGCAGTGTACTAACAAGGCTTGTTAAGTTATGCTAAAATCTAACAAATGGTTGCGTACAGACCCACAAACAAACCTAAAGTGTCACTCCAATAATCATACAGTAAAATTACATAATATCATGGGTATTAAATTTTTGATAAAATGTATTTCTGTTGGGTCGTAAATTTGTGGATTACGAAACATGTAAGGGTAACCCATGTTCAGTATTTGAGAGGTCGATTAACTGTAGGGATTAGATTTCAAAGTCCACCAATATGGGCAACCAATGTACATACCATCATTTCATGTTTACTTTCAAGCGCCTGATTGACTGTGACCCTTTTCCCTTCTGTAACCATGACATCCATATCACCGACAGGGCTCTGGGGTTGTGGTGGAGGCGACACAGACAGTGGGGGAGGGGTACTTGCTGTATTGGGTCTCCAACCACCTTTGAACACTCGGGTCTGTAAAAGGAAAACACACATGGAAACATAAAATAACACAAAAATCTTCAATGGCACACCATCATACAAACAAAAGAATGTAATAGAATACACTGTCAAAGTCTTAACCCTGATTGCAACTTTTCTTAACTGAAGAAAATCATGTACCAGATAGGGTTACACTTGAGATCTAAGTGTGAAGCTGAGATTAATGTATGAACATGAGATTTAAGTGAAAAAGTGAGATATCTAAGTATGTTTAATATGCCAATGTTGATTAGTGTGAACAAAATGTTTATAATTCTAATCCCAGTTCAACAGAGTTCAACCGTTCCTGTATAATTATAGTCAAAAAATATTTTCTGCCAATTACAAACTAAATGGCACATGGGTTGAGACACAAGTTGCAAATCTTAGTGACAGCTGGCCCCATTTATCTATAGTTAACAAAGTTCGAACAAGTAATTTACCACAAGTTTCCCTTCTTTCCCAGCTGAACAACACTTTGAACATTTCCACGAGTTGGGCAGATCTTCATTCAATATTCCCTCATTTTTATATATCTCATTATTTCTCTGTAAGCATGCAGGGTGAACTATCTCCCAACATAGACCGCACTCCATCAAAGACGTGGAAAATTCCTCAGCGTCATCATCAGAAGCTCCGTCTGTTTTCACCGGTTTTTCCACCGGACACATTGTCATGTTACACAACAGACAGGAAATACCCTTGGGTAGGATAGGCTGAAATATGTAGATTAATAGTTTGATTAGCACAGACTTATACTAGTACATAGTGAGATACATAGAGAATACTTTGGTTTTATGCAGTCTCTCCAAAACGTTTCAGTACATATACTGGTAGATAGAATTTGACCTCTGAGACTTGACCTTAAAAAATTCACAGTATAAAGTCTACTACCTAAAGTGCAGTCACAGCTTAATACTCTGTTTCAATCTATACAACGGCTGATTTACCAAACGAGTTTTCCTGAACTAGCACTAGAACTTAACCTACCACAAGGTATCGGCAAATTTTCCACATGGGGAGGAAAATCAACTTAAAGTTTGTTTTTCCGATTTTTTAATTGAATTGGTCTGAATATTGAGGGTATAAAAAAGAAAAGCAGTTGAAATGGGCTTATAGATTGTTGTCTCATTTTTTAGCCTTATTTCTGAGTTTTTCTTTATATGACGGTTTACAGAATTTTTACTTTATCTAAAATCAAAGAAACTAATATAACACTTACTGCCAAACATTGTCTAGATATACATGATTGTTTAGCTCGGCCAGGCCCGCCATATTTACGCATATCCTTACAAAAGTTACATTCCATGCAGTCGTCTCGTGTACACGGTTCACATCGCTTACACCGGACCCGGCGATGACGATTCCCAGATGCTGTCTTACCTCCAGCTGTCTTCACCTTCGGAGTACAATGAGTTCCCAACAGTTTAGCAGTTTTCACTTTTTGTTTAAGTTTGATCAATTTCTGAAACAAAAATGCATAAAATGAGTTAAATCTAAGATCAATAGCCAACAAACGCGTCCACTCCAAACATCAAAACTCAGTTCAAACATCATTTTATTGTTAATTTTGTCAACTTTGTCGTTTATATTTCTGGGAATATTTTCATCAAATAACCATTTCTTATTTTCTGCAGGAAAAATACAGTACATCTTATGCAGCAGATTTCCGGATTATTGTTATAAATTCTTTGTTTAGCTTCTCCGGAGCAATAACCTCTTTACAGCAACCAAGCTTGATAATTCCCAAAGGAAAAATGCTTTAGAAATGTTATACTGTGCCGCTTAATTTTTTGTTCCACCTGGGTGATTATCCTATAGAGGTTATACTGTCATTGAATTTTTGTTTGGCCTGTCCATAGCAACAACCTCTGTACAACAAACCATAAAACCATGCCTTTCCCAAAGGGTGGCTGTTCTAGAGAGGTTGCATAAAACTTACTTTCGTTGCTTTAGTCCACTCCAGGACAGGATCCCCAGTTATAGCAAGCTCAGGATTGTCTCGCATGTGCTCCTGTATCAAACGCTACAAATATACATAAAATATATTCTATATAGTCAATTTATCAGAGAAGACTGAAAAATATTTACAGGGCTCGACTTTGACATTTTAAGACAAAGTAAATCCTGGAAATGTAGTCATATAAGTCCCAATAGACTTGTTTACAAATCCAATTCCTAACTAAAGTTACAATTCAACTACCTGTTACTATAATACTATTGCTTGTATATGTACCTTTTTTCTTCAAGAACATTGTCTATGTAACACATAATAATGCATAACCATGGGAATAAATATTGTGGAAATTAAGACAATTAATTGAATGTTTTTTGACATATGATAAAATACATGTGTAAGACTCTCCCGCAAAGGGCCGTAACTTGGGCAATTATCATTTGACCTGAATTTCAAGTCAAAGTGAACAACTAGACGTGATCCCAACCAGTCATCTGAAGTTTCATTGAAATCCCACAAGTGTTTAAGCAGAAAAGTGCAGACAAACTGTGTGACATCCACAATAAAAGCAATATGTCTAGTAAAATGTGAAAGATACAATTGATTATTCCACAATATAGGTGCGGAAAAACACGAGATTGTATCAAATTCCAAAATAAAACTATTACTATATTATCAACCCATAACCTGTTAATTAATTTGAACTCACAATAGAACAAACATGCTTTATGCAAACACACCTTACTACAAACTGCTAATAGCGTGACCGACGATGGCCCCAACATATTATCAAAACGGACATCGCGCTAATGAAGTTCCCAACGCCAAGTGTTGTTTTTGTTGAAATATTTATCGATACACGGACAATCCTGTCTGAGTAAGCGTACAAACTGTTAATGCATTGTTCGGTAACCGCCCTCTACTTTTCATAGAAATAGGAAACATGTTAATTGAGCTTGACAGTCAATCAATATACCATAATTTTCCTTTGATTCAGACATGAGACTTGATTTCTATATTTTCTAACAACAATTCCATCAAATAATTGACATCAAAACTATGTAACTGTGTATAGGCCGGTGGCCTGTTTTGCGCAATAAACTTTGAATTTGAACAAGAATTTTTCTGTCAACATTTAAAATCCAAGAATCTAAGAAACCAAAAAAAAAAAATTTTTGGTTGTACTTCATTTTCAGGTGTAAGAATATTGTGCAACCAAAGACCTTATTTCAATACTAACATGCAAATTTTGCATTCAGATATTTGGCCATTTGCAACACATTCAAATACTGTTAAGTCAAATTTTTTGCAAAGTCAAAATTTCTCAAATTCATTATTTTAAAGTAAATCATGAGATTAGATAATTGCAATTTTTAAATGTCAGACTAATTGCTGCATATTACTGCCTCTGATTAAAAACACTAGCATAATTTATTCCCGAACTTATTGTACTTGTGTTATGAGATGTTTTAATGTTTTTCTGTGTTTGGCTACTTGAATTAGTGCTTTCTTAATTTTTTTATTGAAATCGAAAATCTAGTGAAAATCAATCTCCCACAAAAAATTTCAGATTTTCATTTTCTTACCTTAACTTCACTTATCACGGTATCAGGGTCAATCAGATCTTTCGGTATTCCTTTCTTGCTGGCAGGAAGACTTTCAACCCACGCCACCACCTCGATCAAACCTTCAAGCTCGTATTTAGTCAAATGTACATATTTAGTTTTACGTTTTACAGGACTTCTGTACGGCACTTTAGGTGAATCAGTTTTTTCGACGGCTTTAAGATCCAACGAGTTTGAGCTCTCTGAGGAGGATTTCCGTCCTGTTCTGCGTTGCGTAGAAGCTTGACCAGGTGATCTGGTTGGCCCAGAAGCTACACTATCATCGTCGCTAGATGATTTTCTTCTCGGTGACGTGTCATCTATCCGGGTCAAGGACACAGAAAGACGTTTATTCAATTTCTCCTCCATTACATCAAAACCAGACTCCATCTACAAGACAAAACAAGAAATACATTTCCAAGAAAATGTCTTTTATAGGTTTTATTAAGTTAATGTAAAACGGACATCAGGCCTTTTTTACTTTTGTTGGCAATACCTTTCAAAAAAAAAAAAAATCATGACGTTTTCACGTAAAATTCAATTTGCATATAATTATTCTTTCAACTTGTTCAATTTTTGAGTTATTTTTCCCCAAAATTAGAGACAAGATCCCCTTACACCGACTTCGAAAAAAAATCCTTAAAATGCATACTGATTTATTGACCTTTATCTTGTTTTGAGTAGTAACCGAGCAGTATATAGTCATACCTAGGTTGATATGACTTCAAAAGCTTTCCATATCAGTTCTGTTCAGTTTATGTAAGAATGACATGCTTATAGATTGACTGACCTTATATTCAGCTATTGAAGCTAAGAATAATCTTAACAGAGCAGTAAAATTGCATAGAATCATACCTTGGTGGAAATGACTTCTAGGTCATCATTAAGTTGTGGTTTCTCCAGATAGGTCACACCCGTCAGTGAGTGTACATATCGTTCTAACACGTACCAGTTGATCTCAGCATAGAACGGGTAGCGAAACTTCATAGGTACCTGGAATATTCAAATATTAGTTAGTGCACATATAGGTGTCCTGTCCTGATGAAGCATTATGCTCAATCCTGAAAATAAGATGTAAGTTTGTTTTGAGTGCCATTAGCACACATCCTTCCAAATAAAACACTGTTTCAAACATTTCTACACTCAAAACTTCACATAAACAACTTGGAGCAAAGCCTTTATTTATAGCAACATCCATTCTCTATAGCAACACCTTCCAAAGCAGTATATGAATCTGTGATTTTAATATTATTAGAATTCACAAAATCAAAGAAATATAGCGTTAACTTGCAAACTCTCACAAAGAAATTGATGTAATTTCTACACACAAAGGGAAGTAGCTTTCACAAAGAACTGTCACCAAGAAATGCATATAACAAAGGAAGATAGTTCTATGAAAAGGGAGACAACTTACATGTGTTTTATCTTCAATCCCAGCCACTTTAAGTTGATTGACCATGTTGAAACTATGCAGGAAGTTACCTCCAAACACAAGAGAGTCTTTAGGTGTATACACTGCGTGAATCCATCCTAGAAAGGTAACACAATATTGGTTTGCATATTGTCGCAATGTGTACATATTAAATATTCAGACATATTTGTTACAACCTTTTGCTAGGGTCTCATTACCTACATATCACAACCTCATTGCATACTGTATTTTCTAAAAACAGGTGAAATTGTTCACATACGAGGGTTGTTCATTTAATTCCCGGACGATCGATATTGCTGAAAAACTATTGGACAGATATTAATGAAAACGCACACTAGCACAATCACATCATTCCTTGATTCACATACAAAATTTCAACTTGGTATGATGAAGGGATTTCATAATATTAGCGTTTTGGTAAGTGCGTGTAACGTTAGTCGGCCCAGGTCGACGTCAAAAATGGCAACGTTACGACGTTTTCGCATCTAAAACGCTACTTTTTGCACAATTTGTTCATTATTTAGGGGGTAAGTAGTTGCCCGGACACATATATTCGCCATGTTAAGCTGTTCAGTAGTAATGTAATATCCTATAACTACGATTAAATCGCATGTAGCTGCAATTTATACAGCACTTATTATTCTATTAGTGTCTACCGCCCAACAGGCCATGAATCTACGACATTTTCTGTTGATGACTGAAGTTTTGCCCTTCCTTTGATCATTACATGGTGGTGCTATGTCATCGTAGAACGGTTTATTTCATATATAAACAACGTTCCGCATTTACGATAATTGTCTAAAGAGTTTTTCTTTAAGGGAGCCTTAAGTTTTACAGGTGTACGGCCAATAGTTTCACAAAATCGTTTCATTACCTGTTTTCTCTAAACAAATCGAGATATTCACAGAAGCACGCTCTTCGTCATTAGAACGCAAAAGGCTACATTGAATTGACAGCAAATGTTATATTACATGACATAGATACAAACATATTGTTTGCTGATGTTTTCTGCTTAAAATATGCGATAACACCACTACCCCTACCAAATAACACTCTACATACCACTACAAAATTGGGTTGGGCCGGGTAGTCGTTTGTGTGGTTGCTATAGCAACCATAGTTTGTGTTCGATTGGATAATTTTTTTTCATGTTTTGTCAAATAATCAAGTTGATGACTAAGTCTTATGAAACCAAATTTTACTACAATCGCATGTTCCAATCAAGCGCTATGGCGATCGTCCGGGAATTAAATGAACAACCCTCGTACAGTATTTTTGTACAGATAATAAAGGAAACTTACTGTTGTCATAACCACATGGTTAGATTTTTTAGTATGTTTTGGAATACTCTTCTTGCCTTGATGCTTAAATTCAGGGCATAATAATGTGTTATATTATTTTACAGGGGCCATTATAAGGCCATTTCTTAATGGAAAAGATTCTTTAAAAGCATACAGTTTTCCCCAGGAAATGATGTTTACCTCACAAACTCATTGAGCTCATGTTACCAAAATATCAATATTTTGTTCCACCCTAATTAAAGGTAAGGCCCCATCCCCAAGGTTTGCCAAAAAAACGCTGAAATTATGCTTGTCATGCATTGTAACTCTCCAGGGGAGCACTTGCTGGACATACTTGGTAGACAAACTTGACAACTTCTACTATTTCGGGAAGATCGGGTGGTAATGAATGATTCATGCAACTCCCAATGATACAGTTTTTATCAGATACTGTAAAATCATTTAATTTTGATTGGACAAAATTTCGTGGTTTTCCTAAAAATGACAATTTCGATGGGAGGTTAATTCCTGAATTTTGCATTACAGGTAATAATGCAAGTGTCAAAATCATTGTTCAATGGGATACACAGGTATTTAGAAAGAAGATGATTTCTGACAGATGGGAGTTTGACATGCCGAATAATGCGGGGTCACCAGAAACACTCAGATCTTAATATTAGGTATTTATACCCAGCAAAAAGCAGACAACCATTTAAAGATGGCAGATGCCCCAAGGCCATTTTATACACCAAGCACCTCCAACTAATTAGACTTTTGACCAAATCATAGTTGATTATAAATGATACCATGCAAAACATAAACTAGAAATGTTGCCATTCTACAGCATATCCAACTGTGGGGAATTTATACAAATGTTTGGCTCTAAGTTGGGGAATTATACACAGAAAAAGAAGAATTACATGTCTTCTGCATCAGTAGATACCGGGGCTTAAAAACTTTATAATAAGGGTGTGTGACATACCTGATGGAATGATGAAAGTGTTACCAGCGACCAGATGTAACATCTGACATTCTTCTATAGAGTCAGCCAGGAAGGCATCTCCTTGTTTACCGGATAGCACCCAATGTTCATACTTCTGTAAGTTCTTATCAGTAGGTGGGATAAGCCAGAATACCTGAAACATAAACATTGTAATATACTGAAAAATCATTAATTTTCGTGGGGATTAAATTTCTTGGATTTCGTGGTTCACCTCAACCACAAACTTTAATCCCAACGAACTTTGATTTTGACCCTTGTTTTATTACCTGAAATGCAAAACAATCCCAACGAAATTGTCTTTTTTACCAAAACCACGAAATTTCATCCCTACGAAATTAAATGATTTTACAGTACATGTATGTGTAAAGTGAACAAACTAACACAGTTCAAAAAGATCCTATCAGTATAATTCAACAATAGATTTCTTGTTTATAGACTTTCGACCAAATCACAGTTGAATCTAAATGCTACCATGCAAAACCTGATAAACCAGAACTGTCGCCATGCGGCAGACTAATATACCCCCACCTGCCGGCAAAGGGCCACATTTTTGGAAGAAATAAGCCCAGCGCAAATTCTTATGTTCATGCACATCAACATGTTGAGGTTGTTCATATGTGACAGTTTAAACCAAATCCTGCAAAAACTGTAAGAGGATTTGCGTTCACAAGAATCCAGACAGACAGATGGACAAACAAGCTGAAAACCATATACCCCCATAAGTACAACTTACCTTGTTTAGGGTGTATAACTAGGTATGTTTTAAGTTATCAAGTGATTATACACATATTTGACAAGAGCAGCTATGAGTTACCTTTTCTCCATGTAGTATATGATACCACACAGATGTTCCACCAAAATCTATATGAAAGTCTGTATAACATCCAGCAACACTCATTAAACAATACCTACAATATATGATGATTATAGTGAAAGTAAAAGTGGTATATGTACTAGTACTGTAAACCAATTTTCTCTCGCCAATACTAACTTTCACATTTTGCCGATCAGTGGCATATTTGGGACCACATATTATATAGCATTTTTAGTCCCTCCCGATCTCTATGTTGATGTTATGGACACTTTCGCAGCCACTTAGTTTCTATCACTCCCGAACCATATGAACTTACATTGCACAAAATAGTCCCTTGGTTTACAGTAATTCTCAATCAATCTCAGGCCTTAAAATATCTGTTAAAAACTATGAAATTCTTTTTTTTCAATACATTCACAGAAGGAAAATTTAGGACTCAAAAACCTGAAATCGGGAACAGGGCTGAAAATACCAGACCTTGATCATCATATAATTATTAGAAAGGCTTCTGATACAAAAAGTATATTATGTCTCCAACAAAGGGCTTGGGCTTAAATATCCGACCCAAATTAATGACGAATATGCAAAACTAGGCTTGCACCAAGCATTTATGAAAGTTTTCATGATAATCCGACTAATAGTTTTTAAGAAATGTGATTCAGAAATATAATTATATTGTATCTTACTTTTGCACTTTAGGGTATTTCATTTTATCGATGGCGTTAGTAGACTCTGTCTGACAATCTTTCAGATGTTGTGGCCATGCTGTATCAACCCAATCTACTTCACGCACCTAAAAATATACATATAACTGTACCATCAACACGGTATTAAATGAATTAATTTAGTTGTAACTATCACTCTCATAACAAAAATGACCTTAAAGGGTTTTTGACAATAACATGTACTATGCTTAACAGTAGTTTCTGACAAAGGACAACAACTTAGACTGTAAGACAACAAGTAATTAGGATTTGCAAGCTATACAGAATCCCCCTTCCAGTTTCCAATGTTTCAGTTGACATGGCAAGCCCAATTTTTGTCCGAATCAAATTTTCTTATTGGTCCTATGCACATACTAAGTTTCATTAACATAACTTGAAAACTGAGTTATGACATGATCCAAATTTATTAATGGCCGGACTGACAGAAGGCAACCTATAGTAGACCCCTCCGTTTGAAAACCGGTATGGGGTCCCAGGATTAAATAATTATTCAAAAAGAAAGTTCCGACAATATGCACAAATAAGCTTGACATACACATTCAGATTGTAAGATATGTAAGAACACAAACTCATTCATACCAAATTTGGAGATTCCACATAATTTTCCAACTTTGTATGACTGAACTCTAAACTGATGACATTGAGGAGGCGGTCACGATTTGTCTCCTCGTAATATTTCACCCATTCCTTCATGGTCATCTCGAGTCCTTTCTGTGTGTTCACATCCATCACATCTAACATCCGACGTGAACCTGTGAAACACATAATACATAATATTGTTGCAAAACATCATTTTTGTTGAAAAACATCATTTTTGTTGAAAAATGTCTTCATCTGGCCAAAATTGGGTTATAATTTCTCCATTTCATAAGTCATGGGGTGACTTTTTAGGATTTTTTTCGGGATCGGTTTAGTGCGACTTATGGGTGTTTATCCACGGTAATGGTCAACCATATCATATCAAATACTGCCTTAAAGTTACAAGTCATTGGCCCTGACATCCAGAAATTTGTAGGTTTGATGGAAAAATCCAGCAAATTTTTACCAGTAAACGTTCTGCCTCTATATTCGGAACAAGTTAAATCAAATACTGGAGTAAAGCAAAACCTGTAAAAATACCATATAAAATATATTAGATCTTCATTGAAGTCGCAGGTCATAAGCCAATTTGGCAGGGAAAAATCTGAATGATTTACATACTTATGGCTGCATAAGTTGAACAAAAAGAACCAAACACAACGCAACACTAACCAATATATGAAATTAATATTTTTGTCAAAATAGCAGGTTTTCCAAGAGACTGGCTCATATCGATTGCTTAGAATGAGAAGGTCGTAACTACCAAATCGATATTTTAAGAAAACACGGAAAAACATTTACTCTTTACTTATGGTAAAACAAACTTTTACAACTTCATTTTGGTCAATATGACAAGTTCAGATTTTTATGAAAATGGGCTCATAAGAAGCGCCTTGTGATGCTTATTCTAAATATGTATGAATCTTAAAAGGTCGAAAGTGGCACTTCTAATTCTAAGCCATTGATATGTCTTACAAGGGTTTTTGACACAAAATGTATGTCTCACACAAAAGGAAAGGTTTTTAATCTTAGTGTTTGTATGCATGTTATGTGATAGTGGTCCTATGTTTGCAGGTTGCTTTAGAAATTTATAGCATATACACTTACCGACACATGCTTTTACGTCACTGACTTTGAAGTTGTCACTAGGTACTCTGAAAAGTAACAAAGTTCTGTTTTTTCAAAATTATTCACAAAACCTTTTGATTATCTTGATATTCAACAACAACAAAATTTCAGCACCCAACACACAGCTACAGATGAACGGGTTGGAAAACCAGACGTAATCTTGCGTATCTGTGCTATACACTTGGCACATAAAGGACCAAGGAGTCTATTCATAAAGAGCATGTCTGAGTTTTCTTGTCTTACACAAACTTTCTGTGTCTTCTGAAGCAAAATAATCTCTCCTGAAAACGAGTTGGAAGTCTGTTTTGATGGTCACTAGCACTACCCCATACACCGATACTATGTTCACACATTATTTAATTGAAATTCAGCTGATGAAATTTCAAATAACTATAACTTGGTCAATTCTTTGATTTTTTTCACCTAATAACTTTCATGTTTGCAGGAAAGTTTACAGTATTAACTCTAGAGTTACCAGATTATTCCGGCATGGTAGAAATCCTGAGGCAAACATACATACCGTAGACCAAGTCCACTCCTCTCCACAAAGATGATGGGATACTGAAGACCATTTTCCTGAAGGTACCGCAAGTTGAACTCTGCAATAAAATAAAGTTTTGCTTAATTTCTGAATTTTTTTTAATGTCTTTCAGTAACAGTTCGGCTAAACTCATGGCGTCCTAGACCAGGGGTGGTATTCAGTACTGATTTTACTTTACTTAAGAATAAGGACAAACAATCAGATCACACCTTATTAAACACTTGGTCAGTAACACCAGTTTATATATCAGCAATCACTATATTTAGGGGTGTGTCTCTATGGACCAATCAGTAAACACTTTATTAAGAGGTGTGTCACTATGAGCCTGCTTAAAGGGGAATTCCATATTATTTTGATCATTTAATCGATTCATAAACATTATACATTAAATGAGAATTATTATTGCTAAAAGTCCTCAAAATTTCAACAAAAAGCTCTATTAATTACCAAGAAAAGAATAAAAAATAATTTATTTCCGTATGGAGTCAAAATAGTCATGAGTTGTTTCCCTTTGACCACATAATAATAAATGACTGGAAGCGATCAATTATTATAAGGTGATTTAAATACAATTTTGACATTATAGAGACATACTTGCAAACACCTTCTTCTGACAAATTATGATAATTGATAGTTCTTTGTACATTTAGCTATTTAATGTGATAATAGAGAAAAGTATGATAGTTATAGGGAATGCCTCTTTAAAGCAGTCATATTTAAGTATCCCTTTATTGTACAAGATTTTACCTTCTCCTTTCAATTTCTTCACATAATCTTTGTTGTATTTATCTGACGCTAGCTTCTCTTCTATTTTATAGTTACGCTTGCCTTCGATATCATCATCGTCTATTTCATGATCAGTGTACGTCTTTCTCTCCTTCACACGCTGAAAATACACAATATAGAAACATAATTAACAAGTAATTAAGAATTGCAAGCAATACAAAAGTCCCCTACCTGATTTTCGGGTTTTCAATGTTTTTGTTGCCATGGAAACCACAATTTTTGTCTGAATAAAAAATATGTACATAATCTCCTTATGATCCCTATCCAGTTCCATGTATGGCAGGAACCAGATTTCTTGACGGACAGATGGATGGACTGACAGACAGGCAAACCAGTAGGGAACTACCAAACCAGTCATCTAAGTCTAATGCTACATAGTATACATTATAACCTCTCATGAGCAGCGTTCTGTAAGGCAACAATCTCTCTATAAGAACAACATAATTTCCTTATACACATAGCCTCTATTTGCTATAGATTTCAGTAGAGCAACAACCTCTAAACAACCCCCTAAATTTGCAGCTCCCAAAAGGTGTTGCTCAAAAGAGGTTGCACAGTAGTCAGTGTTGTTAACATCTGTAACTTTTACAGATAGGATGTGTTGCAGATGTAACAGGTTATTTGCACAACATTTATCATTTTTAGAAATTGTTACAATAGCTGACAGTTTCAATGGCTTCTGCAAGTCACACTGCAAGGCAGTTTTTGTCCATGCTAGAATTTCTAAATTAGCAACCTTCAACAAAATACAATGGTCAACCTCATGCTTGCTATGAGTCAATTTGAAGAAAACAACACTTGCACACCTGTCATATCTCATGGTTTGGCCAATCAACGAATACCAGTTGCTCCTGCGACTTCACACATTTTTAAAAATCTATCACAATGATTGAATTGTCAGTATTTTTGACAAAAATTCCCAGCAAATTTAAAAGCATTGGTTAACTTCGAGTATGGAAAAGTACAGTCAAATACTTTTTCTTGATTTGTATACTGTTTACATTTAAATGTGGTCATTTTGTGACGATTGTCGCTCAACAAGGTATAGACAAAATAGAAGAAAATAATAATTTGGTTCTTAGTGTAGTTTAAATAATTCAATGAAATAGACTGATTTAGATACACTATATGTGATCACTCAAATCCAATGACTACTAATTCAGGTTTTACTGTACATGTACAAAAATTATCAACAAACAACCTACCAACATGACAGTCTGCATAGAAAACCCAAAACATCTTTCCACCATGCACTTTTTAACAATCTTATATCTAATACCACCGTACATTTTCTTTGAATGTTCACCACACTTTTCAGTCTCACTATTCTTACTCATATCACCAACATCATTACCAATAATTTCACCAACTGTTTCATGCTCAATTTCATCGAACACCGAGTTATTAACCTCAGCACCATTCTCAGTTTTTAAACTTTTCTTACTCATATTGTCAACATCATCACCAATAACATCACCAACAGTTTCACGCTGGACTTTATCGAACACTGATTCATTAACCTCAGCAACATTTGCAGTTTTCTTACTCATATCGTTAACAGTTACACGCTGGACTTCATCAAACACTGATTCATTAACCTCAGCAACATTTGCAGTTTTCTTACTCATATCAATAACAGTTACACGCTGGACTTCATCAAACACTGAATCATTAACATCAGCAACATCGTCAGACTCTGATTCATTCTCACTACTTATCGTCACACACGTTATTCCACTTATTTCATTATCATCACTATCTAAATCCACACCTGTAATTGCTTTCCCAGCATTAGTACTAGTGTCATGTCTTAAACCATCATCAATATCATCAAGACTTAAAGCCACACCTCGATCTGCTTTCCTTTCATCATCAGTTCCAGTGCCAAGTCTCATACCGTCATCTTTTAAATTAGCATTAATATTTAAACACAAATGTCTAATTGCTTCTGATTCCTCCTCATCACTGCTTATAGAAACAGGCCTTATTCCTTTAGTTTCACCATTAAGGCTTATAGCCACAGGTCCAATTCCTTCCGATTCCTCCTGGCTGTTTATTGGCACACCTCTTATTCCTTTCAATTCTTCATGACTGCTAATATTCACAGGTCTAATTATAGGTTGCCAATCACCATCATTGTTTAAAGTCTGAGGTCTATTTTCTTTCAATTCTTCATAACCTCTTAAAGTCAAGGGTCTAATTTCTTTCAATTCCTCGTTACTGCATATAGGTGCATGCGTAATTCCTTCTGTTTCTTCGCCACTACTGATAGTCACATGACCATTTTCTTCATTTTCATCCTCACTACATAATGCCACATGTCGAAGTATCGACTCAATATCTAACTGGTCACGATTTAACCCTTCTGAGATGTTATATTGATCATTAGTAACATCATCTGCTTCATCGGTTGTCTTAGTATGTTCAAATGTTTTATCCAAGTTAACTGCATTATCATCTGCATTGAAATGATCTATTTGTGCTAAATCATCTTTCATCTTGACATGTTCAATTGTTTTTACAATATTAACAGCAGTATCATCATCTAAACGATCTGTCTGTGTTAAACCATCTTTGTTCACATCATTAGCACTTTCTGCTTCATTCCTATTTCTATTATTGTTATCTAAAGCAGTATCCTCGTCAGCTTCATTTTTATAGTAAGTTTCTTTTTCTGAATCTTCTAACTTTAATGATAAAATTCCATCCAGCATGATATAGTTAGTTTCATTTTCTGTACTAGAAAGATCCACAAACATTGATGGCGTGTCGTTTTCCATAACTGCCAACCTAGGATGAAGTTTTGAAGATGTACTGTTTTCTTTGACTGCCAATCTGGGATGAAGTTTTGAAGGAGCGTTGTTTTCTTTGACTGCCAGTATGGAGTGAAGTTTTGAAGGTGTGCTGATATCTATGATTTCAACCCTTGTATGAAGTGCATCAGAACTACTTTTGTCTGCATCTTTATTAGCAAGCAACTTCGTCCAATTATCACAATCGTTAGACATTTTAACAGTTTGTGAGTTTGAATCTTTGACCTTCCTGCTTCTCCGAACACCTGCCGGGGCAGACACTTGGTTGTTGTTCACAGCTAATGTATCTTTAACACATTTAGCCAACCTCGTTTCACCAAGCATGTTCTGCAGTGGTTTGTTTTTTGTGGCTGAAACTTGTTGGTAATACTTGTCGGAGAATCTGGCATTGTCCGATATCAGGCTACTTTGGTCTAAACATCTCCAAGAGTACCAGTCATTGTCAGTCGATGAAACGGGAATGTCAGATTTCAGCGACATGAGAGCGTCATCAATGCTTATGGCTGAGTAGCTGTCAGGAGTAATATTGTGCTGTTGGACAGTTTCAAAACCACTTAATTTGTAATTATATAGACTATCAGTAAAAATGTTTCTGTCATTAGCACTTAACAAAACTGGACAAACTTTTTCAGAACTCCCTAATTGGCAAGTTAATTGACTATCAGTAAAAATATTTTTATCATGTGAACTTGATTTCTGGTACAATGGCTGATCCGTAACTGTAGAATATATTTCTGAACTGGAAGAATTAGCACTTAAAGAAACCGGTCGGATTGTTTCAGAATGGACTAATTGGCAATTTAATTGACTATCAGTAAAACTGTTTCGATCGTGTGCGCTAGATTTCTTGTATAATGGCTGATCAGTAACTGTGGAATTGAGTCCCAAACTTGAATAATTACTACTAATTGGCACATGTTGAGTGTCAATTGGTCTGGTTTGCAAGTTCCAATATGTACCAAAAGATGACTGGAATTCCGACGGGCAACTTGTATTCAGGTTGACCCCGGCAACTTGTCGGGTAATGACGGGTATATCCATAATACTTCTATCACACCCACTCACAGGGATCTGAGCATTTACAAACATATCCAAGGAATTCTGAGAGCTCATTGAGATTTCAGGGTCTTCGGATATTATGTTACCTTCATCCGCATTATTTTCAGACTTACAACAGTCGCTTGTTTCATCAATACAATATTTGTATTTGATTGGCTCATCCTTTATCAGTACAACTTCATCATCCGACGACTGGTCATTGTCTGAACTGTCCACATTTTGCTTTGTTACAATAATCCTGTCTGGCATTTCTGGATCAATATCACCTAAAAGCGCAACATCATCGGAACACCCAATATCATCGGAACTCCCAACATCATCTAAATGCCCAATATAACCTGAACTTCCAACACCATCTGAAAATCCAAAATCACCAGAATGTCCCATATCTTCAGAATGTTTAGCTGCAACATTTTTGTTACGACTACTGTTATAATCAGAGATGATATTTTTGAAAAACATTTGGCTCTCTCTGAAATGCATGTTATTGTTAAGACAGTCATTATTTTGTTCGAGTTCAGACTTTGTGTCAGCCCGACCATCAACAGTGTCTTCTTTCACTTTGTGAATTTCAAAGTTGTTACCAACTAATTTAGTTTCATCTTCAATTTCCTGTACTTCAAAATCGTTTCCAACTGACTTAGTTTCATCTTCAACTTCATGTATTTCAAAGTTGTTTCCAAGTAAATTGGTTTCACCTTTGAATTCATGTAATTCAAAGTTGTTTCCAACTAATTCATTTTCATCTTCAATTTTGTGTATTTCAAAGTTGTTTCCAACTGATTTATTTTCATCTTCATCTTTGTGTGTTTCGAAGGTTTTGTCAACAGATTCACAATTAAAAGGCTTAACCTCACAAGTGATGTCATTTTCAATCATAATGTCAAACACTTCATCTATTTGTTCGTCAAAATCTTCCAATATATCAAAATCTTCATTAACAGTATCAGCCTCCCTGCTCTGCTCACACTTTCCACAGCACAGGACATGTTTTTCACTGCTTGAATCATACTTTCCACTGCACGGGTCATGTTTTCCACTGCTTGAATCCCACTTTTCACAGCTCATATCATACTTTCCATGACTTTCTGCTTTAAGCGTGTTAACTACATGTAGTTTGTCATTCATCATTTTTTCATTCTATTAGTTTGTTACCAACTTCATATAGGATTCTGTTGTTAACATAAAATTACGAAAATGGCATCAAGTTGTTCACATCAGTAGCAGAGACCCATGTAAGCTCTGACCAACACATGGATCACCAAGATAAAATCCATCAAGAGTTTAGGGGAAATAGAAATTTTTAAGCATATGTTAATGCACATAGAAATCCAATGCTCCTAAATATCAACTCTATAAGCAACTAAGATCTCAATCAGGAGAGCTAAAAAAATCCCAAAATATTTTCAAATTGCTTCAGAAAAATGAAAACTTTTGAATAGCAACTATTGAACTTCGACTGATATCCATCACAGTGGCTACATTTTCATTGTTTATACATTTGACACATGTGTTAGTAAAATACAATAATTAAGATGAACTTTGTAACAGATGTTTACATAATTCAAGTAAAAAAGTAAGTCAATATTGTCAACGAAAAAAAAAAAAACATTTTCAAATTCACATAATTATGTATCTAGTAAGTCAATCAAACTGAAATTCACTAATCACATGACACAAGGGTGAAGTGTTTCAAATATATTGTACATATACTTGATTTAAAGTTGTAGTATTTCCGTGTTATGTGGTCATAGTTCGAGTCCTTAGGCAGCTTTTAAAGTGATAGTCATATACAATATTCTGTTTTGTGACGACTTTAAAACATAAAAACTAAAACATAAACACTTCACTTCAGTTGTATTTGTTTGTTAATGTCAAAAGAGTACTGTATGTATGTCTTCAAGTTGATTTTAGTGGTTCGATTGTGTTGAATACAACCTCTCTAGAACAACACCCTTTGGGAACCACACAATTTGGTTGTTGTACAGAGGTTGCTGTTCTGGAGCGGTAAGATCTACAATTTTTGGGTTATTTCTTGATCAAAAATATAATTGTTGTTGCTCAAAGGAGGGTCACTTATAATGTAGAGGTTGCACTGTTGAGAGAGGTTGCACTGTTGACCAGTTGTTGTGAAAGTTAAGTGGGAGGTGTACATTGTGTTATAATTATGAATTTTATAAACAAATTATGTTTGTTGCTTTGCCATACAAAATGTCAATACATAATGAGATTCATTACTATTAACTAATTATTAAAATCAATAAGGAAATGCTCATCAAAAATATTTTGTTTTAGGCCATTTTAACATAATTAATGTATGATGGTTTTTAAACACATAAAACTTATGTTTAAGTCGACATTTTTTATATTTCAGTTTTCAAATCATATTGGTGGTAAAATAAGGCCAACAAATATTAATAATTTGGCACATGGAGAACTATTGCTGACATGTCAAAAAAATGTCATGCCATCCTCACTGGTGGTCATGTCCTCTTGGCTAAATGTGACACAAACTGTTACCAATCAGTTGCCATGGCAACCGTAGTTCTGCGTGTATTTCAATCATTTTGGCTGTTTTGAGAAAAGAAACAACAAAGTTGAAGTTTGGTTGAAATTGACCAAGTTGTTATAAGAAGAGAATATGATTGGATGAATTGTAGACGACGGGCGGACTGACGCCGAATTGAACCTTTCAACGCAATACAAATGTAGCTCACTATGAGCTGAAGTTCTTTTAATCTATTAATACAATACATAAAAAATACATGTACCTATATATACACGCCGTCATATTTAAATACATGAAATTAAAAAAAAAGATGTCTACAACGCTTTCAAAGAGCACAGTCATGTTTTACACAGAAATCAAACATCAAAAGAGAAAATCAAACGTCGCGTGCACACGCTTTCTTATGATATTACCCGCCCGCGTATCGTAAAAGACAACAACCGCGCTTATTAATATTGCTAAGTACCAGGATTTTGCCGACAGCCGCGTGAAGAATAACGCCCAAGACAACCAATAACTTTGGAAAATGATTCCAAGTCGTAGAATGCCAATCGACTAGATATTAAGAACATCGTAAACAAAACATGTAGAACGATCACGTGACGTGTGAGCAAAATATAAATCTCATTCGTGAAACATCGGCAATTTCCGTTCGATAGGCTACGGTGGTTAATCAATGGAAGCAGGGTCCTAACGTTTGCCTCCGCGTTAATTTATTAGCGAACAACTCGTTCTCCACAAAAGACGCTTGGCGATGATGACATCCCACCCCCTCGAACCAGTGCGATCAATTTGAATATCCCACTGGCGACTGATAATTGGCACCTTACTAACGATGGCATCGAGTTTACGTCAATACCCGTAGAGAATATCCTACATTTATTAAACCTGTTGCAACCACAGGTAACTGTATCATTGGTAAAATGTTTTAACAGACATTGATATTTTTACAAAACAAATAATAATTGAGACAAAATTTAACCCCCCCCCCCCCGCCCAAATATTGAAAATTGTAAACTCATGTCGTATACGTTATTTCGTTCGTTCCGCTTCATATCTAGACTAAAAACATTTAGGTTATTCGGTACTTGAGAATAATTTACAATATTTGTACATACGCGCATTCAGACGATAAGTACACCTATCAGATAATACATACATATACTCAGTCACGCACATCATACAAATAACAGTTATACCCATCAGACGACCACACAACAATTGTATGCACCAGTCAGTTGCATCCATGCCCCCACCACCGGGGATTGGTCGTGATTTTTACTTTTGCGTTGTCAAAACCCCCGTCCTTCCACGGTCCAGCGGGGGCCAGCTGATGCTCAAATCTCCAATATTTTCCCGGTCCCTGACAACTATAAATATTGTTCCCGGGGTATTGGTTGAACCGTTCGGAGAAAAAAATCAAGCAAACTGGAAGGTTAAATCACGGCCGTTTCCCCGGTTATCCACCGCCCATCCCGGGGATGGGAGCCGTTGTTGCAACTGACTGGGACATTATATCTGTTCATCTCGCATTGAAATAGACAACTTTACGGGAGAAAACGGAAATGACCGAATTTTCACGATAGACAAAAATCCAATCTATTTCTGAAGTACAAAACTGCATCTAATTGGTCAAATTACAGCGCTGCTCGCCAAGTGGTCACTTGTATTTATCGATAATCCGACACGGAAAAGGTTTCTACAATACTTCAGATAAATTTGTAGCTGTAGTAATATCGCGCATCGACATTGCATCGCGTATCCATGACCCTACCCAAAGACCTAAATTACAATTTGAATTTCTTATTTATGTCTTTGTCCTACCATATTGATAAAATAAGTAATGCCACCACCCCACCCCAACCTAACACGCACCATCGTCTAAACTTTGTGTACGTTATTCATGTCACTTTCAGTTGAGAAACATATCGCATGTTGGTCCTGAAGCCTATTTTATGACAAACAACAGTCATAAATAATGAATAAAAAGTCGGTAGATAACCGGTAAGTAATACTCATAGCGACAAACGAACCTCAGTCATATTCAAGTCGTGTTTTATTGAAACAAATCAAAGTTTATACACATAAATCACAGAAATGAACGGATGTGTCAAACAAGGGAATTGTATCAAAGTCTAACTTGATCGACAATTACCACCCCCTCCCCCACCCCAAACCACATGATGGCGCAACTGTATACGTTATTTTTTTTGTCTGTATTTAAAACTAGAAGTCCCGACGTATGACCTCGATATGACCGCTTCTATGTTTACACACTTAAGTATAAATAGCCTAATTTGAACAACCTTCTTTAAATACGGATACACCCCCACTATAGACTTCCATTACCCCTACAAGTAAATCCAAGCTTAAACTACTCTACTATTCTGAACCTACGCCCTTGCATTGTCTTTCCATTTTTTACTGGCCGTGACATATTTTCTATGCACGTGTATTTGTCTCTGCATGCCGATTGTTTTCTCTACATGTATATACATGTACCGAGTATATCGAGTGGTTGGTGCATAACTATGATAACTACATTATTTTATATTAGAAACTACCATAGTTTGGCACTGGCACCACGATATACAATTAGCAAATTACTTAATTTAACAAAAAAATACATACTGCTAATTCCCCTTTATATGACTCGAGGGCTCGATGCAAAACTATGGTATCTTGTACTACATTAATTTATATACGTTTCTACGACCACAAACTCCATTAGGATTCAATATTTTAATTTTATTCTGAATGCATGTATATGAAACGGTGAATTGTCGTTCTGCTTTCCAGTAAATACAGATCTACTATTATTAATTCCAAATTAGAAAAGAATATCGAAATTGAGATATAGGTGCAAAACTGAAGAACATGTAACTACTGTACAATGTTTTATACAGACATATATCATTGTTTTGCACCGAGTCCTAGCAGTATCCGCACCATTTAGATATTATTTTTAATAAATTAAGCAAATTTATACATACAGAATGGTGTAGCTTTTCATAAATGCCGAAAAACGACGGACTAATTATTGTTTATAATATGAGTACATTTCTAATAATTTAATTATTTTGTATAATGATAAATTTAATAAATTTAATTTAAATCTTCCACGCACTTACCTTAATTAATGTGCACGTTCAGGACCAGCGGAACATGTGATGTGATGTTAGTGATTTACCGTACATTTTATTTCCAAAACCGTGAACTCCGTCGTATGATTCCATATGCAGGTCAATTTACTCTGTTTACTTATTTTACCCACTTTGGCAGATGAATACGTGTCGTATGCACAGGTAACAGTATCATTGATAACAAAACAAACTACTTTTTTCGTTTCAGTCGTATCAATAATACAGTTACCTGTGGTCGTATGTGACTACAGACCCAGACATAAGGCAGAGAATATGGTTGGCAAGGGTCAGACTTTTAAAACTCAAATTTGAAGAAATACTCACGGTTGTTAATTGTCCAAAACATGGACTCGTGATTTCAGACTTGTACGCATATCTGCCAAATGGGTAAAATAAACATTGAAATCCATATGTCTAGGTCCCTGGAAACAATGCTTCAAAGAAATTGTTGGTATAACTTTTCTAAGTTTGAGTGATTCCAGCTATTATCTAAGATGGATTTTCTAAGTAAAATAGTTTCGTCTTTTAAAATTTTCCAACTAAATATCTAAGAAGTTTTAGAAACTTGAACCGTAGCTATGTCCGTATAAAAAATATAACGTGTCTTAGGTTATTATTTTAAAAGAAATTTCTTGGACGAAAATCTATTTCACTTAGATGAACAAAATTACAATTTTTATCTTAAGACAGTCTTGACTGTTTTGGTAGCGTCATGCACATTCAAAATCCATCTTATAAGCAAACAACACATTTTTCGTAACAATCTTAATTAAATATATACATAATTATTTAGACCTAACAAACTTGGGGAAAATCAAGCTTAAACAGAACATATCTTAGAACTTGTGCGAATATCAGCCTAAATCGAATCTTGGAACTTTACTCGTTACTGAATGTGTAAATGACGATGACTCAGAAATGATCACAAAAACGAAGTGGTATCTAAAACGACATCCAAACTAGATTGTGTCGATGTCACAAGTTATCAATTACGATAAATCACGTATGCATGCAGTCATTTATATAATTATTTACAAATTTATTACCAAACAAGTGTATAGGCTAAACTACATACAATGGTCATTTTTCAAAGTGACAATAGTTTATGAGATGACAACGTACATGCGTGTATATGAAGATCGCAACAGCCTTTAATAAATCTAATTTGCAGGATTAACAAGCGAGGTTGTGTCACTTTGGCCAATTTCATCATCGTATTTATTTTGGTGACCTGTTCCTTCAGACCGAAATTAATACACACGCGTGCAGCGATATTCGTCAACTTCAACAAGCATGTACATGTACTATTCACGCTGCACATGGTGCCAAGACTATAATAATACTCGTTTTGACTTTTAATTCAAGACATTTATTGATTCGCATCTCAGTCGGAAGAAAATGCATCGAGACAATAGCAACTGGCAGATCAAATGTTCATTGAACTATGGATACACATTGGCCAACAGATTGTCCCGCATATCAAATTTGGAATTTGCTTCAAACAATTCCAAATTTGATAAGCGGCGCAATCAAACATGCTACGTGCATGAAGTAACGTCGGATACGAATTTCCTATCGCTTTAAATAATTAATTTTCGACAGTAAATACGGTACAGACGTTTTTTTTTGTTTATCATAAATTGGTACAGACGGATATCAAATAATGACAATATCACGAGCCATATACAATTACCATCAGACATGTTCATAAGTTTCTATTTACATTTGTATTTTGGCGGAGTCAGGCGGGTCATTGTTCTTGTACCTCAAGAGGTTTATCTTTAAATGTACTCATTATGTCAAATAAAACTGTACATAATCAAACTAACTCGATGCGTACAGTATCACACCGGGCTGGAAGGTTAGAAATTAAAAAGCAGCCACTGGGAGGCAACCAGTCTGTTTAGCATGTCTAGACTCTAGTCCCCATGGTTTAGTCAAAAGTACCATATTAATAACAACACTGTATGATAAAATCGTAACATATGGATAAAACGTCACACCTTCTCATTAATGAACATAATATAACAATCTTTATTTATTAATTATTCATTTATGAGGGTTGTCAGGATACATCGATGGGCCTACACACCACTTAACCACTCCAGTTGACATAATGATGTAAATAATTATGAACGCATGACCACAGATGAAACAATACTTTTAAAAAAAGATATTTACAACAAAACTTGTCATAAGAAGCGAATTACAAAATGTACGTAAGTCAGGCGAAAATTACTGTATCAGAATTCTAGTTCATATTCAAACTTCGGTTTAGAATATAGAAAACGAACTTTTTTAAGGAGCGACTGGTAGCTAAACGTTCAATTATCGACGATGTAGTAACGTCCATCGACATAGATAGCGGCATAAACAATGGAAACATTAATGACATCGTCACGTTTATTAGCGATAGTTTTCCTACAAGCAGTTAACAACAGTGGAATGGTGCCAAAGAGAGCATCGATACTGTTTACATATTCACTCGTACATATTTCAGATCATTCACAATAGTGTATATTGGTGTACTTTTGTCAGTTTTTTCGTGTGTTGTGTGTTTGGTGTACCCCTTATTTGTTGTTGTTTTTCAATTTGTAGAACTACAATGACAATCGAAAAAGATCGGTCATTTTCGTAAATGTTCCCGGAAAATATATATACAAGTAACATTATATATGTGTCTACATGGAAATCTATTGCAATGCCAAGCTGATCAGTATCAGTATACAATAAGTATGACTAACAGGGGCCCGCGGCGCCACATTCATTATCAACATCATCATGCTATCTTCGACTTATTACTACATTACTCTAGTCAATAGGGCCTACCCGTGCATAAAATGACACGTTCTGATCGTGTTAAATAGAACTAAATGAAATATAAGAAATAATAACATTCGAAAAATGACGGTTCATGTCAAATCAGCGACCCTACGCAAACTGGTTATCTAAAATATTTTATTTATCATACCCAGTATGCCAATATCAAATATCTGCAAGAAAAATACAGAACCACTGGACGTGTGTCTATATGTAGCGTTTCAATGTGGCAATTTGATAGACCTACAAGACCAAATCCAAACAAACACTGGACACGGAGAAACATCGATTCAAACAAAGTTTCAAATTTGCAAATTTAATTACCTTCAAACATGGTGAAAATATTCGAAAAAATCGCATTATCCAAATCGGAATACGGTATGTTACTGAAAAACACCACGACTGGTCAAAACTGGTCAACAAAATCTAAAAGCACATTTACGGTACCGATCAAAGTCAATTTAAGAACATACAGGCCAAATTAATTAAGGCTGTGTTAATAATTAAGCCTATGTAGGCCGAAAGGTTACTGTTAGTGACTGTGTTAAAGTGCTGTAGGTTGTGACTGGAAAATCAGACGCAACGAATTTAAGATCCGTCTAACCAAATACCTAAACACACATTTAATTAATGTATTTGGTCAGATAATGAAAAAAATTCTTACACAATTCCCCGGGCATAGTTATGAATTCCCCGACGAAATAAAAATGCACTCATATTATTCTCATAAATTGTCCAAATCCATGAAAATGCATGTTTTGGGGAAGAAAATCCATCAGATACATTTGGAAAAAATGTTGAAAATGAGTGAATAATTGCTGGATTTTCTATTTCTTCCAAACTCACGAGCCATTGCAGCTATTGCGTCATTTGAAAGCCATTCTGCGGAGTTACACTGCAAGTGCGCCTAGCTACACTTTTTCCTCGAAAAAATGTTGAAATTTCGAAATACAACTCCAATTTGCCTTGAATATTATTTAATGACCATTTATTTGTTTCTTAGGCATTCGAAATGTTCTTAATTCAAAATTTAATATGAAAATATCTTCGGCAGACAAAATTGTCGCAAGTTAATCCCAAAATTTCTATCTTTTTAGCATAACACAATTGATAAGTTTAATAAGAAAATCGAAAAATTATTCAGGATTTTTAAAAGTTAAATGAAAAACACATTCCAAAAAAGCTAATGTAAGTTTTATCAATCGAAATTCAAGCGAAATTAATGAAATATCCTTGCCGATGCCCAAAAGCGCATCTTGATTTCGAATTTTCCACTGAAATCCAAACACATGATAAGAAATTAAAAATGAAAAACTATAAATACTCAACATATTCTAGTTTTAATACAATAAACATCAAGAACATACATAACTACAACTTTTTCATACAACAATTATCACGGAGCTGCACACATAGCACGTGAAAATGCTATTTCAATATTGCGTAACACTATTTTTGTTTTACATGTGAGCTGGACTGCAGGATTTGCCAGTTTCAAATTGTAATAAATTTAATACTGAGCAATGGTTAGGCTTAAAAATCATTGGAAAAGTTATAACAATACTAAGAGCAACTTTTCCCGGTCATAGATCTAATCAAACTGGGCTGATTGTAAAATATTGTATAAAACTTAGTTATACGTGATAATTCACACAATGCGACCAAAATGGCTGCTCATTCAATACAATAACACGGTGAATGTTAGGTGGCAAACTTGTAAATACTAGGCCCGTACGTACCAATCTCCTGCCACCGTCAGTTGTGTCACTCATTGCCTGATTGAATCAAATCGGGTTTCATATAAAAAGGTGAAGAATAACAGAAATAACTTATAAGAATTTGAGTCAATGGACATGTATATAACCATAACCCGGACTTGCAACGGTCACGTGACGCGGAAATTAGGTCAACGTTTTGTAAACAAATAGAATGTAATTTCAACGAAAAAATGACGCCGGGTTATTTTGTTTTACTTTTAATATATAGGCCATCAACCCATTCAAAACATCCAGTACATTTTTAAAATATAATTTTATTAAGTATTTGGTATTTTTTAAATGATAAAATCCAAAATAATTCTCCTTGAAACTATTTGATAAAATATTTCGTCTAACATTTTGACGATCGATTCTTATTATCATAAAATATCAAGTCGACAAAAACAAATCATCCGAGTACACGCCGACAGATAAAATAATAATATGCCTTGTTAACTATCTGATACTGGAGATGCGGTGTTGTTAAAGTATTGAGCAGATGCCAGCATCAAAGGACAATTCTTACGGAGAGTGGTTATTTCGTTCGTACGTCAATCAGATGTCAAGTCAGCACTCCACGACCGCCCTGTCGTGGCGAAAACTCTATCTGAGTAGAGCCAAGTTGAAGGCATCAAGTCGTACGTCAGCGCTATTGTCAGGTTTTGCCATGGTAAGTTGGCCTTGTATCAGTTCCAACCTACCACTAAATCACCGATTTTAACTTGAAACTTAACGTTAGATGAATTGTAACAACCAAATCTGTAACACTCAACAGTGAGCATAAAAACCATAAGCTGAAATTTATGACAGATACCTATGAAACTTCAACTTTATGGACAGCACCACTGACCAGTATGTTGAAACCCAGTCCCAATATCGGGGATGGGCAGGGGATAATGTGAAAATAGTACAGTGGGTTTCCGCTTTCGCTGCAATGTCAGATGACTATAAGGGCTGGGGTAGGATGTTTACCCGGGACAAAATCTCTGTCCTTCTCTGGTTTTGGACAAAGGTAGTCAAACAATCTCGACTTAGACGTATCCACTTCTGGAGATAAAGGTCACAAATTAAAAAATCTCCTAGCAGATTGCCCCACATCTAGGACAAAGGCTGTCGTTGTCTCTTGTTGTCAAAGTGTCACTCTGATGGGACAGGACACAGAATGGTTCTTTCACTGCACTGTCCTGGTCTGCCTTGCTTATAATTTTGGTTATATGATCTGACTGGGCGGTCAAATGAATAACGCGCATGAAATGTCCCTGGTTCAATCTTCGGACAGGGCTAGGTTATTGCACCCAGGTTCCTTGTAACTCATCTCTTTCTATTCATTGATTTAAAGTCTGCCCCTGTCAAACACACGGGGAACATTTCCCAATTACCAGTATACTCATTAATAAATTTATTTTTGGAATAATAACCGTTAACATAGATATATGTTGATGTAGACTATGGCTTTACCATATATTAATTATAATATACGTCTACTTCAGACTACTTAATTGTAATACCTAATCCAACTTCCAGCTTGATTTTACCCTGATGCTGTTTATTTCTATTTGACAGGTTGCGCTTGTTGAGATCAGTATAGAGGACAATGTTCCGGATTATTTGTTGATTCTATTTAGCATATGTACCACATTACTCGTGTCAGTTCATCTTTTAGCACTAATGATCAGTACCTGTATCCTTCCTCATATAGAAGCAGTAAGTATAAAAATCTACCTAGGGCCTACCTGTACCAGTAGGGCTACTTTAATTACCTCCCTTACAATGAATGAGAATGTTGTAAGTACTACTTATGACCTTATTTAAGCTGATGCATATATTTAAAATCTGCATTACAAGGTGCTTCTTATTATATCATTGGTCTCAGAAGGTCACTCAAGACCTTCTCATTCTAAGCCAACGATCTGAAAGGAACTTTGTTATGTAATGATGCATTAGTGGTATTTTTAAACACATTCATTTATAATAAATATAATATTAATGACAAATAGCACTTGTTTGTAACACTTTATTTATGAATTAGTGGTTGCATATTATTTATCTGTCTCAAGGGAGATAATTCATTGACAAACACCAAAACCCACTGAGGCAAATTCTTTCTTGTGCTTTATATTTGCATTGTTTTAGGCATAGTTTTGGTGGCTACGGGCCTGAAAAATAGTTTTCCAAGTACTCAAAAAGTACTCGACCAATAATCCCAACCGAACCTGAAACATAATGCACCATGGATTGGGAATGGAGAAAGACACACACTATTTTATTTTTTACCTGCATGAAGCCTCTTGTACATCGTATCATTGTTTGTATGTTTCTGTTTCAGTTGGATTTCATTGCTGTATGTTGTCCCTTGTTCTATCACCTTAGTCCATCATTCAAGCAGAATAATTTATCTAACATTAATTACTGTATATACAGTACTGTATTGTAAATCAGAAAATTTCCGTGAGGTCAAAATGTTGCCAAATGAAAATCTAAAGTGATTTGCGAAGTTGGACGTTTATGATATTTTAACTTCAGAAAAAACTATTTTCTGTTGTTCAATCGCCATCCATTCATGATTGGATAAGTTTGTGAATACAATTTATAAATTGTCAATTACATGAATTTTATCAATTTCAAGAATATAGCATAAATTAATGCCTCACGGAATTTTCTAATTTTACTGTACATTACTTTTAGTATATCAAATATTCATATAATTGTGTACCTAGATCATAATCAAGTTTTACTTTTGATGATTCTCAAGTATAACAATTTTAAAACAATAATTAAAAATTCACTGATTGACATTCTTTGATAAAAGTAATAGTTTTGTCTATATAGCTCTATCATTTATTATTCCCACCAGTTTTAGTCTCTGACTTATAAACCTTTAATTTTTGTTCTATGTTTTACTAACCCTGAGTACTGGTAGTTATTGTTCTTCTACGGACTACGGGTCCTACTGTTCCAAAATAATTGGTAGACAGAATGATCTCTTATTTCAAGTATTATCCAGATTTTAGAAAGTTTGGATTCGAAAGATTGAAAATTCTTTAGAAAATGAAATATTTGTTTGATTTAAAGAAATACCAAGTTGCTGACTGATTTATGGTCACTGGAAGAGTTTTGTGTAAAATAATCCAAAACTACCAGCTGTTTATGTTTAAGTGATTTCATCATCAACCAAGTGCTTGTTTATACCAAACAGACCTGACATTAAACATGCATAAATAATGTCAATTGATGAGGAAAATTATTTATGAGTCAAACATTTTAAATTGTGTGGATAAAATCTTGAAAAAAAATTCTTGCCTAACATATTCCTCATTTAGCCTCTTCAACAGTATGTTATATTACTGTCTGTTCATAGCTAAATGAGAACTGTTATGTTAGTATTACTTATTGAATGAACAGTACAAATTTGTATTTGCCAACTGACAGTATAAATAAACATTAAAAACCACACATTTATGAAATCTTTAATATGGGATGGTGATTTATGAAACTAATGACCTATTAATTAACCTTGTCTTTATTTGACTGGAGATTTATTCTTAAAGGCTGACATTATAAAAAAATTAAAGTCTGTTACAAATTGTTAATGTACTAGATCTACCAACATTCCCCTTATATACATTTCTATATTATTGTCTCATCTCTCCCCTAAAGCTTGAAAATAGTAAATTTTAAACCTTTATAATAGTTAAAATACATGTAGTGTGTTCCCTATCAGTCCTAAGTTTATAAACTGGTTGGTTTTCATCTCTGATGTTTGTCCCAATAACCTTGATCATAATTTCTATCCCACCCCTCAAAACATATCTCAGTACAGTATACAAAGAACACTTATGACAAAGTTACATGTATTATACATATTTATGATGATAGGTAAATCTGGAACACTTGTCAATTTTGTGATAGATGATAAAATATTATTAAACGATTTACACAACCTTATACTGTGGTTGCATTAAAAAAAAATTTTGTAAGTTAATGTATGCCTAGAAACTAGGCATGAACTTATTTCTTTCATTGGGCATTTGAATTCAAAGCTGTGACCGCTTTCCTGTGTTTAATGTGCTGGATTTGCCTCCCAGCAATCCAATATGGCAGATGATTCACTTCCATGTAAACTTTCCATGTAAATTTAGCATCTTGTGCATTTTCCATTTTGACAAAACTGCACATCGTTGTTCAGTCACAAACTAAAGTGGAGTTTGAAGTGGAAATACAATAGTAGATGTATTTAAGTAGTTGTTATATACTTTTATTAGCTCACCTGTCACATAGTGACAAGGTGAGCTTTTGTGATCACTCTTCGTCCGTCGTCCGTCCGTCCGTCTGTCGTCGTCGTCCGTCAACAATTCGCTTGTGTACACTCTAGAGGCAACAGTTTTGATCCAATCTTAATGAAACTTGATCAGAATGTTGTTCTCTATGAAATCTAGGCCAAGTTTGAAACTGGGTCATGTGGGGTCAAAAACTAGGTCACTAGGTCAAATCTTAAAAAAATCTTGTGTACACTCCAGATGTCACCAATTTGTTCCAATCTTCATGAAACTTAATCAGAATGTTGTTCTCTATAAAATCTAGGCCAAGTTCGAAACTGGGTCATGTGGGGTCAAAAACTAGGTCACTAGGTTAAATCTTAGAAAAATCTTGTCTACACTCCAGATGTCACCAATTTTTTCCAATCTTCATGAAACTTGGTTAGAATGTTGCTCTCAATCAAATCTAGGCCAAGTTCGAAACTGGGTCATGTGGGGTCAAAAACTAGGTCACTAGGTCAAATCTTAGAAAAACCTTGTGTACACCCTAGAGGTCACCGTTTTGATCCAATCTTCATGAAACTTGGTCAGAGTGTTGTTCTCCATGAAATCTAGACCAAGTTTGAAACTGGGTCATGTGGGGTCAAAAACTAGGTCACAAGGTCAAATCTTAGAAAAACCTTATGTACACTCTAGATGTCATCAATTTGATCCAATCTTCATGAAACTTGATCAGAATGTTGTTCTCCATGAAATCTAGGCCAAGTTCGAAACTGGGTCATGTGGGGTCAAAAACTAGGTCACTAGGTCAAATCTTAGAAAACCAAGTTTTCACACCAAAGGTCACAATTATGATCCTATCTTCATGAAACTTGATCAGAACGTTGTTCTCTATGGACTCTAGGCCAAGTTCAAAACTGGGTTATGTGGGGTCAAAAACTAGGTCACTAGGTCAAATCTTAGAAAAACCTTGTGTTCACTCCAGAGGTCGTGGTTTTGATCCAATCATCATGAAACTGGATCAGAATGTTGTTCTCTATGAAATCTAGGCCAAGTTTGAAACTGGGTCATGTAGGGTCAAAAACTAGGTCACTAGGTCAAATCTTAGAAAAATATTGTGTTCACTCCAGGGGTCACCGTTTTGATCCAATCTTCATGAAATTTATATGGTCAGAATGTAGGTTGTACTGATACCTAGACCAATGTGCAACAGGTGAGCGCCCTAGGGCCTTTCAGGCCCTCTTGTATTTATTGACTTTCTCTCTATCGCTATTCAGAATTAAAATTTAATGTAGTTTTATTTTTACAAAATAACAAAATGACTCTTAAGTCTTAACTTACTTACCTGTGTCTTCTGACTATCTTCTCAGCTCTTTGACTTTGTGTTGTTTTCTAATACATTGGGGTACCACTAGTGTTAGGGTTGGTAGAATTAGCTTAAAGCTGTTTATGTATAATAAACTTGACTACGGATCAAGAGGTCCCAGGTTTGTGTCAAAACCCCTTTTATCAAGTGAATATTGAACTCAAGGAGCTAAAGAGGGGGGATTTACTGTATAAACTCTATTGATTAAAGAACATATAGCTGACCACAATTCGTTAAAATCCGGAAATAACGGTATACAGTAAATAAACATACGAAACGAATAGAGCTGAGCACTTTTACAGACTTTTATTAGTGTCAGTTTAATCTGGTCAAGCTATATTCATGCATAACCTAAATATATATAGTTCAATTTTGAACCCTGAGCCATGACCTTTTCTAAAGACGAGTCTATTTGGGTGAATAACCCGTGATTTATTGATTTCAATAGTCATGGTTTAAAGATATGATACTCACTAATATGTGTAATTTATCAATTAGCAATTTAGCGCAGTTAGTCAATGCTGCAACAAGCTTTATTGGCAAATTTATTAAACTTTAAAAGTGCAGTCACGGCTCAATGCTCGAAATCGAACTATAGTAATTGTTGTCTGGCCATGTTTATCTTATAATGATATGATTACAATTATGGTGATGACGTTTGAAATTCATCCATTTGACTCGCTTGGTGTCGCAAAGGGGTTTATTAACACTGCTTTCACAGATGGTCAAGGACATATATTGCTATTTAAGAGCACAAGAAAGAAATTGCACTGCTGGGTATGCAGTCACAAAGCATTATGCTTGTGCCAATGTATTACTTTGCTCTTCATGGTAGTCTATTTTGATTAATTCCACTTTTAGGTAATTTTAAAGTTAAAAAAAACACCAGAAAGCAACATCATTTGGATACGAAGAATTTTATTTGATAACTAGGGATGTGTACTGGTCTGCACTGATTCAGAAATCTCATGTTGTTGGCATGCATTCAAAGCTACACATAGTATTCTAGTCATTGACTAGTGTTTTATAATAAAAGTTAGAAAATATGTCACCGCAGTTCTAATCATTGGTTCTTTCTTATTGACAGGTAAAATGTATAATAAATGTCCTGAAAAAATGTTGCTTAAGAACAGTTGTTGCTCTTACGAAGGGTCGATCTGGGGAGCTGTGCACACTGTACTTCTATATTTGTAGTACCGGTATTAAAATATGGTTTTCAATTTCCTTCTTTTATTTTTCAGGTTTCTAACGTCCATAATGTAAATGCTGTCAAAGAATCACCACATGAGAAAATGCAAGTCTTCATCCAGCTAGCGTGGGCTTTTTCTACAGGGTTAGGTATAATTCTCTTCCTAGCCGAGATCACCATCATCTGCTGGCTACAGTTTGTGACAAAAAACCGAGGGGCGGCGATCGCATCAACCGTGATCGTGGCTCCTGTTCTTGTGATATTTCTCGTTTTTGCCGCCTTTTTCTACAGACGTTTAATTAGTCATAAATACGAACGATCATACCGTGATTTAGAAGATCTACAACAAATTGCTGAAGAATTACAAAACCATTCACAATTACAGAATCTCAATTCACAAGGCACAGGATCGGTACAAAATGTTTGATAAACTTATCTTATGTTATTGTATGTGTATAATATAACTAAATGGCCATAGTATTCATAATTGTGGAGTTCTTTGACCTGTCAAAATTAACATAATTACACGATGGCTGAACACTATAGATGAGTAATCCTCACCTGTAGTGTGTACATATAGCTTGGCTATTTTGATCTGAGTCTGGCCTTTATGCAAGAATATATCACAAGGTTCTTCGCAACTTTGAATATATCAATTTCTGCAAGCTAATTGTGCAATATTGGTATTTCAATTTTGTGCTTGTACTACATCTCGAGCGTCTTCGTGATATACTCCCCGATTATGAAAACATACACTTGGTGTTGTAAATCTAGACAATATATAGACTGTTAAATTATGCTAATCAAAAGGTCAGGCTCATGTCAACTTGGACAAGCTATAGCATATCTTTAAATAATGACTATTGAATAAATCACGGCTTACCCGCCCAAATAGACTCGTCGGAAAGTTCATAGCTCAGGGTTTAAAATTAAACTATAGTATTTTGGAGTTTTTTGACCTGTCAGAATTAGCATAATTACACGATGGCTGAACACTATAGATGAGTAATCCTTGTTGTAGTGTGTACATACCATTCTTGGGTTTATGTATGATTTGACAAGTCAATAAACTCGACCATACCTTACCATATTCTGCCCCCAATCTTTGATATCAGAGGGGTGCATTACTTGGCACAATGTCATGCAGATCAGTTGGTGACCAAGTGGGTTTTTTTTTTAATAATGCTGTGGGAATGCTTAACCTTCAGATCTTCAAACTTTACATGAAGGTAAACCTGCAACATTAAGTTAACCCCTATTGATTTTGAGGTGAAGGCCCTTCGTGAATATGTTGGCTCAATATATATTTCTGTGTGTATAACTGCCAGGTATATTACACATCATGAATAAGCCATAGAGATTTGATTAACAAGAATGGTCTCAAGTTTTTCAATCTATGATGACCTTTAATTATGTCATAGAATTATTTTTGATTTTCTCAGATCATTTTGTAGTGTTGTTGTTTAACATGGTTGAATTTGTTATTTTTTGTTGTAATTGCAGCATTATTGTTACTAGATATAAATCATTGAAACCACAGGCCTATGAATTCATATCACAAAATACACAGTTTTGACATCCCCAATTTTCGATCATTTCACAATTAATTTGGGGATACATGTGAAAGCTCTGTGTTACGTGGTATAATTTCTTAGGCTTGATCTTCCGATATCAAGCCTATGTTGGGAGCTACGCATACTTCTTATTATGTTTCTAAAGCAATTATGGTAGTATATATTAGTATTTTTAATTTATGTTAGCATTGTTGAATAAATGAATTATTTGCCTTATTGATTAATATACTGCTAAAGTGACACTGTTTTACATTGTTCATAATTCACTTGTAGTTGTATTCTGTTACCAGTGGTCGTATTTCAATAAAACTATCACATGCTTAGTTTGTACCAAAAGCTAAACCTTATAATGATTTATTGTTGCTCATATTGTCAGGACTTATAGGTTGAATGAATATTTCTAGAGTTGTGGCCTATAATTTTAGTCAAAATGACTCAAACCCCCAGGGTCCTTCTTGTTTAATCTGTCACGAGTTAAGGCCCTTTTTAGGTGACATACTGTAATGTTTTTACCAAAAACCCTAAAAGTTTAACCCTTAAAGTTTAAAAGGATTATTTATTATGATAATGTTTTTTTCTTTTGTTTGAGAGATGAGTTACATGTATTAGTTAAAATTTAAGCTTAAAGTATTATGTTCAATAAATTATGTAGTTCTTTGAATTGACACAAATGCATTTATTTCATACAAATGTATCTTTCCATTGTTTGTCTTTGTTGTTGTTTGTAATTATGACATTTTGTTATCAGTTATATATTGTACCATTTTGAATGTGAATGCAATTCGAGGACTCCGTGCAAAACTACGGTAACTACATCAACTTATGGAGGCATGAACCATAGTTTTGCACTGAACCCTAGATTTCTGTAGTAAAACAGTACCTGCTCTTGAATTGAACTTTATCATGTATTAACTTATTGTTTCTTTTTGTATAGGTATTTACCGGTAGTCATATTTGTGAGTTTGGTGCTTTTAATGGTCATACTTAATGACCTGTGCTGGACAGGTTATCCCTTTTGGCGCAAAAAGGATGTATCTCACTAGATATATAGTAATATTCTAGGATACAACCCTGTCGCGCCCATAAGTATAAGCCGTATTTGAATGGAGCATTTGATTGGTGCCAATATGACTCTTTTGGTGCAACAAGGTTGTACCTCACTCTGAAGTATATACATACTATTGAGAAAATCAGATAAAACCTTGTTACACCAAAGAGACTTATTGTTTTAGTGCCATAATTATGCTGAGTACATAAGTATTTTTTATGGATATTCGCAGAAATGTTTATCACCACACAAGATTAAGGTTTAGTATTTTGTTATGACTGGAACATCTTTTTAGCTTTTTCTTTGTGTTCCTCTTAAAAAAATTGTGGAAATATCCATGTTGCTTGTGTAATTGCATGTTAAATGTATCAAAATATATGTTTATAACTTAATCATTGATGTGGTAGGTTTCTGGAGAAACATTCAACTTCTTTGCTCAAAATCATGTGATAGCGTTAGTATAGCTTTTTCCTTGTGTCCGTTCGATAGACATATCTTAGCTAAGGTTGAAAATTACAGTCAATTATTGAAAACATACTATATAAACTTAGACAAAGTCTTAAAGTTAAAATAGTTTTAAATGATAATTCTTACTCATATATCTTTGCTTGAATGTCCATGATGCTGCAGTTTGCTTACAATTGCATTTGAAAAAGTGAATCTAAGCTAGTAAGATGTGTCAATGAAACGGACCTATTGTTGCTGGTGATATTCTAACTGCTACAATACCCAGTACATGCCACATGGTACATCTTGGTGTGAAGCATTTTCTCCCAATACATGCAGTATGGCAATGATGTAATGATAGGTTGTTGATTTTTCATGTGTATGTATCACCTAAGTCATACTTGTTAAGTTAATGTAGTATTGTCCATGTGCTGTACCGGTATGCATAGTTTTGTCATAAAGCTCCTAAGGGGAAAATATTCCTTAGGTTGATATATTTACCAAAGGTTTTATAGGAATTCCCTTAAATTTTTATGATTTCACCTTATATATCCGAAACATCCTTAAGTAGTATTCAGATATCTAAGGTGAAATCATATAAAACTAAGGGAATTCCAATTAAACCTTAGTTTCATTTATCAACCTTAGGAGCTTTATGAATATGGGCCCTGTACAATGCAGTATAACCTCTCCAGAACAGCCCTCTGTGGAGCAACAACCATTAACAGGGGTCCTACAATGTCCAGATAAATCCAGATTTGCTGCGTTAGGAAGAATAATCTTTTCTGCACAAAATAAAAGTTATTTGATGAAAACATTATTTTAAGATCCGTTATCTGAATTTTTACAGTAAAACAATGTTTAAAACCTAGATAAGGTGTAGGGATGTTTGTTAATGGGATCCAAATCAAACTTGTTATGCCTTACTAGAAACCCTGATTTAAACAACAGCCTATATTTGCAGCTCCTACAGGGTTTTGCTCTACAGAGGTTGTACTGTTCATGTTTTTCATTGTATTGTTATTAGAATTCAGTATATGTATATTTTATAATTGAAAACTTAGTTTTCATAGAATTTTCATATTTCTTGTTTCTTATTCTGCCATTGCTTTATTCCACTATGAATATTGTCCTCCCGCTTCAGTATTATGTGCTTTAAGTAAAGGTCACAAGATGCATTGTCTAGTTGTCTCCCATTGTCTCTTCTATCACGTTTGATCTGATCTGATGGATTGATTGATTGAAGTAAACGGTTGGAATGAAACTAACAATGAAGGAATAATTGAAACAAGTGAAGTTATATAAAAGGATATATTTTTAAGCAGCATACACATAAAAATGATAGATAGGAGAGACGGAATGAAAGAAAGAATGATTGAATAAATTTATGAACAAACGGTTTAATGAAAAAATGAAAGAACTAAGAGGTGAAAGAACAGACTAATAATGAATACTATTATTTGTTTAGTAATTTAGTCAACAGTGAACACTGATTTCCATGTGGTTATATACTTGTAAACCAATGAATGTTGTATATTTATTACAGTCATACGTTTATCTTGCCAGTATACTGTCATATAATTTAGTCATTTTAGTATTCTTCCATATTTACATTTTGTAACCACAGGCCTCAGAAATTTTATCACAAACTACAGTTTTTACTTCCCCAATTTTTCTTCCATTCAATAAAGTACAGATTTTATCTAATGAATGGGTGAAAATTTGGGGATGTCAAACTTTTTGGATAGAATTTCTTAGGCCTGTGTACATACTATTTCATGCATTGCGTTACATGACATTGTTTAAAACACATGAAAAACTACTATAATTATTTTCTAGAATATCTTTAAAAAAATTAATGAAGTACCGGTTTTCCCCATGTATTAGTCGCAGTCATGTATTACACGGGTAACAAAATGTATTATTGTTGACTATCCTGAACACTTAAAATGGCTGCTGATTCAGTTGGGTCTGATAAAATATTTGTTGTTTGAAAGTTGAATATTGTTTCATACTGTTACTATCTGTTAAGCATAAAGGATTGAGTTTATGAGGGCATGAAAACCAGGGGGTGGCAGACTTGGAAATGGGCACTTGTTTTAATTCACATGTAATAATTAAGAAAAATATATATTTCCTAACTGAATTTCTGATAAAATACCATGAATATTGATTTATTTTTAGCTGATGTATGTTATCATATACTTTTATGTGCATATCGCTGGCTTAGAATGAGAAGGTCATAAGTACAAAATTGATATGTTGACAAGAAAAAACTGTCTGCAATTTACTCTTTACTTATGGGAAAACAAGTTTTTAAAACTTCATTTTGGTCAACATGACAAGTTCCGATTTTCATAAAAATAGGCTCATTAGAAGCGTCTGGTACTGGAGAGTTCAAATATGTATGAGTCTTATAAGGTCGTAAGTAGGAGTTACGACCTTCTCGTTCTAAGCCATCAATATATATTGAATGCACACTACATATATTTATTTTTTAAACCTCTCACTCTGTCAGTCTTGTTGTATAATTTTGTTATTATCATAAGAAAATAAAGTCTTAAAATAAAAGTTGTAAAATCTTTCAACTTTGTTGTGGTTTATTTGGAAGTTTTCGGAAGTTTTCTTGCTTTGATGATCTGTGTGTTACATTTAAAAGTGGAGTGTACAAGGCAGTGATCTGGATGGTTCAGGTTCCAATCAGGGGCATACCTAATTACAGTTTTGATGTGTTGACCCAAATAATGCTAGGGGTCCGGGGTCCTGTATGTGGCACTGTGGTCGAGTGGTAAGACGCTTGACTCCTGATCGAGAGGTCCCGGGTTCGATTCTCGGCAGATACACTTGGTCATTTCAGAAACGCTATTTAGTGTTTCCCACCCAACTAGAGCTTTACACCGGGCACGTTAAAGAACCAAGGAATATATTCGAAACGAGCTAGGGTATCGCACCCAGATTCCTTGTATCTCACCTCTGTCTCTAACATTTGCGATAATGCCCCAGTGTGGGCCCTGCAAATTACATGGGAGAAGAAGATGTGCTGAACTATACTTTGCAGAATGATGTGTTGGACCTAGCTTAATGGTCTAGCAGCAGTTAACTCCTGGTTTGGTATGTTATTATGCATAACTCTGCACCTTCATACATCAGGTATAGTCAAGTTTCTAGGTTATGCTTCATACAAAAATAATGTTGGTTGAACCAGAGATCCTGGTTGAACAAGAATGCAAACTTTAATGCCAACCAACTTTTTGTGCATGCCACACCAGTAATGGTGATGAAGAAGTGTGCCAAATTATTTTAAAATCCAACAATAGATCATAAGATGGACAAAATCATGTGCAATTTGATTATGCAAGGGAGACAATCGCAATTTTGATACTTTCAGTACTTTGATTCCGCATCAAGACGTCAGAGTTGTCTACCTTTTCCCTCTTCCTGTGAAATTAAAAATAATAAACATACTGGTAAGTTTTCTTATAATCCATACGTTGCCAATACAGTGAATGTGTGTAAATATGTACTGAATATGTCAAATAATGGCACGAGTGTGATATTGACGGACAAACATTGCGTTAAATTGTTTTATTCCATTTTGTCATGAGTATTCGCGATCTTGGGTTCCCACAAGTTGCTACTGCTAGTTTTGAACGTTTGTTTTCTCTGATAACAATAATGGTTCTTAGTTAATTTGCAATATTTAATCTCAAAAATTAAGATTTTTTTGTATATAAACAGTCTATGCCAAAGTAGTTTGTCAGCCAGTCCCGACTGATAAATTTGCGATTGACAAAATGTGGCTAGCGACCCAGGGCCAGGGGAATTAGATATTTCATTTTTTTCTGTCTAAATCCCCACCCTGGAGGAAATGCTTCAGCGGACTACTATCTAAATCCGGTGTGACGGGACTCATAATCACATAGTAATGTACCAGTCTGAGTCAGTTGCACTGTCCCCCTTCCCAGGGGATCGGCGGTTGATAACGAGGCAAATAGTCGCTTTTTTTAACCTCCAGGATCCCCTGCACAGCCGGAAAAATGTCAGCAATTTCTTCTCCATACCAAAACCACGGGACAATGTTGAGTTTTTAGGGGTCGGGGAAATGCCAGGTATTTGACCATCAACTAGGGGTTTTGACAATCCAAGAGTAAAAATTCCTGGGCTTGGGGGTGGGTGCGATTGACTGGTGCATAATTTGTGGGTCTTGGAACCGGGACAAAGTCTTTTCTCGGGACTTGGAGTCAACAAGGTAGTCAAATTCCTGGCTGACGGAAGGATTCGTCTGTCTAATTACTCCAGTATACAGCAGGAAAAAAATCCCATGGTCTGTCTTATAATGCAGAATGCAGCCTTGCCTCTTTTGATGTGTACCTACGGGTATATAAAAATTGTCAATGACAAATATCAACTTCAAATTAAATTGAGTTTAATTGGAGCTTGTTGTATTGAAGACCCCATTTTCCATGCAGCTTAGATGCAACCCTGCACCAGATCCGGATTTTGAAATTGGGAATTGAAATCACCATCTGCTTGTTTATACAGTTAAAAAATCTCAGCTTTCCTTGCCAGTTGTTCTTGACTATATGGATAATTAACTAGAATCTGTTATTTCAGTATCAAGATTGAACATGGCACAAAGGTACATTCCTGGCCTCACCGCCCGACCAACTGATCAGCCTTCAGCTTCTCAAGAGTCTGGACCTAAAGATGTACCTGATGAATTAATTGACTCGTTTTTAAATGGATCCAAACAGGTAAATATTGTACCACAGCTAAGTGCTTGTAAGTTATACCCAGCCTACAATATTAGCACGGGGACAAATAATTGTTGATTCAGCAAATTCTTTTTTGGTGTCATTTTATATAGAAGATAAAGGAAAACTTAGATTTTTGTTGATTCAGGTAAGTACTTTCAAATCCTAAATTCCCAGACTGTTTACATTACCTAGCTTGGTACATTTGTAATCCTAAAAAGATTGAAACATTAGCTTCCGTTATCAGCAAAAACAAAGTAGTATGGTAGGAATATCAGAAATGTTTAATTGTACGCCTCCATCTTTGATGAAGAAGTTGCTTTACTCATGTGTGTCTGTAAGTCTTTCAGTAGGTTGGTAACTTAAAATTTCTAACCTTAGGATCTTTTAGCAAATATATGTCACGATGATCAAACTTTATAATATTGCTAGGTTGATTCCTTTCATTTCCTTTGATGACCCCTATCAATTTTAAAGTCAGTTTGTTTACTATAAACACTCATCTAAATTATCAGTATGCATCACAATTTGATACATTCAGCGCAATTAATCATGCATATAGGTTGCCAAAGACCAGGCTAAAATGTTTTGAGTAATAATATTCTATTCACTCATGAAAATATACCAGTATGTTATTCCTTTCAGCCTATCAGTGCCCTAACAGAGTACTGCTCCATGACCAGGAAAAGCATCTCATTCATCGAGGTGCCAGTGAAAAATTATTCACTGGCCAATAAGTTTGCATCAGCCTGTATCGTGAGTGAACTAGAATACCCACAGGGGACTGGAAAGAACAAAAAGGATGCTAAAACAGCCTCGGCAAGGATTGCGTTCAATATAATACTGGGTGAAGAAACATTCGAAGATTATGGCGAAGGTAAGCTCAGAGTTTGTAGAATTTTGTGCCTCCCCATGCTCATTTAATAATGTTATAAGTGTAAGTACTGTAAAGTTTTTAGTTCTTGTTGTTTTGTGGATGAACTAGATTGTGAAATTAAATCCCCTCAAATAATTTACCCTAGGCTAAAAAGGTACCCAAGAGATTTCATTTACAATTGAGGGTCATAGAGCAGTTTTACTGTCAGATCATCGTTTACTATTGATCAACTTTCAATGAAACTTCACACGAATACATGATACCAAGCGTAGTTGTGCATATTTTTAAGAATTTGAGGTGCAGCCCTTTGTAGCAGACAAACACTATAGTGTAAAAAAACCTTTCCAGTTACACTATTCATGTTTCAGAATCTCCACAAGAGCAAATGTTGTATAGCAGGAAGCAACAACAAGTATTGTATAGTAAGACTAACAAGGTATATATACCCCCAGATATGTTGGATTTTTCTGTTAATTTTGATCTAATTAATGCTGTTTCTCAAAATGTAGTTATATACAGTGCCATGGTCACTTCTTCTAACCAGTTTTCCTGGACTGTACAAGCATATCTTATACAAAATTATCGGCCACCATGATTTAGTGGTTAGTGCTTTGGTTTTGTAACCTATTAAGCAGGGTTTGTGCCTGGCAGAGACGGGTATGTGATTATCATTCTTAACTAGTTGGAGGCTCACCACATCTTTTCTACGCCAACTTACGTCATTTTCAAACCTTCAATCTTTTTCTTATAAGGCAAACGCCCTAACTACTTGGCTACTGTTGCTGTCATGAGCGAGAAGCTGACTGGCAAATGAAGACTCTGCATTGTATTAATGTAAAAAACACCCTACCAAGTATCTCTATTTATCTACTTCAATTCAGAATGTTGTACCCAATGGAGAATATGAGCCACCACCACAGAAGATGAGTGCAGAGAAAATCTTCCAGAATTACTGTAAAATGACGAGGAAAATGGGCTCTGTGGAAGTACCTGAAGAATTGGGACCCTTCGGGTATGTATACATGTCAATAACATAGTTGGTTATCCATCATTAATATTTACTGAAAAAATGTAAAGGGAGACCATGAAATTATGCATTGAATTTTTACTTCTTTTAAAAATTAAATTTTATCAATTATTTAATATGTGGCAGGTTGGGGTTTTAGTCTTGGTCACATATCATTGGCAAAGTAGAAATGGAAACTGTTTTTCCCTAGCTTACTTGACATTAAATATCATTATAAGATCATGGCTATCCTCAATTGCAGGTTTACGGCTAAAGTTGTAGTGGGTGGTAGAGTAGTGAGTGAGAAAGTTGGGAAGACTAAACGTGATGCACGGCGTGAAGCATTGGAAGATGCCATTGATATACTTCATATGTCTGAGGAGGTAAAAATTTGGTTCAATAAAGCTTACTTTTTGTCTCTCATGGTGATTGTGCCTCCGCTCCATCATGTAAGATATTTGTGTCAGTTCTTTATTGTTAAAATTTTTTTGAAACATATATGTCACTGAATCTAAGCCCCTCGACAAATTTTGTTAAACTTTATCAGATTGAGTCCTGATAAGTGCACTGGATTAGTAACCCGGCAATCTGGGTATAATTTCCAGTCACAGCTACTCATTACAATGTTGAAATTCTTCCACTTGTGTAGAAATTGCTGGTTGCTTTAATATGGAAGGGTAAGTTTGGTTTGTAAACTGTTATGGAAGGCTGGATGGGTTTATCAATTATCATACATAACAGAAAAAAAGTTGTGAAATGGACTGTGGTGTAAAACCTGAAGAACAAATTAGTGTTCTTGACGTCCATCTATTTTCAGTTGAATACCAAGAAGGATTGTTTGGAGAACGTGATTGCCAAGGCGTGTTATAAGAAACTCGGAGACTTACTATCACAATGCAAACAATTACCAGATCTAGCTATGGCAAAACACTCATTCGCAGCTTTTGTTATTAAACGTGCAGGTAAATATTTTTATCACATAAATAACATGATATTCCATGTGATAACAAATGACGGAACAATGTCCTCCAACAAGTGTGATAACAAATCTGTGAAAATGTAACGTCACCTGCTTAAATTCGTTATTTCTGACTCAGTACTATGGTAATGTGATAAAAAGAATCTGTCATTCGTTGTTTTTGAGATCAACATTTCCTAAACTCGTCACGAAAACAAATTATTATACTCGCCAAAAGGCTTGCTAAATTACTTGTGTTTTATAGACTTGTTTAAGAAATGTTGATCTCCTAAGACAACTCATGACAGATCCTATATGTATCACATGACTTTGTTTGTTTGCTTGGTTTAGGACATTTAACAAGTATGTTTCTTTAATATCAACAAAATCAACGATTTTACAGTGAGGTTGCATGTGTATACACTTTCTGTGATAAATTCTTCTAAGAAATTATCAAAAAAGCATGTCTTTTCGAAAACAAAGATGTCAAATACATTTTTTAATACTCCAGAAAATATTTGCCTCCTTCTTTATTGTTGCTTTGGGTGTGTTTGTAAAGTGGATATGCACTCTCCAGACAATGGAACACACTTACAAACACAGGAACTATCGTCAATGTTGGGAAATGGTCTCTCTGTTTCCTTCGAAGAGGTGGTGCTGTCAGAATAGTTACCTTATACCACCAACAAAAGTGACCACCAGAAATTCACAAAATATGTCATTCTGTTCTCCTTGGCCTTTAAGCATTGCAGAATTGCCCCCCATCTTTGGTGAGGGGTATAATGCTTTGCACCTGTCAGTCTGTCGGTCTGAAGACCAAATGGTTTCCGTTAAATAAATCAAGAACGCTTTGCCCTAGGATCTTCAAACTTTACATGCAGGTTGGCCAACAACAATAGATGACCCCTATCGATTTTGAGGACAGTAGGACAAGGGTTACTGTGACCTTCACTATATCTGACTATTCAGCTGCCATGGGGCATACACGTTTTACAAACATCTCTTATGTTTCAGTGACTGATGACGGCGAGATTGTTGCGTTTGGAACAGGAAATACTTGTTTGTCGTGTGAAAACATTGTAACTGATGGAAGATCCGTGTTAGACAGTTTTGCTGTAGCCATAGCAAGAAGAGCATTACTTAAGTATGTTGCTTAGCTTTATTTGAATTTAGAACTTGGTTCACATTATTTGATTGTGTTTGTTCACTTTAACCACTGATCCTTTTTCAATGCAACTTGGAACTTGATAAGTTGCTATCAAGGCATTTAGATCTTTCATACTGAATTCTTGTTTTTCTTGTAGATATTTTCAAAAAGAAGCAAAGAGCTTTTTTGATGGTAAAATATAAGTGTGTTGCCTTTAAGCTTTATCCCGTCTAGATGTATGAATGACTTCCGACTAAGAGGGAGAAAAAAAGACTTTCACTTGGTACTTTTTGTTGCCTGTTTTCCCCTCCATAACTCAAATATTTTTGGAGTTATGGCCCTTTGAAATTTGTATGCTTCCACCAGATATTTGTGGTGCATTTAGATTTTTCATGCTGAGTTCTTTTTTTCTTGTAGATATTTTCATAAAGAAGCCAAGAGTTACTTTGATGGTAGCAAGGTTCTGTCTGTGTTAGAAGAGAGTAGCGTCCCGGGATTGTTGCAATTGAAGGAACATATTACCTTACATTTATACCTGAGTCAGCCTCCACCTGGTGACTATAGAGATTGTCTCGATATGTAAGCTCTTCACTGATTGGTCGTTTTTTTCATTAATTTAACATAAACTTCTTTCTGATTGGTCTGATAATTTATTCTTGATATGTAAGCTCTTCACTGATTGGTCATTTTTCATTAATTTAACATAAACTTCTTTCTCAATGGTCAGATAATTTATTCTTGATATGTACGCTCTTCACTGATTGGTCGTTTTTCATTAATAAAATACAAAGTGCTTTCTGATTGGTTAAATAATTGTCCTAATTGAAATCAATTCTAAGCTGCTTTGTGACTGGTTTTCTGGTCTGAATGTATCCTAACAAGTACTTACTTACCCTTACACATGGAAATATTAAACACTGAAAATTTCATGTAACTGAATAAACTGCTGAGGCAGGGACTGAAACCCAGATCCCCAGGCTACAAGTCATGGGCACTAGACTATGGCTGTGGCTTTCATATTCTGTAAAAGATTCTCTCATTGCTTGCAAAAAAAGTGGAAAACGTCCTGAAAACTAATTATGGACATAATAACTTACTGTATAGCGGGTATATTTCGCGGGGGTTTAATTTTCGCTATATTCGCGGTCAACATCGAATGCGCGAAATCTAAACCCCGCGAAATAATCACCAAATATATACATAATTTTACAAAAGAAGACAATGCATCAATGAGCTTTAAGAAATAATCTAACATTACTTTGCAAGACGTTCTAAACGACACATTGTGTCGCTTCAGTAAAATACGGTAATAATAAAGAGACTACGACATGTATAAAATATGATTAGAAATTGGAACGTGCATGCATATCGTTTGAAGGTTTTAATTGCAAGCCGTTTCATCACACTTGTTCAATTGTAATATCAGTTTTGTTTGCGGAACGTGTAAATGTTTGCCGAAATAATTATTTGTTTGTAAATAGATCTACATATTTTTCTTATGTTAGCACTTAGACGTAACGCACGGTATTGAGTACGTTTGTGTAACGTCATGTTACGTCAGCATAACTTACTCTGCGTAATACTAATCTTATGATCTAATCATTAATGTTTAATTCTGCAAATGTTTACAATATCGAGAACTACAATACATTTATCTGTCAATATCATCGTTCTTTAATTAAGAAAATTGGGTTTCTTTCGTTATCAATTTCTCCCGCTTGTTCAATTTAACGCTTATTCACTAGTATCACTCGTTGTCTATCTGACAAGTATTTTCCTCACTCACGCATTCAATACCTAACACACGTATCTATGTACTGTTTTATGAAAAAAAACACCACATTGTTCGTTCTATAATATACGGATCATAATGCATTGCACGTCTATGCATAATATCGCTCAAAATAATTATTTTCAATGTAGTTCGTCCACTATAAAACTTGCGTTACGCATAAAACGTCAAAAACGTCGCAAAATTGCGCCGTAGGACAATCTTCCTCCACACATTGATTTAAGTCTGTCGGGCTTATTTTAAGAGCAATCTTCTAGAATTTTTAAAAGTAAAAATTTCACTCTGATTATATTTCTAATTTTATTTTAATTGTACGTACTATGACTTATGATTAAATTATTAAGTTTCGTAAATGGTCTATGTCGCAACGCATCGCTAAAACGCGCGAGTAGGACAATTTTCCTTCACATATTCCATTCTAATAATCTCGATAAGTATCGGCTAGAATGCATTGGGATTTTATTATTGATGATAAAACAAAAATAATATTTTTAAAACGAAATCATAATTATTTTATTTATAAAAATGAAAAAATAATTGCGTAATAATCATGCGTCTTCGGTAATTTTTCGGCAATTTTTTGCAAATTTGCACTTTTTTCGTGTTAACTGTTTATTATTTAACTTTTTTATTTTTTGTACCTGTGATTTTTCACGATGATATGTTAAAAAACGTAACTTCTGGTGCCACTCGGTGAAGTATCACACAAAATTAATGACATTTTGAATAAAATAGCTGTTATTTTATGCCGACGGGCAATACTTTGTGTTACAAATTGCACATAGATTTTTGTATATCTGTCGGACATTTTCTCCAATGCTACAGCTACATGTTATTCTACATGAACTCAAATTAAAATGACAATGTAGACAATTTTATAACGAATATTTTGGTATATGATATGTAATGCATCTAGTGGAATAGAAAGTAGTATCAACTACTGCTTTATAGCGAGTGTACGAAATTACGGACGTACTCAATTGCGTGCGTTACGTCTTAATGATCAGTATGTTTTTTTGCGTTTCTTTATCCTCACCGCCGGATAATCCTTATGGGCGAGGCCTCCAGAAGACTTTTAGTTTTTTGGGGATAGTGCATGATACAGAAGATGTCCTAATTTCAGAAGCATTCCAAGTTCTTTTTGCATGTCATATGTATAGCACCTATACATGGAACCTCGGTTTAAAGTCTCATCCGAAAGACCATCAGTAATTTTAGTTGATCAGTAGTGACTATTATACTCGAACTCTAACATTTACCAACCTTCCATGTTTACCAACAAGGTTTTAATTTCGCGGTCAGGCCGTTAGCGCGAAATCAAGACACCGTGAATTCAAAAGGATCCAATTAACGCGAAAATTGGACACCGTGAAATATACCCGCTATACAGTACCTTATTCCATTTGCATGAGTACCGCAGAAAGGGCCTTTCAACGGAATGATCAGTGTACATTAGTTTAAACAATATTTATTTCCATAATTATGCATTTTTATGTGTTACATAGACAGATTTTTCAAGATAAGAGGTACATGTACAATAATTAGTAACAGGTAGTTTTATGGTACTTTTGGGTAGAAATTGGATTTGTAAACAAGTCTTATATAAGATTAATGTTAATACATTTCCAAGTGTACATTTAATGTGTTTATATAATCCAAGTATTAATGTTTGGATTTCAGACCATGTAGAACGCTGACTGAAAATGAAGAAGACAATTTGTATGATGGAGCACATTATCCAGCCTTTAGTGATGATCTACCTGGTTGGTTCTCCGTGAAAAATGAGGATGGTAAGTTCTCCTATTATGCTAAGACTGCAAGCTGTATTTTAAATTTTAGAGATGGAACCGAATATTTCGAAAATTGAACGAATATTCGAATCCAATTTTAATATTCAAATATTCGTAAAAGATAAATAAAGAATTGTCAATTTGACCCATAACTTGATACTTTCACATTTTAATTATTTTCAAATGCTGATAATAGCAATATAATGTGTGAAATAATCAAGTCCATAATTGACATTTTTGACACTTTAACCGATATATTGCAACTGTATAATCTGAATAAACAGTATGACACGTCTTCAATATACTTCCGAAAAACGATTGCATTTTAGACATCCGAAACGCTTGCATTTCGTCTGTATTCAAGCGTCGTGATGACCCGGAGTTTGCAGGCTAAATTAGTTAGCCGACTATTTTTTTATTATTTTAATTCCATTTTTCATCCACTGCATCACCAGCTGTTGCCCTTTGCGTATTATAATTTGTTGTTATCGGTAAAAATGTCAACACATTGTATGCACTAATAGAACCACTATCGCCCTCTCGGATGATGACAACGATTATAAAAACTGTGTAGTCGTACATACTTATACCGTCTCCATTAGAAATAACGAAACAACAAAACATATTTAAACTATATTCACATGTCTCTGAAGCCAACTAGGTAAAGAAACACGACAATTTGTAAATCAGAACATGTTTATTACTGTCCCAATCAGGTTGAGTGTATATCAACGGTTCAGAAAGCAATATAAAGTTCACGAATACCGAATGAAATTTGTTCAATAGGGATATGCGAAAGGAACGAATACATGGACTTCGATAATCGAACGAATATTCGAATATATTCGAATATGAATTTCGAATATTCGAATATTCGAATACTGATTTTGACATTCGGTCCCATCTCTAATTTTAATACTAAGGCGGTAAGGACTAGTGTTTTGCGAAGTTTGTAAATTCTACTTTGATCATTGTCCATGACATTTGTGAACAGCTGCATCCACAAAAGTTAATGTAAAATCTCATCTTATAAATTCCAATGTAGCTAAGTTATGGTTCATACATTTTGCGACCAACTTGGGGCAGTCTCGGCCTCAACGAAAGCCATGAAAGGTGATCTTTCTTGTGAGCAAATGTAAATTGTTTGGTTAAATTTCGTTTATTTTCTGTTTAAACAGGAGAGGTTGTATGCGTTGAGGAGGACCAGGCACCGTTACAAGATTTCAACAGTTTACAGGACGGGGCCGAGGACCTCCTGATGATGTCATGCAGTGATAAAATACTTCAGTGGAATGTTCTCGGTGTACAAGGGGGACTATTCAGTGCTTTCCTCAAACCTGTCTACATTAAATCTATTATACTAGGTAAGTTTGTACCCCCTATAGTAACTGCTCTAAAATATTTACATGCAGACCTGTTGCAGGTTGACAAACACCAGACTTATTTAAATTTTCTGGGCTTGTCCATTGGACCTGCGAATTTCAGGATAATTTGACGCATGATTTGTAACTTGACTAGCGTGGCTCAATTTCTTGTTCTAACCATTCAAGAAAGTTTTGCTAACAATGTTGAATTTCCTCTTGGAATTTCTTTTGGAAGAGTTTATGTATTTATATAATAGGTGATAGTACCATCATTTAACAGTTTTTCAGATATTTAAGCCCAAAATAAACAAACAAACGACAGTTAGTAGACAGTCTAGGGATACTAGTAAGGTGAATCTGTCGCCTTGTAGAACTGAAAACTTACAGCGAAACAATTTAAAACCAAATTAATAATTCAACCAATATAAACATTGATTCCTTCTAGGTCGGGACTATCATCACGGACACATGTCACGAGCAATGTGTTGTCGAGTGTATGACGATCTCAACAAGTATCTACCTCGTCCATACCACGTCAACCATCCCATACTTTCCACGGTAACTCTTCACATTGAGGAAGCTGAAGGTAAAATAACACCATACAGTCTCAATTGGTCTATGGGCGACGAGAAACCGGAAATTATTGATGGATTTTCTGGCAAAGTCATTGAAGCGTAAGTTACTGAATTTTACTGTAACAGTTATTGTTGGGACATATTTTATGTTGATATAATTTTATAGTTAAACTTGTTTTGATTAATTGTATCAATATTTCTACCAAGTTATGGCCACTGATTGACTTAGTTGACTTAAGTAGTTATTATGGAAGCTTTTATTAAACACAGTTTTGTTTCGAAATGACTCAAAGTACTGTGCGCAAGAACCATAACTACACATTGGGCAGTTATTTGTAAGGATTTTCAGTTATTAAGATAACACATTTGACTCACAGAGCTTTCATTCTGAAGAGTTATGGCCCTTGATTTTGACCCTTTTTTTGTTTTCTTTTCAGATCACCATTTCGAAGCAGTAAAACAGAAGGGCTTTGCTCTAGTAGACTGTGTAAAGCAGCATTTTTATTCAGATTTCGTGACATTGGTAATGTGTTAAAAAATCCAGACATGCGTGTTGCTCGAAACTATATAGAGGCTAAATCGTTGGCAGAGGATTATCAGTGTGCGAAACAGAGATTCCGTGACTTTACATTCGCTATAGGACTCGGACATTGGATTCAAGTGCCAAAAGAGATTAATGATTTCGCGAAATAGAAATTGATGGATCTACCTCTAGTTGATGTGATTGAATTTGGGTAAAAGTGAATTGACAGACTTCAGGGTACTTAATGTTTTATCAAAGTGTTCAGTGAACTTTAAACTTACGTCCAAAATCAAAATTCTACATAATTCTTTAAATGCTTCAACATTACACTAGAACAAATATTGCACTCCTTAATTGCTTGAAAAGGGTGCTTGGTGAAGGTAAAGTTAATTCATTGGACCATGTGATTATAATTTACCATTAAAATTGATTGAAAGGTATTGATTGACAACTGGCCTAATGTCGATAGTGGTAATGTGGATTGTTCAATATTAATAATAAATTAGTCGAATATGTCTAAAAGGTTTAAAAGTTTAATCAAGAATTCAAATGTAATGCTCAAGTATTAGTTTTCCATAAAGGCTTTGATAAAACAAATAGTACCCTGGGCACTTACAGAAATCTTACAGTTGTGCACAAAGTTAAATTATTTATAATATAGTTCTTTAAACAAAAGCTACAATAAAGGACAGATTTGGTTTCAAAGAGTACATGGTCATTAATAAATGAATCATAAGTATTGGAGATTGGTTTATCACTCTTTGTAGTTGAAATATAATTATAAATAATTTAAATTTGAGCTTAACTTTACTTTTGTGTAGATGCTTTGATACTGGTTAAGTTACCCTGAATGCGCTACAAGTGTATTTCAGGGCTAACTAGTAGTGACAGGAGAATAGGAGAATGGATTTACGTTAGTAAGAGTGACTGGAAAATATGTTGTATAGTGCCATATGCTTAGGTTTGTGTGAGGTGCAATATAGGGATCACGAAATGTATACTGTAAAATCATTAATTTTTAACTTTTATCACAACGAACATGAATTTTGACCCTTGTTTTATTACCTGAAATGCAAAATCCATGAATTCAAGTCCCAACGAAATTGTCTTTTTTACCAAAACCACGAAATTTCGTCCCAACGAAATTAAATGATTTTACAGTATACTGTGCAACTTGGTACTGTAACAGCTTTTTAGAGCTGCATTATGATTATGACATCACTTAGACTATAGTTAAGTTGGTTTTTCTTGTGACTATAGTATTATTTTGTATTTCACTAAGGGGCCGGTGGCACCGTGTGTTATTTTATGAATGAAACATTACCACTTTAAATTGTTACTTCTGGCAAAATTGACCAGATAACAGGGTGCCTTATAAACATTGCTTTATCAGTTCATCTGAGTCCATGTGACTTGTGATAAATCGTCATCTGACCACTTGATCTGACAGACTTCTTCTTTTAGTAGAGTCACCAGGTGAAATTCAGTTCTATTCTCTGTATAAGAAGTTTGGTTGTCACAATTAATTTGTTGGCATAGAATGAGAAAGCAGTAAGTACAAAATTGATATTTTGAGAAAACAAGAAAAAAACTGTCAGACAATTATTACTCTTTATTTATGTAAAACAAGCTGTTTCAACTTCAGTTTGATCAATAGTTTCATGAAATCCCATTGTGATGTTGATTTTAAATATGCAGTACTACTTACGACCTTCTCAATCTAAGCTAGCAAAGTGTTGTTAAGGTTGAGCTTGGGCTGAAATTCAGCCCCATTCCACTGTCCAATAAGTATGTTGACATTGTTTTCTTGTTTTTGACAAAAAAATCCTCGCAAAAAAGCAATTTCTTAAGATGCTTATCCAAGTTATTAAAAGCCTTTCTTGAACCTTCAATGCATAAAGCTATGTGTATATCAATCATTTACTTTTCTTTTTGTTTCTCTTTTATGGGAAAACATCACTTTTGTTGCAATTCTATTTGTCCCTCATTTTAGTGTTTATTTATAGCGCTTTTTCCCCCTTCTCGTGTGATGGCCACTATTACCTTCAAACTAAAAAAACCCAGCTGAATCAGTTGTGTCAAAATACCTTTCTTAGTGGGGCCTATTCTGACAAGGGAGGTTACTCATAAACCAGTTGCTAATGTCTTTCATTGTACAGTAAAATACTTGGCATTATATTTAAGCATAATATGAATGTGTTTCTTACAAAACATGCAAGGTAATGGGGTCACAAACAATATCATTTTTCTATTGCATATTGTCATTCATCATAATTATAATTTTCCTTGTATCTGGGTTTGTATAACAAGTGTGTATATCCTTATAAATACTACACTAATGTAGTATAACTTATATAATAAGTATTGTCTCGTAAATGACGTCATTATATCCCATTTATCTGACAACCTGCGGTCCAGCAGTGCTGTAAAGTAGTACCGAAAATATAGTTTAGCATTTCAGGTTTGTGCAATAAATATGCAAATTAGCCTGAAGTGACGTTAGCCATCCATGCATTGAGGTCAGGGCGTCCCGCTTCATGTACCGCTAAATTTTTGTCAACACCTATGTTGCATACAATGTCATCATCATTTTGAAAGATGATAAGTCGTCACCAATGTTATGTGATAAATGGAATCTTATATTCATGCTCATTACATAGGAGTTTTATTGAGCTTGTGGACATTTTATTTTTCCACTGGTTTAAACACACCTGAATGATACGTTCTAGTTGATTCATTTGTTTTGTTTTTATCAAGGTATAAGCGTGTATTGCTCTGAAGGAACTGCAAAACAACTTTACCTTCTAGTTGGAACTGAGAACCTCCGGTATTTCTAGTTGTACCCCCACCACAACTGAAGTTAGGGGGTATACTGTTTTTTGTTTGCCAGTCTGTCCAAAGACAGATCCTTTTGAACACAACTCCTCCAACAGTTTTTGCAGGTTTTTTTTACAAACTTTCACACATTATTACATAAGGTGGGGGAGACAAATGGATTTTATGCTAGATGTCACAATGATTATCCACACTTGTTCTCCTTGAAAACTGATCAGATTTAAATGAAACTTTACAGGAATAATAAGAACCAAGCCTAGTTGTGCTTATTGTCAGGAATTCTGGGTCGGATTATTGTGGGAGTTATGGCCCATTGTGGGAGACATATTTGTGTGCCAAAATCCCTTCGAAGTTTCTATTATGTTCCATTTATGCCTGTTATTTTACATGACAATCAACATATCATATCATATAATATTCGGACAGGTGTCATCATACATGAATATCTAGGGCCTTTAAAATTCATCAAAATTGTAAGACTGAAACGTAGACTTAAAATTGACAACATTTATAATCACTACTATTTCTTTGCAATTAGATTTAACCATGCGAAATATTATCTGATTATTTGTTGTTACCCACTGAATGTGTATACACATTTATATCGAAATCAGTACATTTATAAAAATATTAGAGCAAATTGAACCTTCAGCAATATGAAGTCTTGAGTTTTAGACTTATAACATTGGTGAATAAGGCCCCCTAGTGATTCTAAAATGTGCTAATTTTGTAAACTTTGTATATATTGAGATATTTTTATTTTTGAACTTTGCATAAATATGCTCTTGTTTGTTTCAAGTTGTTTTATTAAAACAAATTCTGAACTTCTTACGATGTTTTCATGTATATTCCCTAAGATTAACACAAAGGTAGAGGGGGTAACATTCTTGTGTAGAGATAAAGATGTCCCTGGTTCAGGTCTTGACTGTTCTACCTGGCACATTTTTGAAACATAGTGTTTTCCTGCCAAATAGAGATGAAAAGGTTTGTAGTAGTTGCGTTTAAGATTAAGTTGCATACGCAGTGCCCATTCTCAGCTTGACCATCGACCAAGTCTCGCTATAATCTAACAGTTTGTAGCTTTTTGTTGACAGATTTTACTTGCAGTCTTAGCCAAAAAGTCAGACAGGGAAGGCGACACTCATCAGCTGAGCACAGACTACATAAAGACATCAGATACCAGGAAAAATACATGGCACAAAAAATGAATGACCAAGTTGCAGAAATCAAAACTGACTTAAATATAACAACAAACATATTAATAATAATATTTTATTATTATTTAATAAGGACGAAAATTAAAGTTTTGTCCCTTTGGCGCAACAAGGTCGTATCTCTATATAAATACATGTAGTAAGATACATCCTTGTTACGCCAAAAGGGACGAATGTCCTTGACATATCAGATCTTAACAGATACTAGACAGAAAATGGGGTTATAACATGATTGGGAAAACATTTCGCTGGCTTAGAATGAGAAGGTCGTAACTACTAATTACGAGCTTATAAGAGTGATACATATTTGAAATCTGCATCATAAGGCGCTTCTAAAGAGCCTATTTTCATGAAAATCAGAACTTGTCATGTTGACCAAAATGACGATGTCAAAGCCTTTTTTTACCATAAGTAAAGAGTAAATTTTAGACAGTTTCTTCCTGTTTTCTCAAAATATTGATTTTGTACCTACGACCTTCTCATTCTAAGCCAACGATTTACTGATTCATCTATGTACAGAAAAATAAAACAAACATGGCTGAACAGTAAAGCTATCAAACCGCTAGAACTTTGATAAAACTTTCACCAGATACCATCATGTTACACTCCATATTTTGGGACGAAGAGAATACTGTAAAATAATTTTCTTTCATTGGGACGAAATTTTGAGGTTTTTTTTGGCAATTATGGCCATTAATATTTGTGTGGCATTTAATTTCTTTGATGATCTCAACCACAAAATTTCATCCCATCAAACAATAATTTTGACCCTTGTATTTATAACCTGTATTGCAAAACCCACGAATTAACGTCCAATTGAAATTGTATTATTAATCGAAACCACAAAATTTCGTCCCATCTGAATTAAATGATTCTACAGTAGCTAAAATTTGCCATGATGAATAAGGGGTGTAAGATAATGAATCAGGCTATTACCATTCAAAGTAAAACAAAACTTTGTAAATCGTAAAAACTTCAATAATAACAATATTATATTATAATCACATTCAAGTACAGCACAACCTGTGTAGAGCAAGATATTTTGTGAGCTACAAATGTAGTCCGTTGTACAGAGTATTGTATTGCTCAACAGAAATTAAATTTATAGCAGTTTCAAATTAGGGAAAGTTTGAAGGTGTTATTAAGAGGTTGTTGCTCTACAGAGGTTAAATTCAAAGTAAATACCAAATAAGGGAAAGTTTGAACACGTTGTAATAGAGAGGTTGTTGCTCTTTAGAGGGCTGCGAGGTTGTACTGTATCTTAATGTATTATTAGAGAATATTTTCTATAGTAAAGGTTAACCTTTAGAGAAGGGAACACATTACAGAAATCTTTAACTTGATTAAGACACGGGATAAGTATTAAACATGACACCTAGGGTCACCAAGATCAAAACATACAATTACAGTTGACATAAATATATACTGTTCAAGTGCCAATCAACACAAAAAATACTGAAGAAAATTTCTACTTGACATACCAAAAGATTTACAGCCAAACCTGTTTGTAAAGACCTCCCATAGGAAAAGATAAAAATCCTTTGTTGCAGGTGGTCTCTCTTAACAGGTTAAATATAATTGAAAATGATCTAATTTCAAATATAAACATGACCCCATAAGAAATAAGTGCTTGCTTCAAGTTTTTCATGGTTTGTCCTTATCTTAAAAGTTTCAATAACTACTTGTCAAGGTTATCCTTAACTAAAAGGTCTAAATAATTTCTACTTACTTCTATCCTACTATTAAAGCTTGTTGGATTGGCAAACAAGGTTTTAATAAAGGTTCGACTGTATAAGGAAATTAAGACCATTATTGGATAAGGAAACTGTTGGTTTATAATAATGTTCCTGTACAAAGTCCATGATTTTGTTGTAGTGTTTCATACAACGCTATAGTAGTCCTTACAGTGATTTAAGTCTAAGCATAAGCCAAGACTTGTATTGCTACAATCAGACCTTTTTCTGCCCTTTTCTGCCATCGCTAAATTTTCCAAATTGGGAAAAAATTCATTGATTAAATGTCAAAATTAGGATTTATTTGGTCCATTAATAGGGGTATTAAAAATTTAAGGAAGTTTACTGTTCCAATTTATTGACAACAACGAAGTGTAACCTAAAACATTTCATTTGAGTATATTTCATTCACTTAAAGAAGTGCTTTACTGGGCTTATATGATTTTGGTTTCATTATTTTGGGATTTCTTTTTGTCAATTGGATTTTTTTCAGCAATTGGGATTTTTTTCAGCAATTGGGAACCAATTTTGAGGCCCGATAAAGGCCTCAGACAATACCAAGAAAAAGGTCTGACAATAATGAATCAAATGCTTGTTAAGTAGTGCATTACAGTAGTTTATTTTTAAGTACAGATTCTTGCCTTGATGCCAAGTTTTATTTTGTTTCAGTTCACAGGCTTACAACTATTTACTGTTACAGAATAACATAGAAATATAATCAAAACAATTGACTAACAATGTCATGATCATTTTGCAATTTAAGTATAGTACCGTATAGAGAATTTGACACGATCCTCCACCTTAACAGCTGAAATCTTGTCAATATTTGTATATTTTTCATAAACAGGGAGCATCACAAAGATGCTTGAGGCATAAAACAATTTAAGTCAAATCTAAAGAACCAATATTGCACAATTTGCTAGCGGAAATTTATAATTTTTATGAAAGACTCTTGTAATATATTCATGCATAAAGGTCATGATCATGTCAAATTCTCCGTGCTAAACAACTTAACTGGCGAGTTCAATGTTTGTATGCAAATACTTTTTCATACAACTAAATTTTAGAGTAACCATGTCCATAACCAACATCATGAGGGAAGAAATATCACACAGTAACAAAGATATTATATTTTATAACGAACAACATATTAAATAAAATAAAATATTTCTACTTTATTTTAACAAGAAAAAAATATATATGGAGCACAATGAATCTAGTAAGTTTATACTTTATACAAATAATGTACATATATCACGGCCAAACATGTAAAAAAGGCGGGAAAATTGAGTATATTCCGTAGAGGTGAACATGTGGTCATGTACAAGAGTCTGTAAGGTTTTAGTATAAAGCTGACCATTATCCGTTTACTTTAACAATATTTGCAACAACTGATTAAAACCACAGGTAACTGTATTGTTGAAAACAGAAGAAAAAACGAAAAAAAAAAAATTCAAAAATTTATATTTTTCTTGTATAAATTAAAAAAAAAATGCTTTCGTCTTTTTTCATTTTTCAACGATACAGTAACCTGTGATTAAAACGGTTCATGTTTATAAACACCACATTGTCCCGGGAGCACTGTAGGCAAATTGTTACACTCTTACTGTATAGAATAACAAATATTAATATGTTCCAATGAATATTGACGAATTAAAACAATTGATGAATTCCAACAAATATTAATGAGTTTCAATGAATATTAATGAGTTCCAACGATAATTGATAAGTTCCAAGTTAATACAACCAGAGAGGTTTTATTTTGTGTTCAACGGAAACAGACATAGTTTGTACGTGGCCCTTTCGTATATCCCGACATAATTAGCCAATGATTCCAGGACAAATGTCGTAATATAATTAATAATAACCGAAGCCCAAAACAGAAAGACTAGTAACAAGAATTGTAGACAATGAGTCAATCATACACATGATGTATACAGATAACAAAAACCAGGTAATAAAATCAAAAACACATAATTTCATCAACTGATATAGATCTTACCCAGATCCAGAGGGAGTGATAGTTTGTTCAGACCCCCTCCCCCCCTCAGGGGTTTCACTAGACCTGAAAACCCGAGGGTCCCAGGACCCTTCACTCAAAATTTTGGAGGGTCCTTTTCTGAAACCCGGGAGTCCTTCCCGAACATGCCTGTCTACATTAATGGTTAATACCATTAATTATGCAGTTCTTGCTAAGTAACATGAACAAAGTTTATTAATAAAATGTCTTGTTGTTTTATATAATGTCAAATAAATGTAAATATGTACATAAATTTAGCCAAATAATGGCTTATTTACAACTTTATATGATTTTCTAATTAAAGTAGGCTACTATAGTCTCTTCAACCAAAAGTGGTAGTCTTCAACAGGGTTGTGAGGCTAATATAGATTCATGATACCACAAACAATATACAAATACACGTATCTGCGTGTATTTATAAACTTCTTGATGGATTAAAATACTACTTAGTAACTTAGTTCTACTTTCGTTTTTCTGAACGATACGCCAATATCGCGAAAACATATGACATTCGAAAGTGACATTATAATTTTGGTTTTCGTCACTACTGGCGGCAAAATAATATCAAATTGGAATATTTTGGTAACTTATACAAACTTATCGTGTGACTGTGACCACCTTATTGAACACACGAGTCTTATTATAAAATCGCGATCTATACGACTTTGTTTTGTTTTATTCTCGATCCGGGCACTTACAATTAATTAATTATCAATTAAAATGACCGTCCGGTGGCTTTTTAAATAGACGGGTTAAACGCATCGGCGGTTCTTTTAATTCTCTACCCAGTGGTTTAAGACGACACGTGCGTGTCACAATCAACGCATACAATTAAAGGTAAATAACCACTAAATGCCTACGCGGACCAAATTCAGATACAGTCAAATAGTCTGTTTAAAAACTTTAAAGCGACTGGAAATGGGGGTATGTCTTGACAAATCAGCATCAGAATCATGAAATTGGTGTAAAATGCTTTGTATGCATGTATGTGATGTAGTGAAATGGTTTTATTCAGAAATATTTTGTATTCTGGCTTAAATATGAAAGTGAAAGTAAGGTTGGGGCTAACGGACAGTGAGTAAATCCGTACATGTGAGAAAATCTGTTCACCGCGTTTGACGAACCAAATTTTTCTTATATAATACATGACCCCCTACTTTTTTTTCATTTTCTTCAAGCTGGATGCTATTTCTATTGATTAAAAGATTTTGAGAGGGCCCCATGGACAAAAAGTTGACATTTTTTTTGGCTGACCAAGGTCACTTTACATTGAGTTAAAGAACAACTCTATTTGGTGGTTTGTGACCTAAAGACATGCAAAATTCCTTAAAATCATGTTTTCATTTTTTTGCATTTAAATGGATGGAAATGCACTCAAGATGGGATTTTAACCATTTTTATCTGTGTAAAATGTCTAAAAAAGTGAAAATTTAGATTTTTATCATGAAAAATCCAGAAAGGTTCAGATTTATTTTTTCTTAAATTGACATTTTTATGTGAATGTTGCCCTTATTTTAGTATCAGACATGGATAATTGTGATTAAATATGAAGAATAGACATATTATTAGGCATCTAAAGCAAAATTAGGGTTCAGAATACCATTTTAGCACAAACACAACCCCATTCCATGTCACTATTCATACCATTTGACAGGCGCTGACCAAATTTCTCCTTAAAGGCGCCTATGCGGGTTTGTATTTTTTTCTGGATTTCATGCCCAATTTGTCTAGAATTGATTGTTTTGTGCTGCATATATATAGTAGCATTGAAAAAAGTGCAAAAAACACTTAAACAACCCAAAAAGGGTTGCCTTAAGGTAAATAACCACTAAATGCCTACGCGGACCAAATTCAGATACAGTCAAATAGTCTGTTTAAAAACTTTAAAGCGACTGGAAATGGGGGTATGTCTTGACAAATCAGCATCAGAATCATGAAATTGGTGTAAAATGCTTTGTATGCATGTATGTGATGTAGTGAAATGGTTTTATTCAGAAATATTTTGTATTCTGGCTTAAATATGAAAGTGAAAGTAAGGTTGGGGCTAACGGACAGTGAGTAAATCCGTACATGTGAGAAAATCTGTTCACCGCGTTTGACGAACCAAATTTTTCTTATATAATACATGACCCCCTACTTTTTTTTCATTTTCTTCAAGCTGGATGCTATTTCTATTGATTAAAAGATTTTGAGAGGGCCCCATGGACAAAAAGTTGACATTTTTTTTGGCTGACCAAGGTCACTTTACATTGAGTTAAAGAACAACTCTATTTGGTGGTTTGTGACCTAAACACCAATTAATGCCAATTATAACACCTTTCGCGAAATCTACATAAACAATTTATTGCCTGTCAATCTGCATATAAGTCCCGCCTCGTGTTTACATCACCTACGACGACCTTGGGATTTTTACTATGTAATTTATTCAAGCCACGCCTTCCGCCGACAATCATTGGCTTCTGACCGACTCGTGGATTTCGTCACGCATCCGGGTCCCCATCCAAGCGTTCATCGACTGCGATCATGCGTTCATTGATAGCGATTACTCAAGCGTCCAGTGATTGTTTACACGCTAATATTTATTACAGTTTTATGACAGGAAACGTGCGATTATTTAATGGACTGACAAAGGAAAAATTCCCCGGGTCCGGAGTGACGCACAGGCTTGAAATACGCCGGGTCCTTTCTGCGTCTTTTGGAAATCTCCCGGGTCCGGACTCGGGTCCTCGGGTCCATTGAAACCCCTGCCCCTCCAATAATGTTGTCAAATAAGTACTTTTCATTTATATAATATTGGCATGATTTTAACAGGGGCTTATACATTTATATTCGGACAACTATCTATCAAAAATAACTTTGATGACCCTCACCTAAAATAGCAGGTCAAGCCCTTTCTAAGAATAATCAATTAGTTGGAAACCCCTGAGAAAAATATTCTGGATTCACAAATGGATATCAAGTCAATAATAACTATACCGGAAGAAAAATAGAATTAATACTTTTTTTTTTTTGTAATTCTCTTTTTATTTTCCAATTTTCAACATACTATTAATACAATATGTACAATATGATAATTTCATGATATGCGAAAAATAGTTTACACAAATTGTTCAAAGCATCAAGGAAGATAATAATACTCATTAGTCGATGGATACCTTATATACTCCCTAGAAAATTTGTGATTGAACGTAACACTTTTGCGCACTTAAAAACTTATGTTGCATGAAACATGAACTGGTTGATGTGTTTAACAAGAAAATATTTAATCATATGCCAGTATAACAACGTCGTAGAACAATGTACATTGATAAAATATAAGTTCAACGTCGTAGAAAAATACAATGTACATTGATAAAAGATAAGTTCTAATATATACTGTCGATGATACTAGATACTATTTTAATCTATAAACACAAGGGGGAGTATTCCCGTTTAACATATTTATTAAAGTTGTTTGGATTACCTCCCTTATTATCTTCGATGTATTTAAGCAAAATTAATAACACGTAGAACAATGTGCATTGATAAAATATAAGTTCAACGTCGTAGAAAAATACAATGTACACTAGCTGATAAAAGATAAGTTCTAATATATACTGTCTATGATACTAGATACTATTTTAATCTATAAACACAAGGGTGTTCTAATATATACTGTCGATGATACTAGATACTATTTTAATCTATAAACACAAGGGGGAGTATTCCCGTTTAACATATTTAGTAAAGTTGTTTGGATTACCTCCCTTATTATATTCCAATGTATTTAAGCAGAATTAATAACTTTTAACACAGGGTACATAGATCATGATGTGTCAAATAAGAAAATACATATTTACATATCATACATTTTTTTAAATAAGGCACAAATAGGAAAACGTTTTTTTTTTTTTTAGTTTTATGTGATAGTATTTTATAACAAGTGTAACTTAAATATCAAATACATATTGGAGATCATAGGCTATAAATGAAAGTTGTGTCCTGATAGCAGTTTAGTAACATAAATAAAAGAGGGTCGTTTCTGTATCAAAGAAGACTTTTCGGTTAAAGTTTGACTTTGTACTGTAAGGATCTAATACAAAATTACTAATAATTTTAATATATTTATATGTGAAGTCAAAGGTTTAGGTATCTTCATCCAGAGCTGCTGTAAAGTGGTGCCATTTTCTATTAAAAAGATTTAATGTACAGGTTTTTCTTGCTTGATACTTTTCAGTTTTGATATATGACATTACCGTTTGTTTAAAAGTGTTTAAAGCAGGTGAACAATTTTTCATTTTGCAACTGTAAATATACTGTTTGGTCAGTAATATAACATTGTTAATTGCCTTTGAAAATTTTTTACTACCAAAAATAACATCTTCTTTAAGCAAGATGATATTCGTATCAGAGAATTCGTTATTTATCCAAGTTTTTACCAAATTTATGAAGGTTTCAACATGGGAACAGGACCAAAACAGGTGAATTATAGTTTCATCATGTTGCTCACAAAAAGAACAGACATTTGAGTTTTTTATTCCCATTTTATATAGAAGATGGTTTGTTCCTAAAATTCTATGGTTAATTCTGAATTGAAGCCATTGTAATTTTGGATCTTTAGTACATACAAACGGGATGTCATAATAGAACTTCCAGTTTAAAACATAATTTAAATTGAGATTTTCGGACCATTTGTTTTGGGATATTGGGGTTAGTTTATTCTTTATCAAAATGTCATATAAATTTCTGCATCCTTTCTTACACAAAGTAATATACTTAATAATTAATGGCCTTGTTGGTGCAAATATTTGCTGAGGGGACTGGACAATTCTTAATTGTGTAAGGGCTGACTTAACAGCATTTGTTATACTCCTTAGTTGTAGGAAATTTGCATTTATTTGATATTTGTTTTCCAAATTGTTAAAATTAAGAAATTCCCCATTTTCATCTAGGAGGTCTTTAACAAACGTTATTCCCTTGTCAAAGAAATTTTTAAACATAAAACTTTTGCCAGCAATTTTTAATAAACTGTTGTACCATAAAGGTAATTCAGTAAAATCGGAGAATGTTTGTATTTCAAGACAGCCCGATAATTCTACATACCCTTTGACAACATCTTTCCAAAATATATTGTCAATATTGTTTAGCTTTGATTTAAAATAATCAGCACCTAACGTTCCAACATTATTAATACATGGGCATATAACCTTAACAAGGCGAAAATACTTGTTATTGTTAGTAAGTAATCTTCTTATCCAAGTAATTTTTAATGCAGTTATGAATTTGTTAAAGTCGATTACCCTAAGTCCCCCTTGATTGTAATTTTGGGTCACTATTTTCCTTTTAACTTTGTCCGGTCCCCCTCCCCATAGGTAGTTAAATGTCATGTTTTGGAGTTGGTTAATAATATTTATACTTGGGTTTGGTAGACTCAAGATCAGGTGGTTAATTTTTGATAGTGCAAGTGTTTTAATAACAACGTTTTTACCTATGGGGGAAAGAATTCGTTTTGACCATTGTATTAATAACTTATGGATGTCATTTAATTTTGGTAAGAAGTTAGTGTCTATCATGTCTGTTAAATTTTTTTTAAAAGTTATTCCAAGAAGAGTAAAAGAATCATCCTCCCAAGTTATCCCCAAGTCTGGACATATACAGTCTCTTCTATTTTTCAATGAACCTATCCAAATGGCCTTAGTTTTTTCAATATTTATCTTTAAACCAGAAATATTCGCATAAAATTTTAAAACAAGCATGGTGTTTCTGAGAGAATTTTCTGAACCGTCTAGTAAAAGAGATGTGTCGTCAGCATATTGAGATACTAAAAATTCTTCTGTATTTACGGTGATGCCCTTTATCTGATTGTTCTGTTTTAGAAGGATAGATAAGATTTCAGCACATAAAATAAAAATGTAGCCAGAGATAGGGTCACCTTGTCTACAACCTCTGTGAATATAAAACCAGTCTGATAAATTTCCATTAACAGATACACAGGAGACTATATTTGTGTAAAATATTTTTATCCATTGTGTTAAATTTGGGCCAATATTAAAAAATTTAAGTACTTTAAACATGAAATTCCAAGATAAGCTGTCGAAAGCGGTAGCGAAATCAAGAAGGAGAATCATACCTTGTACATTATTTTTTTCTGTGTAATACATCATATCATAAATAAGTCTTAAGTTGTCACCTATAAATCGTCCAGGTAAGAAACCACTCTGGTCTTCACTGATTAATTTTGTTAGGACACTTTTTAGACGCGCTGCCACTGTGGCTGATAAAATTTTATACTCAACATTAAGCAGAGAAATCGGACGCCAATTTTTCAAATGTAGCTTATCTTTATTTCCTTTAGGGATACATGTTATAACACCTTGTTTCAAGGTAATAGATAGTTCCTTAGTAGTAAAAGAGTGGTTAAGGGATCGTGTCAGGAAAGGACCAATATCTATCCAAAAGAATTTATAGAAAGATACAGTAAAACCGCTACTTCCCGGAGAAGAATTATTGGACATCTTTTTTAAACTGGAGAGATATTCCTCATACATAAGTGGCTGATCTAATTCAAGTTGTTCTTCTTGATTTAAAGCATACACATTTTCTTTGTTTAAATTACTATTTAAGTTGACTTCCTCTACTTCAGAGTTAGCATACAGCGTTTTGTAGTGGTTAGCGGTTTCTGTTAAAATATCAGTTTGATTAGTGAGTAGATTTCCGCTTTTAGAGTATAATTTATTCATGATTTTGGATGTATAGTTTCTATTTTCTAGATTACAAAAATAGTTAGTGGGTTTTTCACCTTCAAAAATCCATTTTGCCCTTGATCGTACAAATTTGCCTTCCAAATGAATCCTTCTTAATTCTTGTAATTCCTTATTTTTTTCATCAAGTTTATTCGTATCAACTACTGATTCATTTCTTATTAAGTTTATTTCTTTTTCTAATAATTCTTGTCTATTTACACGCTGTTTTTTTATGAAAGAGGAATATGATATAGTTTCACCCCTAATCTCTAATAAAAGTGTTTCAAAAAATAGTTGGTCGTTAATATCAAACTTAATATCTTTATTACAAATTTCTACTAAGGGTAATTGAAAATCTTGTATCGTTGATGCGTATTGTAACTTAGTTCTAATTATGGTTTCTTTAATTTTTTGAATATATGTTTTGTCTTTCAGTAAAGAATTATTGAATTTCCAATATGACGCTCCTTTTTTACATGCATCCATCAATAAAATTAATGTAATAATTGAGTGATCAGTCCTGTAGCCTGGATTTATATTACTATCTTCAACATTTGAATAAAGTGTACCTGATATCAAGAAAAAGTCTAGCCTAGCTTGTTTTAAAGGAGTTTTTTTCAACCAAGTATATTGACGATCTTCTATATGGTCTTCACGCCAGCAGTCCACTAGTTCAAATTCTAACATTATTTCTAAGAGTTTATCCCGAGCTTTAGTATTATTTACATTTACATAATTTTGATAATCTTTATCGGGGTCCATTACTAAGTTAAAGTCACCTACAAGGATTACAGGGTTATCTAAATTGCTTATTTTTTCTCTTAATTTGTTATAGAATTCCGGGTCATCTTTGTTTGGGCCGTAAATACAGAAAAGTGAAACTACCTTTTCATAAGATGTAAAATTAATCATAATATAGTTACCATTATTATCCTTTTCTGACTGTAAAAAATTGAAATCAAAATTATTATTTATAAAAATTGCTACACCCCTTGATTGGGAATTAAAGTTACTGAAGTAACATTCATAGCCCCAGAGGCTTCTGATAAATGGGATGTTTTTATCAGTAAAGTGAGTATCTTGAATACAGCATATGTTTGGATTTTTACTTTTCAGAAAGTTAATGACATCTCTACATTTATTATTGTCACCAAGACCTTGTACATTCATGGAAATAATATTTAGCTTACTATTCATGGGGCATATTGTGGATTGTAAATGTCTTACAACAGCAATGGTAGAAAGAATACTGTTCCATATCGGATACCCTTAAGATACACAGTACTTTGTCAAAACTAGTACGACCCTCGTTTATTGAATGTGGAAGATTTGTTACAGTGTAAGAATATAAAAAAACAACATATAAACTGCACAGCCAAATCCTGATTTGGCTGTAACTATTCATTTCAGTTAATAACTGAGAAGTTTGTGGCATAGAAGCCGGATAGCGGTATAAAGAAGGTTAAATAATACAACGCATCAGCGCAGACAAAAAACAAAACATACAAAAAAGGAACATTTCGTGAACAGCTTAGGTCAGCTGGTCAACTGACTCATAAAGTTAAAATGAAAGTAGGCTCAGAAATATATATGCATGTACAATAGAATAGAATATAGAGTAGAGATGTACATGTACACCTACGGACACAGTGAAACCGGCATGTTTAACGTCTTCATATATAATATTATATCTATACATGCATGTATACATACTCACACACACACACACGCACACACACACATATCTCTTCCACTACACACATACATATACACACATACAGCAATTGTCATTGACAGTAAATTAGTCGCACCATTGTATGTCTATAATTTATAATAAAGCATGTCAACAGAGAAAAACGAAAGTACACCCACGTATGTACATGTAATATAGCAAAACAACTACAAAATTACCACAGAGAAAACGAGTGTAGACCCACGTATGTTTATGTAATATTCGAGTAAACAACTGCATAATTACAACAGAATAAGTATCATTTTATAATGGAATGTCAAACAGACACCAAGTGACACAGCGTCCGTGTCTGGCGTGTGCAATATGAACACAGTTCTGAAAACTTAGTATTCAATTACATATTACTTTATAAGTCGCATCAATATGCAATATATACAGCGTAAGTCGGACGAAAGAAACACAAGCATTTCTTACCTTAAGAAATACGGTGTCAACGTACAAACCATCATAAACAATTTTAATGTCAGAGAAAAAGAAAGTAAACCTACAAAATATACATGTATACAGCGAAATGACAATGAGTCGCTTAGGGTTTAGAAAAAAAAAAAAAAAAAAAAAAAAAAAAAATATTGCTTATGTCACTGACAATTTGGTATTTATATATGCCAAAAGTCCTCATGCCGTACAATGGTGGACAATGCAACAACAAGACAATATTAAGTGTGTTCGGAGAACCGTACGGAACCTCAAACCGTCCGTAGATCAGATGATATTCCGTACCATGTTGACGAAAGGCCACAAATAATGTGCCGCTTAGAGCATGAACAAAGACATAAACAAAGTGTACATGAGCAGGGATTGATCACATCATTTGTAAAATGTATAAAATATGAATAATGACTTTTTTTACTAGATGATAGAAATAATAAACAATAAAGTCAATTCAGGTAATACTCATTTTGATCCCCGATCTTGTTGTGTAGCAAATCCAGTGTAGCGAATGATGTCACTGAGTGTCCAATCATTGGCTATGCAGGTGAATCACGTGATGACCGCGGTAATTAGCATATCAAAATAAACAAAAACACGTGGCTGTCAGAATGATATTAAGCCGATGAAGGCTTGAGTCAAGGCGCGGGACGCGTTATCAATTTGCAACAAAAATACACAATTAACACAAATATACGCAGCTGTCAGAATATTACAGATCTGTAAGAGATCTGTTCAAGTTGGTGTCGAGTTTCACTTTGAGTTTCCTCCCGTCGTGTAAAAGGGCGAAAATCCTTCCCTCGGCGGACCAGGCGTTTTTTACGTCATCCCTCCGGGAAACGGTTTCTAGAAGCTTCGCATTTCTGCTGGTCAGGTCCTCCCTGATAACAGTTGCAGAGCCCTTGAGTTTCCTACGAGCCGATATCACAGAGAACTTAGACTCCCTGGACACAAACTTGCAGATTATTGGTCGGTTGCCATCTGGGAGGAATTGCCCCAGTCTGTGGGCCGTGTCTATGTCGTGAGATGAGATTGGAACATCAAGTTTGGTGTTAATGGTCTTAACGACCAAATCAATTGTCTCTTTGGAACTTTCGGTTTTATCCAGGTCTTCTACACCATAAATTCTAACACTGTTCCTGCGTGTATATTGTTCTAAATCGTTCAATTCGACGTCGTGTTTTTTTTAGTTGTACAGATTTTTGGTCAAGTTGTTCCTTTAGCTCTTTGTTGTTTTTTAATAACAGTTCCCTATCTTTGCATAATTGTTCCATTTTTAACTCTGTGTCAGACTGGGCGTTCTTCAGTTCAATCACTTCGGTTGCCTGTTCATCCAACATGGTCTTAAACTTTGCCATCTGGTCTCGAACCTTGTCCACCTCGGACTTGATGTGCTGCGTTATGTCCTCTCGGAGCTCACTAATCATTTTCTTGGCAACGTCGGCAGTCATAATTTTTTTTAGACTCTTGTCAATATAATCCTTAGATGCAAGCGAATTCAATTTCTGACTAAACATGTTCATGGTGCTAATCAATTCACTGATATTGGAGTCCTTGTTGATAAGCGTGACCATGGTGTCTAATTTAGCTTGCTCAGGTTTATCAGATTTACTGGATGAGTCACGAGTTTTTGGCGGCATTTTGCAAATTTATCCCCAATGCTACACGTTTGTGTACACAGAACACTGTTCTTCACTCGGTGATCACGCAGAGCTATAATCCTCTATCGCCCAAATATGGTGTGTGTTATGAAAAAAGTCCGATGTTGAAAAAATACCAATACACAACCAATACACAACCGTCTTCCACTCACAAACTTCTCAAATGGAATGAAAAAGTTAAAACATTTGGTCGTAACTTAATCCGTTGCTATTGTCTGCAGTATTCCCATATAAAAACTACACTTCAGTTCCTTACAATTCCTCAAAATATTCAATTATTTTCGCAGCGACCAAAACACGTCTAGTCACTTCCATAACGACCTTGACCTTTTAGAATTAATACTTAATTCATGAAGCAATAAGGCCTAAAATAAAATATTGTCTGTTTCCCCATCCCTTACCTACCCGATTAAAAAGGGCCCTACCCAAAATATTTTATTGCACATATTGAAATAATTTTTTTTTCTATTAAAAATTGGAAGTGAAAATTATATCTTGCTAGCTTCTTTCTTACATGTACCATTAAATTTTAGTTGGTTTTCACCTTAGAGTTAATTCTAAATTTAATTATTTGTATGTCTAGACAATTAACTATCATACTGAAACAATTCCAAAAAAAAAAAATTACCCTACCTACCTACCCATTCTAAATCTGCTAGGGTCGGGATGGGGAAACCAAGAATAAGTTCGGCCTAACAAGAGAGTAACACATATACAAAATCTGTAAGCAACATAGAAGTAAGAACATCACCGGACATAACATTTTGGAAGCACATTTGCAGAGAGATCTTTTAGAAATGCATCACAAAGATCAGTTTAAATGCAGTTAGGCCAATACAAATTAATATTGTTGTTCTAGTTACATGCCAAAACAATAGGCTAGGTAGCAAGAATTAGATTTATTTCAAAAGAACTTTATTGTTTTTAAGACCTGAACAAATAACAGGCTTACAGAAAATTACCAAATGTTTTATGTCACAGGGAAAACAATTGGATAGGTAGGGTTATAAGATTTAGAACAACAATAAAATTTCATTTTGGCCTTAGTAAAGTACTTTAGGCCAAGGTAAAGAAAATTCATTCCCAATCAATTCATGTCTCTCAGAAATATTTCATTCATATAGAATAAGAATACCTAAATCACACACTTGAATTTTTACACTAATTTAATTAAGGACCATTAAAATGACCTTATAAATCCTTAGTTTGGTGTTTCAAGGACATACTGTTAATGATACCAGTTTCATTTCGAACTTCGAAGCAGTCAAATAACACTGGCCTCATTGGCTTTCATGCGTTTATCTTTAAGGTAAGTATTACGGTATAGGAATATAAAGAACAGGTATATATTTACAAAAGAAGGACCAGTCATGAAACTGTTAGCATAAGTTCATATAGTTTAATGGTAAGAGCAGAATTTTGAAATATAGTAACTCATTACAATATGAAATTTCACACACTTATATAAATGTATTATGATTTTATAGTAAAGAGTTATAGCTCCAATTTCAACTTTAGAACTAGTTTATAAATGGTTTTGTTTTTAAAAAGCTTCTTATAAATTCTGATGCATTGAAACTTGGCAGAAATATATATTGTCATAAGTTAACACTTTAAAAGAAAAAAAAAATTATGACTTAGCTCTAGAATGATTTGGTAAAGAGTTATATCTATATTTTCACTTAGACTTGACGGTTATTTTTTACAATTATTTATTAATAGTAATACCGGTACATAAAGCAGCCACGACTGGTCGATGGAATATACATCACAGAATGAAAGGTTCAGAAGAGGATCCATGACCCTCAGAGGCTCTATTTGACTTAGTAAAGGGGTTTTGATCACATTTTGACTCTCAAGATTTCGATTGTCATTTTCTCTCAAAATTATTGAAATTCTGACAAATCCTTTAAAACTGAAACTTTAGTCCAATGTATCAAAATGCTTACAATGTATACAAAATCATTGAGGAATGTTCATTGACAGGGGTACGACTAGCTATTGAATCTGAATGGTTATTTGAAACTATTTTCTAAATTGTACGTTTTATAGGGAATTACCCATGATTTTAAGAGAAAATTACCCTTAGTACCAAAACATTGAAGGTCAAAATTTAATTTTTTGAAAATTTGAAGGGTCAAATCCAAAACCGCTACTTCTGAGTCAAGTGGAACACCAGTGTCTATGAGGGTCAAGGATTGGGCTGCTGACCCAAATGTCACAAAGCACATAAATTTCAGACTTTATCCTCATTCTCAGCTGCCCTAGCCTTTGCTTGGTTGCTTCCTTCTTGTACTGTCTTAGCATTAATGTAAGCTAACCAGATTGGGGCCTCTTTCTGAACGAGTTTATCTTGGCATATCACACCGTATTCCTTCAAATACTGATCGTTCACAGCGCGCATGGCAACAAAACAGTCAACAACTTTAGGGAAAAATTTACTATGGGCCAACGGTCTCGTTCGTGACAAATAGGAGCGGAATATTTGCACAACTTTGAGTTGTATTTCATCAACTTTGTTGCTGTCTTCAAGATGGCATCGATCACCAAATGTTACAGCAATTGCTAGTAATAAGGCTGTCTCCTCTTTATTCAAATTGAGATGCTGAATTTTCTTGCAAACATCGAAAATTGCGTTAATGAGATTCCTTGAATAGAAAATATCGGCGGCCTGGTCAATGTGGTAAGCTTTACCAGTCTCTGTCAGGATCATCTGTAGGTCAGGGTCATAACCACGGTACGTCAGAAACAAAAACACTTCAAAATGTGAGGTCTTTAACAAGCTACACTGATCTTCCAATGACAACGATGAGAAACCTGGTACAACATTAGCGAAAGCGATGTAACTATGCAGTACAGGCTGACAGTTTAAAGCTGATTGGCGTAAAAATTCTTGACGACCATCGATATCTATGCCAGTCGACTCCAACACGGCAAAGTACTCGTCAGATGGTACAGGCTTCATGTTCCCGAACACCTGAACGTTAGTTGTGTAGTTTTCGTAATCATTGTATATCTTAGCTTTAATCTGTTCCTCGGTTACGATATTACCAAATGGTCGAATCTGTTCCATGGATGACACTAGGTTATTCAGCAGGTGTAGTTCTTCCAAAATGGAACTAGAGAATTCATTGTTTATCACTTCGACAACGACCCCAGAGGCGTGATCAACCGTAACTTCAACAACTGAAGGTAAATTTAAACCATCAGGTTCATTAGGACTTCTTCTCGAATCCGTACCAGATTCCTGGACAGACTCTCTCTGATCAACTTCAGCGCCGATGCTCATTTCCTCATATCCTGATGTATAACTCGAGTCTGTACTGCTAGATTCTCCTTTGGCTTCCATGATAGTTCTTGTCCGTCGTGAGAGTGTGTATCGCCCTAGGCAGGCAGCTTCCCGAGACATTCCCACTTCCAGACATCTTTGGTACCGACATCCGGAGCAGTTACCACGAACTTGTGAAGTTACAGGACAGTCCTTGTTCTTATTACACTTATACTCCTCTTTTCGTGTTAAACACCTTCGGAAAAATGATTTACACGATTCACAACTATTTACACCATAATGTAATCCTGAACCACGACCTATACAAACTTTACACGGAGGAAAATCTAGCTTGCACTGTTTCTGAGATACGTCACTATTCTTGGTCCTCTGACGCTTGACTTCAATTTTACGTTTTTTGACAGGTAGTAAAAACCTTGACCCATCACAGGTACTTTTCACACTTGTAGTAGTTTTACTTCTGTTGTCTGCAAAGTCAGTGTTTTTACGGTCAACAAGGAGGTCCTTCTCTTTATGATAGGAGATTTTGGGATGATCAGAATCGGTCATGTTGATAGGTCATGCCAGTATTACACATTTAGAATATTCTGCCTGCAAAATATATAAGAAACATGGTTACAAAATAATACAATAAATAACATATTAGCGGGGACAGACATGTCATTAATTAGTTGATTTAAGACATTATCCATGAAAACTGTGCTAAGTCACAGTAAGTGACGTTAAAGAATTGTCTGGTGTGGCCCTGTGTGGTTCTCCAAGTAATCTAAATTGATATTTGCAAGTATCTTCACAGGCTCTCGGTGCGATTTTATGGTCTGACAACAATAATACTGTAGTCATAATAGACATTAGTGTTTGGTCTATAAATTTTGGGGACCCTAACAACTAAAATTACAATGAGCCACAACATGTCAACATATAAAGTTGCATTATCAAATCCTTATATCATTTCCGATCGTAAGGCAAAAGTTTTAAATAGTCAATTTCAACTTCACAATTAACGATCTGAAACCGATGATGACACATCGTGGGAAACCTGCAACTGTCTGTAGCCTGATTGAGTTGACAAGTTAGTCTTTGGAATAAAATCTTAAAGACAGGGCTAACGATCTAAAATCGTACGCTAATACATTCAGTATAAATTAAACTGGTAAGTTATATCGTAATGGTTTAAATCAGATCGATCTAAAGGATAAAGAATGAACACAAACCTCGAGATTTCAACATTTGTTGTCATTTTTAGTGGAAAATAAACGTCTAATTGAGTCACTTCCGGTTTAAGAATTGTGATTGTAACGCGCGTTCTGATTGGTCAATCGCTGTAAAATATTTAGCGGTGTGATACCCTCGGTCAAAAGCTAGCACGTTGTCACATCAGCGATCGTGCGGGGTGTTGATGCATATAGAATCTAGATCTAGTTTGTCACGTCATGTCAAACAGAGTTTGTTTTATAGAGTCAGTTAACAAACATTGTAACACAAGCTCTACTGGTTCAAACCCACATGTAGCCGTATACAGGGAGTTGAAATAGTTCAATTGCAGGCACGGATCCAGGCGGTGGGCACGAGGGCCCGTGCCCCCCCAGTTGGCTGAGATTTTTTTAAAAAAAACTTTGAATAAATAATAAAACAGATATTGAACAGACACACTTTATTTTGTTCCTGAATGAAATGGAAGAAAATAACTTTAAATACATATTACGACTAGTCTACAGAAAATGAAGTTATTAATACGCCCTATCCCCACCTTAATCAAAGTTTGCGAATGGTACTTCTTACGACGAGCCCAGATTGTTCATTATTGCCAAATATTTATGTCACATTTGTGGTTACTGGTGACGTCTACAACATAACCACTGGTGGCTGTTACACTGATTCACGGGGGCCCCAAAAAACCTAAAGAATAATGTGTTGAAAGCGACTGCCACAGACTTTATAGGTGTACATCAACTACTATTGTTTGAAATGTGTTTTTATTCTGTGCCCTTTGAAGAATGTTATGACTCTGGCGATAAAAACAACGTTTCTATAAAACGATACTGATATAGTTCTTTCTGAAAGACATATGTACATGTACTTAAGAACAGCATAGGTACCATTGTTCTATCGTATTATGTGGGTTAATTAGCTGACAGTATGTCTACAAAAATATACTTATAAACTGTAAATATATTTCACCAGAAAGAAATTGACTATTTTGACTAAGCGAATGAGCACTTACAATATACGAAAAATGCTTCTGAATGTCACAATTCATGGGTGTAGGAGTCATGTGACCTGCAGGGGTCAGGTCCGCAATGTCAGAACAAGGAGTCATACATAGTTTTGCCTCCTCAATAATTCATATCAAATGTATAATGTTCGGCCTAAACTAGTCTTACATATCTCTCAATAATATGGGTACTTTTTCTTATGTTCTAGATGAAAAAGTATTTGTAGGATGGGCATTTTTCGTGCTCGCATCGCTCGCAGAATATTTTTAATAATATACAATGTACATGTATGTGTTAATACGTAGCTGTTGCATGACAGAAATCAATTACAAGAGAAATTTTGTCCTAGCTCATTATATTACCTTTGACTTTTAAATAATCATTACTAACCCATTAAGGTTAACTCGCTGAATTAAGAAAAAAAGATATTTCAGGGCTCCCAGATAGGCTTAGAATGCACTAGATCCATCCATTGTTTTGAAAATTTTCCCGGGGGAGTATGCCCCCGGACCCCCTTACTTATGTTATAATATTCCAATGGTCAAAGGATTAAAGCTGCTATATAAAATACTGTATCTGAACACTTACTAATATGAACGAACATACACAATGTACATATTGACGATGATAACATAAAAAGGTAACTATGGATTCCCCCACATATACAAATGTATCCCCTTCCTGTGCATTTTCACACACATATTAAGCAATTACCCTCCCCCCGGAGTCCCGTACATACCTTGTGCCCCCCACTCAGAAATTTCTGGATCTGGGCCTGAATTGTAGCTGTCGGAAATTATAGATTATTTTTCCATTCCAAATAAATATTTTAAATAGATCTAGATCTACCAATGTTATAGGTTACAAACAGACAAACACACCAGTTCCAAAATTATGAAAATCGGACAATCCTAAGAAAAGTTATGGGTAAAACCGCTCAAATATGCTGTAGAATGTGGCTGTAATTTGGGCGATTTTGTAACAATTTAGGCGTGTTGCTTGCCGAATGCGTATCTTTAACTAGACTCTACAGACAAAATATCTTGTATAACCCAATAAACAAATTGATAGGAGACATAATAATAATTATATTCAAGTTGTGCCGAAACTACAATTTTGATGAAAATATTCTTTGAGGTAAAGAATATGAAAAATGGCCTAATTTTGAGTTTTACGCATCACCTTTTATTTGCGTACCAATAAGTATTAGATCTAATTAATTTTTAAATATGCTTGAAAAAATTATTTTACTATTAAAATGATTTAGTTCGTCTCTTCACAACCTCTAAAATGATGCATCACGCTTGATTGATGTTTTGACGAACAACTTGTTGGTGACTTTTTGCAAGTCCGGACAATGTAGGTTAGAAAACTAATCACTTTTTTCTACCAAACGAACAACATAAATAATAATAACAATAAAATTAAAACCCGCACTGATTTCAAGTCCATTTTAATAAAATGTGCCTGCTGACAGTGGGGCATGATTTTTGGTTGAACAACCAACATTACTGTAGCCTACTCCCGGAATTACTGAACTATTTACGTATCTAAGCCCATGCTGTACTGTAAAATCTATCCGATGAAATAATATGAAATCTAATTTTTGGTGAAAGTCGTCTTGTTTAGTTATGATGCCGGTCTGGA